>CM035117.1:76994412-77594412 GCA_020205555.1 Panax stipuleanatus
CATTGGATGAGGATGATTAATCTAATGATCATTTGTGTGGAGACACTAAAGTAAGTATGTAGGTGCTTATTGGAGAATAAGTACACTGAATGTGACTCGCTAAGGAATACCTAATGGAGTTTTACTCGCATGTCAATAGGAATTCCTAATGTGATAGTAGTACAAGTGATTCTCAGACTTGAGATCATCACAGTATCTTGTGTATAATTCATTATACTTTGACTTATTCCTTAAGACCCTTAGGGTATATCAAAGAGTATGCTTGGGTGTAATAAGTTATATATGGTGATAATGAATGATCAATAAAGACTATACCGCTTCTAGTAAAAGAAGAGATATGTCCTATCTAATTCGTTAAATGACAACCCAAGAATCCTTGACCAAGGTGAAATGAAATTAGAAAGGAGTTTCTAATTTGCATTATTTGGAGTTGTACATTTTAGAATATTTTATTCCCTTATGTGGCTTCTACTATTTATGGAATTATTGGGCTTACATATTGTATTAATTTAATCATCTTATTTATGGGCTTGGTAATTATGTGACCCATAAATATTATTACTAATATTAATTTGGCATAATGGGCCCTAGGATTTCATAATCTTGATGAACGATTTTGACCCTTAGCTATTCTATAAATAAAACAGATAAGGTTTGGTTCCAATTGTCGTCTTAAGAACTTTATACACACCTATACATCCATCCTAAGATTGAGAGAGACAATTGAAGAGTTTCACCCTTAAGCGCAACGGAAGTATGATATATACAAGATGTCTTCTCTCAATTCATGTAAGTACTTAATATTATGATTAATTGATTTTATTTTATTCTACGCAATAGCACGTTCCGATATAATTTATTCAACATCTGGTATCAGAGCTATGGTTACACTATTGTATAAAATAAATTAATTATGTTGTTATGTTACAAATTTTAATGTCGTTGAATAATTTAATCATGTTGTTTCGGAGAGAAAAGACTTTTATTTTCTGATTATATTTATGTACTGTTCATATATATATATATATATATATATATATATATATATATAATTTGCCTTGTATATAATCACAGAAGAGCTTCCGATTATATATGCACTGTTCATATATATATATATAAATTCACGTATTCTGATTTTTTGTTTCCTCGTGTGCTATGCCATGATTTTGATTCCTCATGACGATTTCGAAAATTAATTATATATATATACAATTCATATCATACGTAATATAATTATTGCATATATTATGAGATCATCCTGGTTTGCTGGTGCTTCAATTCATCAGATAATAATTGCTAGGCCTTTGAGTTATCAGGAGGCATCAAATAGTTCCAGCCCATAATAATGCACAAAACTCTGTGTAAGCCCATAAATAAAGTAATGGTCAACAGTGCATGCATATTCATATGAATAGAATACTTATTACCAATATATTATATAATCTTAAGTACGTTTCTTATTACCAAATTATAGATTAACTTCATGTAGTCTGCATATATATTCATATATAATGTTCCCACAAATTATGCACTGTTTATGCAAGTTTATTTTAATATAATATTATGGTGGACATCCTGGATATAAATATTAAAATATTATATTATTAGGGCATTTAAATTGTTATATGTAAACTATAAATAATGTTAATTTTTAAACTTGATTAATATGAGTTTGATCATAATAATTTACATGTATGCGTGACTCTTTTATTTTTAAAATTAATAACCAACCCAACGGAGGGTTATTAATTGAAACAATTAAATATTAAGAAAAATCACATAATGTTACATTTAATAAATGAATATTTTAATTTTACCCAACGAAAAATTAGAATTAGAATTTATTAAATGGAATTTTATTGCATAAGTAACATGTTTATTTCGTTTCTGTCCAACGGTGATGCGTGGATAAATGTGTTGTGCATTATTTTATGAGAATGTTATTAGCATATTATTAATTGGACCAACGAAAGATTGATAATTATGCACCAACATCTCATTAAAATCTATTTTTTTTGGTGTTGTAAATAGATTTTATGTAACTAACTGCTTGCCCTACAGTTGGTTTTATTATGATTAATTATTAATTATTGTTGTACATTGTGGATTTTTTTTAGTTTTTTGTAAGCATGCTTATGATCTTGATTATGTTTCAGCACTGACTCCAACTAGTATTTCTTCTTATGTTGCTCATTTGACTACCACTAGATCTCATAAGAAGAAGGCTCATAAAAATGGTAAAGATTTTAAGAATAAGGATAAGCAATTTTTTACTAAAACAAGTAAGGCAAATTATTCAGGTAACAACTCTGAGGCAGGTCCTAAATGTCACTTCTGTAAGAAGCAAGGACATATTCAGAAAGAATGCCCTAAATTCAGAGAATGGCTAGAAAAGAAAGATATATTGCCCTTCAATTATATAACTTATGAATCATTTCTAGTTAATGTTCCTTCTAATACATGGTGGCTTGACACTGGTTCTATGATTCACATTACTAATTCATTGTTGGGATTCCTTTCAAAGAAAGCACTCCAAAAGGGGGAAAGAACCAATAAAGTTGGTAATGGAGAGTCTATATAAGTTAAAGCTGTAGGAACTGTAATACCCGAGAAATTCCTAATATTATTAAATAAATATATTAATGAAAATGAGAATTTATTTGAATATAAATGATTTTGTGTTGTGAGAAGGATTGATTCAATTATATAAAATTGAATAATTATAATAATAATTGAGAAATTTATGGAGTTTGCGATAAACTCGTTGATAGCCTTGTGTGGCACAATGAAGAGAATTATTAATGATTACATTAATTAACGAATGAATTATTAAAGTGAACGATTAATCTATATTAATTGTTAATTGCTATTATAGAATATTAATTAATGGTTATGGAACATTAACTATGGTTGATTAATAATACGTGATTATTATTATTGCAATAAATATAGTAATATAAGCAATGTGTTTATAAATATAATAAGATTTATATTCACTTAATGTGATATTTAATCATATAAGTGTTAATTGATTATTATGGAAATTAATAATCAATGAGGAATGAATTAATTAATATTATCGTTAATTAATCAATGAGATGAATAATTTATTTATTTGACATTATGACTAATAAAATAAATAAGTAAGCTATTAATATGATGAGATTATATTGATTTCTATGTGCAAATGTGCAAGAATTAAATATAAAGTATATGGAATACGACTATAATATATAGTGTAGAGAAACACTTAGGTGTGACCATGCAAGTATACATAAACTATGTTACATAGTGCAATGTGAATATATTACACATAGAGACCATGTATTAACATTGATTGAAATATATAAGCTACATGATTAATACCTATGTGACAATAGGTATGTAAGTATACATTAAAATGATATATCATGAATATAATGTAATCACTTGTTGATTGTAGAATTTAATAATAAAGGAGACAGTATAGGGTGATAATATCTGAAAAGACTATATTGGTAAGATAAAATGTACTTGGATTATATGCGTACAAATTACACTTACTACATTATATGAAATTGCCTTGTGACACTAATTTAATACCTAAGTGTAGATAATATATGTTATGCTTATATGTTATAACATGATATAGTACAAACTTACTAGAATGCTGAGATTGCATTGCCTTGTCCCTTAATGATAGTCATTATCTCTTCACACGTGAATACTCATGAAGCTATTCTACTCCCTATATCCTCAAACTCAGCACATTCTAGCTAGCATGATTCAATGGGGAGTGGCTCTCATGATGCATTCCACCAACTACTACCAACTTCTCATTAGCCATCAAAGAATACAACAATCCGTTAGTTTAAATTGAAGAACTAAAGCATTGTCTGGGTATTGGTTGTTCTATAAATTGAGCTCTTCTTCTCCATTCTTCTTTGCTGAGATTTTGCTAAGTGTTGAAAGGTAGAGCATATATATATAAATATATATATATATAAATATATATATATAAATATATATATATATATAAATATATATATATAAATATATATATATATATATATATATATATCAGTTTGAGCATTCTAACTTAAGCAGCAAGTCCAATTAACTAATTATAGAGGTATAATTCCATGATTCTTGTTCTTCATTGTCTCTGTCAAAATTTCTATTCTTGATCATATTGCATTGGATTGTAATTGGGTTGTAGCATACTTGTTTAGTTGCTATATTAGCTTAAAAACATATTGGTAATTGGTGTACTGTCGCAGACAACCAAAAATAAACCTTACTGTGAACGATAATAATGTAGTAGTCCAAGTAAGAGTCGATCCCACAGAGACTGATTAATCTATTTTTATATACTTTGTATTCCAAAAGAGGGGATTTTTGAATATTATTAATTAAAATAATCTAAAGTGTAAAATACTGTAACGAATTAAATCAAGAGAACAAACCTTGGGTTAAGTCAACTTCCACCTTAGAACATACACTGATCATTGACTCAAGCATACACAATTAATATCTTAAATATTCATCGTTAGAATTAATTTCATGTCTTTCCTTAATTCTATTTAGATAGAAACAAGCGATCTAAATAACCCTAACTACTAAACAACTTCAGACAAGTGCTAAAAGTTTAATCTAGTAGAAGCTTTAAGAATTAGAAAAACCGATGAAGCTAAACAACACAAGCACAAGCGGTTGCATTTAATTTAGTTGAATATTCTCCCTAAGATATAATAATCTCGTGATCTGCAGTCAATTATTAATCTTAGTTGCTTCACAAATTAGAGTGACCAAACAATTACGGATTCGATATCTAATTTAGCAGTAGATTTCAATGAATAATAAACTAGTGTGCACTCTAGAATTTAATCAAATCAATCATATAATTCAAGCACAGAAGAATAAACAATACTCAAATAATAATTAAACAATTAAAATCAATTAGATCTCACAGTGTAATAATCCAAGGCTTCCGTCTTCTTAATCCAAGAACAAGAGTTTAGCTACGCATAGCTATGAAAATCACCAAAGGAATATAGAGAGAATTATTTTATTAAAAGAGTACCCCTCTACATGTTACTTCAGCCCCTATTTATAACTATTATAACATAAACCCTAATTATGTTCTCCGAGTCCTGTTCGCGAAAGGACAAGCTGCTGCTGGCCGCCTCCCCTTTTCCTTCTTATTTCGTGAGCTGCTTGTTCCGTGCATGTGCGTGGCACATGTGCCTTCCTAAGCAAGCTGCTCCTTTAAATTCGTGGGCCCCCATCATGATACCTGCTACTTTGGAAACCGTGAGCTGCTGATTTTAAATTGGACATAAGCCGCTTGAGTAATTAAAAGGTTGACCATATGACATTCCTTTTTCCAATCAAGCTACTGAACCATTACCTCCCTGGCCTACATGTGAACTAGCTGGATATGTATTGCATTCATTTCGTGAGCTTCTTCTTGGACTCCACTTGCTTGGTCTTAACGTGCTTGGGCCTTCACTTGGTAATACATGAAACCGTGACCCACATAATTGTCAAGCAAACTGTGTGTCCCATTTCATGTTAATTCCTTAGCAAGCTGCTGATATTTCATGAAAGAATTAAGCCCACTTGTTGATTCTTTTTACGTGGCCTTGTTTGTCCCTTTTGAGCCCATTTCGCTTCCTTGGTGCAATTGTACCTAAAATAACAAATATAAGATAAATAAATATACTTAGGTACAAAAGAGATATAAAAGATTAAGTATTAAGGGGATAAAATATAACATATTTCATCCTTATCAAATTCCCCCACACTTATCTTTTGCTCGTCCTCGGGCAAAATAAAAATAAACTATAACACAAAATTCAACCAACTACATATCTGACAAACTTGAGCCATGAGTTAATATGAACTTCAATACTGACCTCATAGATTCAAAATAATAACTCTTGGGAAACTTCAAAACAATGTATCATCTGAAACCCAAATTTACCTGTCAACCTTACTTTATTCTCAATCTCTTGTGTGTGTGTGTGAATCCACCTGTATCAAACTAGTAAGACTACAAAAAAAATTATAAAATCAAAGCCTTAAAGGAGAAAGGTAAACTCAACCACTTGTTTTCCCACAAATTTCAGTTAACACCAGCAGATAACATCAAAGGATCAAAAGGCTTTTCTTTCTTTCTATATTTTTTTCTTTTTCTTCGGTAAGTGCATTTTATGCTCCATCTTACCTGCGAGTGCGTTTTACGCTCCATCTCGCATGTCACGTGTTTATGAGTGAGTGCGTTTTACGCTCCATCTCATCCCACCACATGAATCATTTCTTTTCTCTTTTAAAATTTTTTCTTTCAATCTTGCAAACTTCGCCTAAATCATTTCCCTTTTTTTTAAACAATGCCTCATATCAACTTCATGTGGTGATTAAACAATTGAGAGAGAGATAAAAATTTCTTCCCTAGACATTCAATCAGATAAAATTCTTCTAAGTCAAAACTAGGTCGAACAAATGGATATGTGCTTAATAGTGAAGGGTCTCAAATAAAGTAATGATCAATAAAGAAAACTTGAATTTAGATTACCCAACGTCTATCAGTCCTCCCAGAAGTTATCACAAAGAAATCAAAATTCTATCATTGGTCAAAAATCAAAGTCCAAATTAACTTATTTCTCAAGTGACAAATCCTAAAACTACTCCATTTTCGTAGGAAACACGATTGCACTTAGCATGTGCAACAAGCCTTTAAACCGCAAAGTTACCCCAAGTGGACGAGTTTTGTCTCGTGAGGGTTTGCAGTAAATATACCCACAAAATTCAAAATAAATATAATTAAAAAATATAAAAAAAAATTTGAAAAATATCTAAATGTGGAAAATATCTATCTAAATGCTTCCCCCCACACTTAAAACTTACATTGTCCCTAATGTAAAGTAAAATGCAAAGAAAAGTAGAGAGATACTCCCCTATGGGTTGCCTCCCATGCAGCGCCTTTGTTTATGGTCGTTAGCTCGACTCGATATTGCCTTTGAGTTAATCTGTATAAACCGGATCCTCAAGATCAATATTCTCCACCTTATCTTCTTGGAAACCCTCATGAAAATATTTGAGTCGATGACCATTCACCTTGAACACTTTAGAAGTTGCTAAACTTTTGATTTCAACTACACCATGCGGGAAAACATTAGTAACAACAAAAGGTCCATTCCAACGAGAACGTAACTTACCTGGAAATAAACGAAGCCGTGATTGGTAGAGAAGAACTTTTTGACCAATTTGAAATTCTTTCCTAGATATCCTTCTGTCATGAAAAGCTTTTATTTTTTCCTTGTAAATCCGTGCGCTCTCATACGCGTCATTACGAATTTCCTCTAACTCTTGTAGTTGTAACTTCCGGTGTTCTCCACTTTCATCCATATTCATGTTAAAGCTCTTAATAGCCCAATAAGCCTTATGTTCCAACTCAACGGGTAGGTGACATGGCTTCCCAAATACTAATCTATAAGGTGACATACCAATGGGTGTCTTGAATGCAGTTCGGTAAGCCCATAAAGCATCATCCAAGCGCAAACTCCAATCTTTTCTACTTGGGTTAACTATCTTTTCAATGATTGCCTTGATTTCTCTATTTGACACCTCTGCTTGTCCGTTGGTCTGCGGGTGATAAGCAGTTGACACCTTATGAGTCACATGGTACTTCCTCAACAATGCTCCCACTGTTCTATTGCAAAAGTGAGTTCCTCGATCACTAATTAGAGCTCTTGGAAAGCCGAACCTAGAAAAAATGTTAGACTGAATAAAATCTGCAACCACTTTAGAATTGTCAATCCTGGTGGCTTTGGCTTCCACCCATTTCGAAACATAATCAACAGCGAGTAAGATATAAGTACAACTGAAAGAGACAGGAAACGGTCCCATGAAATCAATTCCCCAAACATCAAAAATTTCACAATATAATATGGGGGTTTGCAACATCTCATTTCGTTGGGAAATATTACTCGTCTTTTGACAATTATAGCATGACTTACAAAACAGATATGAATCTTTGAAAAGAGATGGCCAAAAAAAACCACATTCTAATACTTTCCTTGTTGTTCTCTTGGTTCCAAAGTGACCTCCACAAGCATAAGTATGACAAAAAGTGAGAATTGACGCAATTTCACTTTCAGGGATGCATCTTCATATCACTTGGTCGGCACAGTGCTTCCATAAGTAAGGATCATCCCATACATAGTGCTTGGCATCACTTTTGATTTTATCTTTTTGAGCTTTAGACAAACTAGAAGGTAAGATGTTAGTAGCCAAATAATTCACAATATTTGCATACCATGGCATGGTTGTGCTTGCAGAAAATAATTGTGCATCGGGAAACTCTTCTTTCAGTTGAAGTTCATCATGCACATTCACTAAGCGACTCAAGTGATCCGCAACACTATTTTTCGCTCCCTTTTTGTCCTTAATTTCCAAGTCAAATTCACTCAAGAGAAGTATCCATCTTATCAATCTTGGTTTTGCCTCTTTCTTTGTCATCAAGTAATGAAGAGCTGCGTGATCAGAATATACAATGACTTTAGTACCAAGCAAATAAGATCAAAATTTTTCTAAAGCAAAAACAACAGCTAAAAGCTCTTTTTCTGTAGTAGAATAGTTTCGTTGGGCATTATTCAAAGTTCTCGACGCATAATAAATGGCATGTGATGCTCTTCCGATTCTTTGGCCCAAAACAGCCCCTACGGCGTAGTCACTTGCATCGCACATTATCTCAAAAGGCATGGTCCAATCAGGTTGTTGAATAACTGGAGTGGATGTCAGTGATTCCTTCAATTTATCAAACGCCTTGCGACATTTCTCGTCAAATTCAAACTCGACATCCTTTTGTAGTAGATTGCATAGGGGTGATGCTATTTGGGAACAGTCCTTGATAAATCTCCTATAAAAACTTGCATGTCCAAGAAAAGAACGAATTTCCCGAACACTAGTGGGATATGAAAGAGATTGTATAATGTCAACTTTATCTTGTCTACTTCAATTCCCTTAGATGAAACAACATGACCCAAAACTATACCTTGTTCAACCATAAAATGACATTTTTTCAGAGTTTAAGACAAGGTTAGTTTCTATGCATCTTTGAAGAATAAGAGTAAGGTTATGCAAACATTTATCAAATGAGTCCCCATAGACTGTAAAATCATCCATAAAAACTTCCATGATATGCTCAATTTAATCTGAAAATATGCTAACCATACACCTCTGAAAAGTGGCCGGTGCGTTGCAAAGTCCGAAGGCCATGCGGAGAAATGCGAAGGTACCAAATGGGCATGTGAAAGTAGTCTTCTCTTGGTCCTCTGGGGCAATTGCAATTTGGAAGTAACCTGAATAACCATCAAGAAAATAATAATAAGAATGACCAGCTAATCGTTCAAGCATTTGATCGATAAAAGGTAATGGAAAATGGTCCTTGCGGGTTACAGCATTCAATTTTCTATAATCTATACAAACCCGCCACCCATTTTGAACTCGGGTGGGAACCAACTCGTCATTTTGATTTTTCACAACAGTTATTCCAGTCTTCTTAGGAACCACTTGAACTGGGCTAACCCAACTGCTATCTGAAATAGGGTAGATCACTCCAACGTCATGAAGTTTGAGAATTTCTTTCTTCACGACATCCATCATGGGAGGGTTCAATCTCCTTTGTGGTTGACGGGAAGGTTTCACTTCATCCTCCAGCAAGATCCGATGCATGCATGTGGAAGGGCTTATTCCTTTAATATCAGCTATCGTCCATCCAATGGCCTTCTTATGCTCCTTTAGAACATGCATGAGTTTCTCTTCTCGTGATGCACCAAGTGTATTGGATATAATCACTGGTAATATTTCTCCCTCTCCAAGGAATACATATTTGAGATGACTAGGAAGATCTTTCAAATCGAGAACTGGTGCCTGCACAACAGAGGGTAAAGACCTCTCATTAGAAATCGACAATTCAACATAACAGATGTTACCTGATTTTGGAATGTCATCCAAAGCTGTTATAGTTGATTGCAACTCGGTGCTCAAGGTCAAAGTCACACTTCCTTCATCAATGTCTTTACTACGTGCAATTTCCAATTCATCCTTCCCATTGAGTTCAAAGATTTCATGTGCTAAAGAGTCAATCACATCAACCGAATAAACAGAATTATCATCAGTGGGGTAACGCATGGCATCATAAATATTGAACTTAACAATTTCGCCATCAAATTCCATTGAAAGTGTACCACTATGAACATCTATTTTAGTCTTTGATGTCTTTAAAAATGGTCTTCCTAGCAAAATAAGAGCATTTTGGTCACCGTTTTTCATATCGAGCACATAAAAATCAGTAGGAAAGATCAAATTATTGACTCGCACAAGAACATCCTCAATCACACCTTTGGGATAAACATTAGATCTGTCAGCAAGCTGTATTATAATTCCAGTTTTACTCAAAGGTTCAAGTGATAAAGTAACATATATAAAATATGGCATGACGTTTATGGAAGCTCCTAAGTCTAACATGGCTTTTTCAAATCTGGTGCTACCTATTGTGCACGGAATAGTGAACATACCTGGATCTTGGCACTTAGTAGGTAGTTTTCTTTGAATAACCGCTGAGACATTTTCTCCTACCTTCACCTTTTCATATTTTTTCAATTCCTGTTTCCTCTTATGTGTACACAATTCTTTCAAAAATTTAGCATAACGAGGTACTTGTTTGATAGCATCTAACAATGGAATATTTACCTCGCATTTACGGAAAGTTTCATACAAATCTGAATTTTTCTCGTATTTTCTATTTTCTGTTAAAGCAAGAGGGAAAGGAGGTACCGGTTTATATTCAGAGAGAGGAGGAAATTTACACTTAGTTTCATCCTTGTCATTCAGAACACTGCTGTCTGCTTCGTCTTTTTCCTTATCTACCTTGTTTTGATCTCGCAGTGTAGGTACTGTCTTTTCTGGAACTGTTATCTCCTTACCATTCCTCAAAGTGATTGTACTTTCATTTTCTTTTGGGTTCACCACTGTTTGGGAGGGTAATTTTCCTGAACTTTGTGCCTCCAATCGACTAATCGCAGTCGTCATTTGTCCCACTTGCGTACCCAAATTCTGAATACTTGCTCTCGTTTCCTGTTGAAAATTTAAAGTGTTAGTGGCAAGTGTTTTAACAATATCTTCTAAAGACATACTAGGGTTAGAAGTTTGGCCCTGTTGTTGTCTATTGGGGTACAAAGGTTTGTACTGCTGATGATTTGGAAAATTTTAAAGTGTTGGTTGACTTGCTTGTGGGTTCCCGTAGCTAAAGTTAGGATGATCCCTCCATCCAGAATTATATGTATTTGAAAAGGGATCATATTTCCTTTGAGGTTGCCCCGGAAACCCTCCTGCTGCATTTACATGTTCAACGGTCTCCTCTTGAAGAGTTGGATACATATCCGTCGGATGACCGATTACCGCACAAATTCCGCAAGCTTTCACCTGTTGTGTGTTACCTGCACCCATTTGACGAACAAGAGAAGTCAAACTCGCAAGTTGTTGTTCAATAGAAGAAATTTGTACCTCACTAGCATTCCTAGGTGCAGAATCAAGTCTAGTGCCAAATTGTTGAGAATTAGCTGCCATATTAGCAATTAGATTTCTTACAGCCTCGGGAGTCTTATCCACCAACGCTCCGCCACTAGCAGCGTCAATCATGCTTCTCTCGGTACAACTGAGACCTTCATAAAAATACTGGATAAGAAGCTGATCACTGATTTGGTGATGAGGGCAACTAGCACACAATCTCTTGAAGCGCTCCCAATACTCATGTAGGGATTCTCCGTTGTTCTGCCTCACGCCACAAATTAACTTTCGAATATTGGCTGCCCTTGAAGCTGGAAAATATTTCTCTAAGAAGAGTCTTTTGATCTCCTCCCATGTGGTGAAACTTCCGGAGGTTAGATAGTAAAGCCAATCCTTAGCTGAATCTTTCAGAGAAAATGGGAAGGCTCTAGCTTGATCTGTTCTTCAGTTACTCCGGTAGGTTTCATACTCGTACATACCACATGGAATTCCTTTAAGTGTTTGTGGGGATCTTCACCTGCCAAACCATGAAAAGAAGGTAGAAGATGTATCAGTCCAGATTTTAATTCAAAATGAGTGTTAGTATCAAGATTAGGGAAAGTTATGCATAAGGGCTGTTGGTTCAAATCAGGAGCCGAAAGCTCTTTCAGTGTTCGATTTGTTGCCATGACTTCCTTTTCTTCACAAATTTCCCGAGCTTCCTTCCTTAATCTGCGACAAGTTCTCTCTATCTCTGGATCAAACTTTAAATCACCTTGATTAGTAGATCGAGTTTCAGGCATAAACAATCAAGGAAATTCAAATTACCTATAAAAAGAAATTAAAAATAAAATAAGAATTACAAAAAAAAAAAAAACAAAAACTAAAATCACTCCCCGGCAACGACGCCAAAATTTGGTGTGCTGTCGCAGACAACCAAAAATAAACCTTACTGTGAACGATAATAATGTAGTAGTGCAAGTAAGAGTCGATCCCACAGAGACTGATTAATCTATTTTTATATACTTTGTATTCCAAAAGAGGGGATTTTTGAATATTATTAATTAAAATAATCTAAAGTGTAAAATACTGTAACGAATTAAATCAAGAGAACAAACCTTGGGTTAAGTCAACTTCCACCTTAGAACATACACTGATCATTGACTCAAGCATACACAATTAATATCTTGAATATTCATCGTTAGAATTAATTCCATGTCTTTCCTTAATTTTAGTTAGATAGAAACAAGCGATCTAAATAACCCTAACTACTAAACAACTTCAGACAAGAGCTAAAAGTTTAATCTAGTAGAAGCTTTAAGAATTAGAAAAACCGATGAAGCTAAACAACACAAGCACAAGCGGTTGCATTTAATTTAGTTGAATATTCTCCCTAAGATATAATAATCTCGTGATCTGCAGTCAATTATTAATCTTAGTTGCTTCACAAATTAGAGTGACCAAACAATTACGGATTCGATATCTAATTTAGCAGTAGATTTCAATGAATAATAAACTAGTGTGCACTCTAGAATTTAATCAAATCAATCATATAATTCAAGCACAGAAGAATAAACAATACTCAAATATTAATTGAACAATTAAAATCAATTAAATCTCACAGTGTAATAATCCAAGGCTTCCGTCTTCTTGATCCAAGAACAAGAGTTTAGCTACACATAGCTATGAAAATCACCAAAGGAATATAGAGAGAATTATTTTATTAAAAGAGTACCCCTCTACATGTTACTTCAGCCCCTATTTATAACTATTCTAACATAAACCCTCATTATGTTCTCCGAGTCCTGTTCGCAAAAGGACAAGTTGCTGCTGGCCGCCTCCCCTTTTCCTTCTTATTTCGTGAGCTGCTTGTTCCGTGCATGTGCGTGGCACATGTGCCTTCCTAAGCAAGCTGCTCCTTTAAATTCGTGGGCCCCCATCATGATACCTGCTACTTTGGAAACCGTGAGCTGCTGATTTTAAATTGGACATAAGCTGCTTGAGTAATTAAAAGGCTGACCATATGACATTCCTTTTTCCAATCAAGCTACTGAACCATTACCTCCTTGGCCCACATGTGAACTAGCTGGATATGTATTGCATTCATTTCGTGAGCTTCTTCTTGGACTCCACTTGCTTGGTCTTAACGTGCTTGGGCCTTCACATGGTAATACATGAAACCGTGACCCACATAATTGTCAAGCAAACCGTGTGGCCCATTTCATGTTAATTCCTTAGCAAGCTGCTGATATTTCATGAAAGAATTAAGCCCACTTGTTTATTCTTTTTACGTGGCCTTGTTTGTCCCTTTTGAGCCCATTTCGCTTCCTTGGTGCAATTGTACCTAAAATAACAAATATAAGATAAATAAATATACTTAGGTACAAAAGAGATATAAAAGATTAAGTATTAAGGGGATAAAATATAACATATTTCATCCTTATCAGTAATACAATGCTGTTAGTTATAATCGAATTTGTGACGAATTTTCTGTGTTTGGGCTGGAAGTCTGCCGAGGCTGGAACAGTCTGCCACTGGCTGCAAGCCAGCGCAGCTGCGCCAGCAGCCTGCTGCAGATTCTGCATCCTGCTTGATTTCTGTTATGCATATATTATGTGGTTTGGTTTAAACAAGCATACTAACTTATGTAACATATATATATATATATATATATATATATATATATATGAATAAAATGAGGCAAGGTAAGCATGTTTTCTTGTACTAGCATACATGGTTAACAAAAAGGGTATGGTTTCCGAGATAAACTTAGTATTCTAAAAACAAACTTTGAAGTAATACTTGTTCTACAAGTTCTGAACTTAGTGATTCATACACATGATTGATTTCAAATATAAAGGAGCATGATATAGTGTTTATAGTGTCCTTGTTCAGGACCAAACTTGTTAGACTTTGTGTTAGAGAAATTATTAAGAAAAAGCTTGTTATGTTAAAGCTAATATGTATGAATACTATATGATATACACGCTGATCTTGCAGAAGTGTTAATATGACTTGACTACATATGATAAGAGCTTTGAAGTTGCCGTGTATGTGTTAAATTGTGTTGTTCAAGTTTAAAATGGATTCAAAAGCAAACTTGGATATGTTTTCGAACCAAGTGCATTAAGTGTGAGTAGTTAAGTTCTTAGAATGTAAAATGACATGTTTACATTCATTATGTCTCTAAGCATGACTCTTATATGTTTGATATAACGGTAGTAAACCAAGCATAAGTATAGGTATGTTTTAAAGTAATAAACAATGTTAGTTAAGAATAAATGATGTGGACAATCGCAAGCATGTATATTATAATTGATATGACCTTCTCGCAAGAATCTATGATTAAATTGTATGCATTGTAATTATATGACCCTATTTGGCCTTAATTCCCGTGGCGATCCTAAACTAAGACCAATGACATGTAAAAGTGAACTTAAGATGGTCATACGCTTATGAAAAGTCCTCTAGCATGAATGAATGTTAAGTGTAATTGCCTTAGTATGCTTATGTATTGGACAGAAACAGTAGCAGCCCAACCCTGATCTGGCCAGGGGGAAGTGCAGCGGCGCCGCCCCTAGGCCTAACCAGGGCGCAGCTGCGCCAGGCCAAAATGATATCTGGGCAGTTTTGTTGATATGACTTTTGGTAGATAACTCACCTCAATGCTATAGCTGTTAAACAAGACTAATTGCTACTGATATTTGATAGTAACATACCATGAAGATGTTTTAATTGAGAAAAGTAATTCCATAGCTAATGAAAGCCTAATCGATTAAAAATGACATAATGCTATACGAATGTTATTTGAATTCATGGTAACTTATAATTTGATTTCATACCGAATGCGTATAAGTATGTAATGACGTGTGACTAAGGTAATACAATGTGTGTATATTTAAATTGAGTAACAAGCTTATGTACTGAATGTGTTAACTAATGAAAATCCTATACATATAATACGTTATAAATAGGATTCGAAAGTGTTGGCTAGCTTTACGTGAGTAAACTACTCATAAGGCAAGTATCTAAACCTTATCTCTTTGGATGCAAGTTCCTAACTTACACTCTTTTACGGTGCAAGTATTTTATCCTTGTATATTGCGAACTAGTTTCTTTACTTAATCGTTTGAATTGAATTAGCATACTTGAACTTGCTGTCCGATTTATGTAACGATAATTAACGCGCAAGTATACACGGTCAACAAGTAATATAAGATAAGTGGAGTGTCGTACCCACAAGGACGAAGTCTTAAGTGCAAATCAAATACTAATGTAAGTTCTATACTGTCTTATCTAAACAAGTGATTAGAGATGGTATGTTAAACTATGTGATTACAACTAAAGGAGGTGAGAGAAGTAGTTGTACTAGGGAGTCAAGTTAGGATTACAATTCCGCAAATGCATCGCCTAATCTCCTAACTCTCCACATTACAAATGAATCAAGGAATTATCAGCCGAGAATAGAACTACTCATACACTTCTGTCGAAGGCCAAATGCACATCCCTAGCTAGATGAATCACAATATGTCTATTGATGAAAATAATTAGACTAGGGTCGTTAAGCTTAGTCTCAAGGCTACACAAGGCAAATAGAGATATGTCTATCCTATTAAGAAGTTTATGCACACATTCCCTTAGGCAAGTTCATAACAAGTGTTCTTATATTTTAAAAGCCAGATATTAATGTCTATTTTTCAATATCCATTAATATCAATACCAAAAACTCAGTCAAGCAATCAGTCAATAAGCATAAAATACAACAACCCATTCCCAAAACGATTCATTAATATAAATAGGAGAGAAAGTTAATTAGGCTAAATAATAGGTTATATTGCAATCCTAAAAAGGAATTAGTTCATAACCATGGTGCTAATACACATTTCTATAACATTCAACATTGCTCAGTAATACACAAATAAGTGAGAGATTTGGAAGAAGAAAACTCCTGTTGTGAGGTTTTTTGTCTCCAATTCTTCTCTTCTCCGCGTAACTCCTGAGCTGTGTAGGATGCAATAACTATTCTCCCTTAAAGCACAGCTTCTTTCTGTTCTAGAAAATAATTAATACTATTCTGTTATCACTATCTGTAATCAATCTCCTTGCCGCCGTCTTTTCTCTCTATCTCTCTCTATATCCCTTACTGCCATTTTCTTTAGGTCATTAAAAGCGAGTCATTGGCTAGGCACCAGAGGTGGCGCTGCGGTGCGGAGACTAAAGATGTTGTGTGGCGCTGCGGCGCCACGTAAGCCTAAAACACCAGCACTCACGCTGCGACGCGAGCTCAGGAAGGACCAGGGCCGCTGCAGCGCCAGATGACGTCAACTTGGACAAGGAGGCGGCGTGAGAAAAAGGCAAGGCTCTGGCGCTGCGGCGCGAGAGTGTAAAAAATGACAATTTTGCCCCTATAAGCTGGAAATGACCTAAACAGCCCTGCATCATACAGGATAAGCATAATAACAACAAAATATATATAAATGCAAAACAAATAACATAAATCAAGCAGCGTCTTAAGCTTCAGAGAATCTGATTCGCGATATAAATACCACTCATCAAATACCCCCAAGCTTAAGTTTTTGCTTGCCCTCAAGCAAACTATCTAACATCCACACCTACATTACTAGAAGACGCGAATGGAAACTACTACTATAGAATATTACCACGGCTTCTAAGCGCAATTATAGAGCCTTTCCTAGAATAGGACAAACACCGACATGAATGGGGGCTTAATATCAAATTTGCAAGTATGATACTGTACTTGATCCATTCTATGTGTGTGTGTGGAGACCAACCATCCTAACTAATCATAGCTCAAATAAGTTCGCACAGTTGATTGTTAATACCAATATGCACACTTCGTAACTTAAACATTCAACAAGCATTAAGACTAAGATGCAAATGCAGGAAAGGATCAAAAGGTTCTAGCATGAAGATAGTAAAATCTGACTCGGACAGTCCTTAATTACCTTAGGCTATTCAGAGCTACCCATTAATGAGCTTTTGATCAGTGACTCCCAAGTCAGATGACTTTAGGGCACTAGGTGTGGAATACCTCTATGAATCTAATAACTCGAGCAGCAAAGGCCACGTAATCAACATAAGCCAAATTAGACTTTACGAAATTCGAAGATTATTTGGCGAGTGCATTTTATGCTCCATCTCAACATCGGTCCTGCGTTTATGGGCGAGTGCGTTTCACGCTCTATCGCGACCCACCGCAAGACTTTCGATATTCAATCTTCTTTTCTTTTTAATTAATTTTTTTTATAAGACAACATGCCAGAATCCAAGATCCAAAATTGTAAAAGCGTCTAAGTCTTTTATTACCTTGTAAAAATGAAAGATTATAAGAGTGAACATACACTCAAATCAATAAACACGCGAACTAAAATAAAAAAATAACTAGTTAACACAGTTGGTTGGTGCTTGCTAAGAAGGACGGATCAATAACAGTCTCAACTTATCGATTGAACAACCCTTAACTCATACATGCTTGACATGACTCTAAGAGATAGACATAATTACTTGGCGCCTGTCATTAGCCACGATCAAAAATTAATAGCTATAACACCCTCACCCAGCATATATACAGTTACAGAACGGGGTAAAAGGGTTAATCAAAACATTTAGGCAAGAAGTAACAAAAGAAAAAGTACCCTGCCAAAATAAGGTAAAGCCATAACACATGGCATCAAGTAAACTAATTATCTGCGCAATCCCCAAAATATGGCTATAACACAACAACCAAAAATGACATGATATCTATCGCAATCGCAAAATACTATATACAAAATAAAATAAAAAAGTATTCATATATTATAAACCATATTTAATAAAACCAACGTACTAATGCATCTTAACATGCATCCCAAAATAAACCAGAAATAACCACAAACATCAAACAACCACAAACATCCACAAACACTGCATAAATAAAACATAGTCTGGGGCTATACCGCCCAAAAGAAACATAACAGCAATTCATATATAATAATACTTAAAAAGGAATCTCCCCCAAGCTTGAAATCTGCCAATGTCCTCACTGGCCTTCAACCTCCGCAGCATCAACATCATCGTCATCATCATCGGCACCCGCTGGCTCCTCTTCGCGATCCTCCCCTCTGGCCGAAAATGGTAATGGATAAGGCGCAAAAATTAGAGGCTCTAGAAATTGAAAGGGCATGGACTCTGCGTTATCTCCTCCCTGGGTATAATAGATACTAGAAACTGTATTCGCGAACTCCGCATGATAGTGATTGAATTGGCTCTGCCATTGAGCCATAGTATCAACCTTGCAGTGCAGAAAATTAAGGCTGCTCAAAATCTCTATTAGGGCCCCGGGTGGCATAGCCTCAGAAGATGGGGGCTCAGGCGCTTGAGCGGAGATACCGGCCTCAAAGGAGGGAGGCGGCAGAGGTCCCGGTAAATAGCCCTGACCCTTTGGGTGCGACGGAGGTCCCCCATCCCATACTCCATATCGGGCTATAACGTGATGATCAATGACAGCCATAGGAGGCTGAGTGATATCGTCTTTCTCCCATACCACACCCGCCCTTTTGCATAAACGTGTGATTAGAGACGTGTGAGGGAGTCCGGAATTGACGTTGCTCCTAATGGCCTTTTTAATTGAATCCTGGATAAGAACCCCCACATCTACCTTCAGCCCCATAACAATTGCATACAGCAGAACTGCCCTCTCTCTTGTTACATCACTCAGGTGGTGTGTTGGCATGATATTGGCACAAATGAAGGAGTACCACGCCTTACCATAACAACTTAAGGCTTGATGGGGGAAAGAGGTCTTTTCACCGTGGAATTCGTTGGTTTTCCAAACTGTACCAGGCTTGCAGAGCTTGGTTATTATCTCATCTGTACTGTAACTCCGCATCCCAGGCTCCAGGTAGTCCCTACCATCGTACTTTGGAGTCCCATACACAGTATTGATGGTACGAGTGTCAAATTTGATCAACTTACCCCGAACTGGCATCGTTGAAGGACCATCAGCATTAGCATTTACGTAGAATTCCTTTACCACCGAAATAACTGCAAAGTCGGGCGGCTTGGTGAAGTGAATCCATTTCATAGTCATAATCATGGAATTCATATCGCCATCCGTCTTGTTATCTGGCCTTAGCCCTCTTTCAGGCACCAAACTTTGCTTTGAAAAATTTTGAGCATAGCGCTTCCAGGCTTCCTCACTTGGGAATTTTACAGCATCCCAAAGGGAAGGAGGGGTTCTGGATGTCGGAGGAGGACCTATACTAGTGCGAGGCCTCTTTGAACCCATTATTAACAAAACTCCAAGGAGACAAAGAAAAATTTTAACAATCGAAATCCCAAACTCTTGCTCTATGAAGAATTCCTTACCTCATACTGCTTATAAATAGGTTGGCGCCAGAGGGAGAGTAACTGCACGACGGTTGGATGGCCCCGAACGGTAAGAAACTGAAGGGTGACGGTTGATTTGCCAAACGACTCTTTGGAAGAAGGGGGATGTCTCTGAGAGAAGAGGGGAACTAAAGTGAACTGCTGCAAATGGAACCCAAAAGCCTTGTTTAAACTCAAAAACACATTACTGGCACTGCGGCTCGGTGCATGGCTTTGCGGTGTGACCCCAGATCTGCCTTAGCGCTGCAGCGTTATCCTAGGCGCGGCGGCGCGACTTCTTGGCGCTGTGGCGCGAAGCTCAGTTAAAACCTCAACGCTACAGCGTAACTCTCCAGTAGCTATCAGCTTTTACCGACGCTGCGGCGGGAAATTTTCTAAAGGGATTGGTGCTGCGGCGCGAGATGGAATTTTTGGATAATGAACACGGCGTTGCGGCGAGAAATTTAGTTAACTTGCTAGTGCTGCGGCGTCATCTTTCTTATTTCCTGCACAGCAAACATCCATATCAGTGAATCAACACAAACATTCTAACTATTAGCCATAGACTACTAATCATAATAACAATTATACTACATACTAACATACTAAAATACTAATTCAACATCTACAATTACTCTAAGGAAAACAAAGTGCACTAATGATAACTAAAGAAAACAACACTGAATGAAAATAATAAGGATATTTTTGATACTGAGCCTCCCCATCAAGCGCTTGATTTAGAGTCGTCGGCTTGACTTTCACCCCGCCTTACACCAGGTCTCCCAAGGTGATGGAGGTGTTTTGTCGGTCGACCACGCCACCCCAATAGTGTTTCAAACGCTGTCCATTGACTTTGAAGGTTTTGTTTGAGTGAGGGTCTTCGACCTCAATAGCCCCATGGGGATACACCTTAGCAATTATGAACTGCCCCGACCATCGGGACTTCAACTTCCCCGGGAATAATTTCGGCCGGGAGTTAAAAAGAAGCACCTTCTGGCCCTGTTCGAAATTCCTTTCGATAATTTTCTTGTCTTGCCACCGCTTTGTCTTTTCCTTATACAACTTAGCGTTTTCATACGCGTGCAGACGAAACTCATCTGATTCATTGAGCTGTAATAATCTTTGTTCACCCGCTACATCCAGATCGAAATTGAGCTTTTGGATAGCCCAATATGCATTGTGCTCCAGCTCCATAGGAAGATGAAAAGCCTTGCCATAAGCAAGCCTATACGGAGATATTTCGATAGGCGTTTTATAAGCGGTGCGATATGCCCACAAGGCATCATCAAGCTTCTTTGACCAGTCCTTCCGATTAGGGTTAACAATCTTCTCCAAGATACGCTTGACCTCTCGATTAGAGATCTCTACTTGGCCACTTGTCTGCGGATGATAACCTGTGGCTATTTTATGGGTCACCCCATATTTAGCAAGAAGGGCTTCAAAATATGTGTTGCAAAAATGTGACCCTTCATCACTGATTATTGCCCGAGGAGTGCCGAAGCGAGTGAAAATATTTTTCCTTATGAAATTAAGCACCACCTTAGCATCATTAGAAGGAAAGGCGACTGCTTCTACCCATTTGGAGACATAATCAACCGCAACAAGAATATAGAGATTATTATAGGAAGACGGGAATGGTCCCATGAAGTTAATGCCCCATACATCAAACAACTCTACTTCAAGGATATTCTGCATAGGAAATTCATGCCTTTTTGAGATGGTTCCTACCCTTTGGCATCTATCGTAGTGCGACACATATATGTGTGCATCTTTGAACACGGTAGGCCAGTAAAACCCAGATTGGAGTACTTTAGCAGCAGTTCTTTGGCCCCAAAAATGTCCTCCATAATTTGAGGAATGACAATGATGGAGCACACCTTCGATTTCCTCCTCTGGCAAACATCTCCGCAGAATCTGATCTGAACACTGCTTGAATAAGAAGGGCTTGTCCCACAAGTATTATTTTGAATCATTTAGGAATTTCTTCCTCTATTGATACCTCAAGATGGGAGGAAGCACTTGATAAGCGACAAAATTAGCAAAGTCCGCATACCACTGGGCTTTGCTTTGGACAACAAACAGTTGTTCATCCGGGAAGAAATCATTAATATCTTTGACTGCATCTCCCGAATGAGGAGGGTTTTCCAACCTCGACAAGTGATCTGCTACTTGGTTTTCTGTCCCCTTTTTGTAGCGGATCTCCAGATCTAACTCCTGGAGAAGAAGGACCCACCTTATCAGCCTAGGCTTTGCATCTTTCTTCTCTATCAGATATTTGATGGCTGAATGGTCTGTGTACACGGTCACTTTTGTTCCAATGAGATAGGAATGGAATTTGTCAAAAGCATAAACCACTGCCAGCAGTTCCTTCTCGGTTGTGGTGTAATTTAACTGAGCATCAGTTAATATTTTGCTGGCATAGTAGATCGTGTGGAACACTTTGTCCCTTCTCTGTCCCAACACTGCCCCAATTGCAAAATCGTTGGCGTCGTACATGACCTCAAATGGGAAAGTTCAGTCAGGAGCTACCACAATAGGAGTCAAAATGAGTTTTTCCTTCAATAGATCAAATGCTCTGAGGCAGGCTTCATCAAGCTGAAAAGGCATATCCTTTTCTAATAGTGAACATATCGGTTTGGTTATCTTTGAGAAGTCCTTGATAAATCGCCTATAGAATTCTGCATGTCCAAGAAAACTCTTAACCCCTTTCACTGATGTAGGCGGTGGTAGACTATTGATGACATCAATTTTAGCCTTGTCTACCTCGATACCACCATCAGATACTCTGTCGCCCAGAATAATGCCCTCCTTGACCATGAAGTGGCACTTCTCCCAATTCAATACAAGATTAGTTTCAACACATCTTTGGAGAACGGCAGTCAAATTCACCAGACAGTTATCAAATGAACTCCCGAATACAGAAAAATCATCCATGAAAACCTCGAGGGTCTTTTCGACCATGTTAGAGAAGATGGACATCATGCAACGTTGGAATGTTGCAGGAGCGTTACACAACCCAAAGGACATTTTCCGAAAGGCAAAGGTCCCATACGGACATGTGAACGTTATTTTCTCCTGATCTTCGGGAGCAATAGAAATTTGATTATATCCAGAATAACCATCTAGCAAACAATAGAAATCATGCCCAGTAAGTCCATCGAGCATCTGATCAATAAATGGTAGAGGGAGGTGATCCTTACAGGTGGACTTGTTCAACTTTCTGTAGTCCATACATACCTTCCATCCAGTCACCGTTCTGGTTGGAATCAGCTCGTTATTCTCATTGGCTACTACCTTCATGCCGCCTTTTTTCGGCACGCACTTAATGGGACTGACTCAAGGACTGTCCGAGATGGGGTAGATAATGCCCTCATCTAGCAGCTTAATGATTTCCTTCCGGACCACCTCTTTCATTATTGGGTTCAATCGCCTCTGATGTTCAATGGTCGGCTTGGATCCTTCCTCTAGTAGAATTTTGTGCATACAAAGGGATGCACTGATCCCTTTAATGTCTGAAATTGACCACCCCAGTGCCGTTTTATACTATTTAAGCACTAGCAGTAGCTTCTCTTCCTGGCATTCATCTAACGATGCAGATATTATAACAGGCAAAGTGGATGATTCCCCCAAGTATGCATACCTCAGATGATTGGGCAAGGGCTTTAACTCTAGGACATGAGGTTTTACAATTGATGGCTGGGCCTTGGAAGTAGATGCCTCTGGATCATTCAGAGACTCAAACTGTCTTTGGAACTGTGTAGATCTCTGGGGTGCATCCAGCCAGTTAGCACATTCAACATGGGTGGCCTCTTCTATAGTACTGGTACCTGTTAGTGTAGCTTCTAAAGGGTCTGTCATGCATGTTTCTGAGAATACTTCCCTGACTGTATCATCAATCACTTTAATCTGGAAGCAGTCTTCAGGGGTGTTTGGATATTTCATTGCCCTAAACACATTGAAAGTTACTTCCTGATCCTGTACTCTCATAGTCAGCTCCCCTTTCTGCACATCTATAAGGGTTCTCCCCATTTCTAAGAAGGGTCTGCCCATTATTATTGGGACCTCCCTGTCTTCCTCAAAGTCTAGGACAATAAAGTCCGCTGGGAAGATTAACTTGTCCACCTTGACAAGCACATCCTCTACTATCCCCTTCGGGTAAGTGAGAGATCTATCCGCCAATTGCAAGGTAACACTTGTGGGTTTGGCTTCATTTAGCCCAAGCTTCTTATATATTAACAGAGGCATCAAATTTATAGTCGCCCCCAAATCACATAAGGCATTGCCAATGAATTTGTCCCCGATAGTGCATGGAATCGTTAAACTTCCAGGATCTTTTAGTTTTGGCGGAAGCTTGTTCTGTAGAATGGCACTGCATTCCTCTGTCAGAGCCACGGTTTCATAATCTCCCATTTTCCTCTTCTTCGACAATATGTCTTTCATGAATTTGACATAGCTCGGCATTTGCTCCAACGCCTCTGCAAACAGGATGTTTATGTGAAGCTTCTTAAACACTTCTAAAAACTTAGAAAATTGCTCATCAAGCTTTTATTTCTTCATGCGCTGGGGGAATGGCAACTGTGGGATAGGAGGACTAGCTATGTTCACTGTAGGGGTTGGTGATGAAGGGCTATCTTGAGCATTTACCTCACCCCCAGACTTATCATCACTCTGCTCCACAATAGGTTTCTCTATAGTCACTTCTTCTTGCACTATAGGACTCTCTCCACCATTTTCATTTATAGTTCTCCCACTCCAGAGTGTAACTGCTTTGCAGTGTTCCTTCCCATCCCATTTCGGGTTGACATCAGTGTTACTCGGCAATGTGCCTTGCAGACGACTGTTCAAAGCAGAGGCCAACTATCCCATTTGGACTTCAAGGTTCCGGATGGAAGCTTCTTGATTACCGTTCCTTATCTCATTTTGGGCAATATATCGTGACAGGAGATCTTCCAAACTGGGTTTTCTTTCCTGTTGAGGTGGTGGATGGTGGAACTGATTATGAGAACTCTGTGGTTGTTGGTTGTACTGATTTTGAGCTTGAAAACCCAGAGGGTTTGAGAAATTAGGCCTGATGGTCGGAGGTTGTGCTTGATTGTAATTTGTGTTGCCCCAAGAAAAGTTTGGATGATTCCTCAAGCTCGGATGATAATGAGTGGGGAGACTTGCATTTTGTTGCCGCCCGTAGTTGGAAACAAATTGAACTGACTCGGGGCTTATGGCACACTGATCAGTTGGGTGGCTCCCTTGACACAATTCACATGACACTGCGACACTCTGAACATTCTGTACAGCTTGCACTCCCATGGTGTCTAGTCTTTTTGTTAGTGCTGCAACCTGAGCCGCTAATTGTGTGACTCGGTCAACCTCATATATCCCTGCTGCTCTTCTAGGGGCCTGCCTATCATTTCGCCATTGATAATTATTGGCCACCATTGTTTCCACCATCATACCCCGCTGTGTGATGCTTAGACATGAAAGCTCCTCCAGAAGCGGCATCTATACTCGAATGAGTAGATCTGAATAACCCATTATAGAATGTCTGGATGGGAAGCCATTCTGGCAGTCCATGGTGGGGGCATTTTCTCAGAAGATCCTTGAATCGCTCCCATGAGTCGTACAATGACTCTGACTCAAACTGGGTAAAAGAGGTAATTTCGAGCCTGAGCCTGGCGGTTTTAGCGGGTGGGAAGAACTTCGCCATGAACTTTTGAGCCAAGTCATCCCATGTTGTAATGGAGCCTGACAGAAGTGAATGTAGCCAGCTCTTGGCCTTGTCCTTCAAGGTGAATGGAAATAATTCCCCTAATGCATTGCCTAATCTCCTAACTCTCCACATTACAAATGAATCAAGGAATGGTCAGCCGAGAATAGAATTACGCATACGCTTCTGTCGAAGGCCAAATGCACACCCCTAGTGTAAGACCCCAACTTTTATGAATAAAGATTTAATTTTCTTTATATTATTTTGAAATAGTAAGGTGTTGATTTGATAAATATGAAAGTTATGGGTGAAATGTGCAAACATTTTTAAAATGAGCAAGTGGTTATAAAATATTCTTGTTGTCGGGGAATATTCGTTTGGTCGTGGAATATTCTTGTTGTCGGGAAATATTCGTAAGACGGCGCAGCTATTTGTGGGCCCCCACAACGGAATAACTGTCGGATATAGAAAGCGACAGAAATAACTTTTTTACAAAATAACGGCGTGGTTGTTACCGTTACTACTGTTGAAATACCCGGTGGTTAAAATACAGTGATACGCGGTGTTGCACAGTAACACACGGTATTGCACAGTATTTCGAATTATTGAGTCTTACGTGAGAAGGAACTTATTCAATTATTGTTACAGTAATTACTGTTCAATATTTTATATTATTGACTCAATAATTGCTACGTTGATATTTTATTTTATTGACTCAATAATTGCTACGTTGCCATTTTATATGATTGATTCAATAATGGCTACAGTTGATATTTTGTAGTATTGATTCAATAATTGTCGTTGCACAGTATTTCACGTTATCAACTCAATAATTCATATTATTTGAATAATATTATTAGATAGCATTATTGACAATGTCTAAGGAAGTTCTGTCTAGGAGGGTTATTTAATTGCGCGCCAGTAAGGAGAAGTCCTTATCGGAAGGCCCCCTCTTTCCTGGGAACGACCTGGTTGTTAATATTGTAGGTCTATAATATTATTTGTGAATAATTAATTATTAATTTATATGATAAGGAAATATTTATTTTGTGGATATTAAAGAAGGAATTGGCGCTGATGAGTTTTATTCAATATTTTGGTGTGAGAAATCATTTGTTTATGGATTCCGGATAATTTATGTTTGGAATTTGGAAAAACTTCCATCTGCAAAGTTGTAGAGAATTAAATTTCCTATGGAAGGACATAGAATTTGTATTTTTCTGACAAAGGGGCTATTTATTATGAATTATTGAAGTTTCGGAAAATAAATATTATTTAATGGGTGGGCCCCATTTTTGTTGAAAATCTGAATTTTGGGAAGCCGCCAGGTGGCGGAAATTTTTAAAAAAATAATAATATTTTATTCATTTAGTCTCCTTTGGCATCCTAAGTTTTTCCTATAAATAGGGTGCTTAGGTTAGAATTAAAAATCACACCAGAATCAGAAGTTTTCTCTCTCTATAATATCGAGCGTATTTTTGTGAGTATTTCAATACTTTGAGTGTTGCTATTCAGTGCAAGTTTCCTTCGGTATTATATCCGATATTCCAGTCAGAGGTACTATCTTTTTGAGGTAATGGATGTTATTTTCTTTCGTAAATGATATTATTCTTTTCAATATCATTATACATAAATATTATCATGGATTTTATGTTGAAATTCTTACTTTTTCCGTCGGGGTTACTATTCACGTATACGGCACTATTCACGAAAAAATAAAATTTTCTTCTATTTGTCCAAATTGCTTGTTAAGGTTACTATCTTTGATTGTATCCAAGTTTTGAGCTCTATTCTTGAATTTTGCTCCATAATTGATTATTACGAGGTATTTTTGAATTGGATATACTAAAATACGAATCCTTAGTCTTTGTCTTTTATCTCACTGGATTCGTTTTTTTAAAATGTTTTTCATCATTCTCAGTCCTAAAAGGTGATGTAACTAAATATCTTTGGCCTGTAGAGCAAAGATGAATGATTACTTGATGAATATCTTTGGCCTGTAGAGCAAAGATGAATGATTATCTGATGAATATCTTTGGCCTGTGGTGCAAAGATGACAGGTGTTGAGATGAATATGACCACTGATGATACAAATGAATATCTTTGGCTTGTAGTGCAAAGATGAATATTTGATTCGAGATGTATATTGATTGATGTTACAGGGATAAAATATTGATGATGGACTTTTAAATCATAGAAGATAGTAGACTTGATTCTCTGCTTAACTCTTCTAATGAATTGTTATTTCCGCTGCGAATATTGATCTAAGATTAGTTGTCCATTATATTTTATCTGATTTATTGAAGGCTAACGATAATTTATTTTCCATTATCTTAGTCATAATATTCTTTACTGAGCTAGTTGAGCTCACCCTTTTCATCTGTTGTCCTCTTCCGGAAATGAGAATGTTGCGGGAACTAGTCGGGGGACAGAGTGATGGTCCGAGTTAGAGCAGTAGTAGTCCTCACTATTTCTGATAAATAGTGTGATAATAATTGTAATGAGGACTTAGTTTGAATCTTAATATTTTTTACATATTTGTATTGACACTCACAGTTGTGTGGTCGTATTTTGCACGACCGTATGATATAAAGTTTGTATTTGAATTCTGTACCATGTATTTGGCGGCTCAGAATGGGTTGGGTTGAATGGACCTATTCTGGGGGCGTCACAGTTGGTATCAGAGCTTAGGGATATGATCTCTAGCGGAGATCGGGGAATAGAACTAGGAGGGGAGAGACGAGTAAATCCTTCGCTAGTGTGTCCTACCTAAGCTTATGTGGTATTTAATTGGTCAGTCGGAGCATAGGGTTAATATGTGATATGTTGATTTCTTTAATTAACCCTTATTTTATGGCAGTATTTGAGAATGGCAGCTGAGAACGTTAACAACGAAGTGAATGAGACCGTGGAGACACCTTTAATCACTAACAAGGAGAACGTGCAACAAGAAGGCAATGTTCATCCTGAAAATAACGCTGGTCAGACGATAAACGATGAGATGTTTAGAAGTTTTCTGGAGTTCATGCAAAACCAGACGAGAGAGACTCGTGTGCAACATATAGGTGGCAACTCGCGAATTGTTACTGCCAAGCAGTTCAAAGAATTGGGACCACCAGAGTTTCTGGGAAAGCCAGATCCGATCAAGGCGGAGACGTGGATTAAACAAATTACCAAGATATTTGATGTCTTGGGATGTACGGAGGAACAGAAGGTTCCATTCGCCACGTTTATGTTCCGTGGAGAGGCAGATTACTGGTGGGAATCCGTGAAGCTTACCCAGCCTGCCGCACTCCAGATGTCTTGGGAAGCGTTCCAAAAACTGTTCAATGACAAGTACTTTCCTGAAAGTATTCGTCATATGAAGGAGGTAGAGTTTATCCGACTGGAACAAAATAACATGACGGTATCCCAGTACGAGGCTAAATTCGCGGAGCTGTCCAGGTTTGCACCTCATTTGGTGGAGAATGAGGAACGTATGACGCGGATGTTTCTAAGAGGTTTGAAACCCGAAATATGTCAATACCTCATTTCTCATAAATTTTCTTTATATTCGGATGTAGTAAACAGGGCCCAGTTATTAGAACGAGATAATGATTATGTTCAACCAAGGGACCACAACCAAGGTCGTACTGGTGGCAGCAGTCATTGGAGCAATGACAACCAGCGAGGAGGAAAGTATGACAGAAACGGTAACCACTCCGGTGGTAATCGTGGCCATGATAGTAGAAGAAGCGAATCGGGAGGAGATTTCAAAAAGAGAAGGTATAACAATGAGAACGCGAAGATGTCAACATCAGCACCAGCATCAACTGTTTCGAGGGGAGGAGAACGACCACCGGTCGTATGCTATAAATGCGGGAAAGAGGGACATATCAGCCCAAACTGCCCACAACAATTCAAAGGATGCTATAACTGTGGAAAAGAAGGACATATAGCTCGAGATTATCCTGTTGCGAAACCAAATCCAGCGGGGGTAGTGATTCCAAAGGCGGTTGCAGACAAGTCAAAGTTGGTGATTCCTGGAAGAGCGTTTGTCGTGACAGCCCAAAACGCGAGGAATCCACACGAGGTGATTACGGGTAAGCTGATCATAAACTCTTGCGAAGTTTATACCTTGTTAGATACCAGTGCTACCCATTGCTTTATTTCACCTGCTTGTGCTCAACGTTTGAACTTGACTTCTGATAAATTAAACTTTGACTTATCTGTTGAAACTTCGTTAGGAGAAACCTTTGTTACATCTACAGTTTACAAATCTTGCTTGATTCAGATTGGTACCCTTACCTTACCTATTGATCTTATATCTTTGAAAATACTTGCATTTGACGTGATTTTAGGAATTGACTGGTTAACCAATTACCATGCCAGAATTGATTGTATTCGTAAGGTTGTTAGTTTTCATATTCCTAATCAACCTGTTGTGCGAATCCAAACCACCAAACCACTAAAATCAGTCAATATCATTTCAAATCCCAAAGCTATTCGTTTATTGAAAAACGGATGTCAAGCTTTCTTAGCTCATGTCACTGATCTAAACCAGAATACATCATATTTGAATGATATTTCCGTTGTTAATGAGTTTCCTGATGTATTTCCCGAAGAACTTCCCGGTTTACCCCCAGAACGCGAAGTTGAATTCTTTATTGACCTTGAGCCCGGTACAAAGCCCATTTCTAAAACCCCATATCGAATGGCTCCTATTGAACTTCAGGAGTTAAAGATTCAATTACAAGAATTGTTAGACATCGGTTTTATTCATCCTAGTACGTCTCCTTGGGGTGCTCCTATTTTATTCGTAAAGAAGAAAGACGGGAGTATGCGACTTTGTATTGACTATCGGGAGTTGAACCATGTCACCATCAAGAATAGGTATCCATTACCTCGTATTGATGACCTGTTCGACCAGTTGCAAGGAGCGCAATTCTTTTCAAAGATCGATCTTCGTTCTGGATATCATCAGTTGAAGATTAAAATTGAGGATATTCCAAAGACTGCTTTCAGAACACGGTACGGGCATTATGAGTTCTTAGTCATGTCTTTTGGATTGACTAATGCTCCTGCTGCTTTCATGGATATGATGAACCGTGTATTTAAGGAATATTTGGATCAATTCGTTGTTGTCTTTATTGATTACATCCTCATTTATTCTAAAAGCCGTGAAGATCATGAACACCATTTGAAGTTGGTACTTCAAAAGCTTCGTGAGAACAAGCTATACGCCAAGCTGAAGAAATGCGAGTTTTGGCTTGAGGAAGTAGCATTCCTTGGGCACGTGGTATCGAAACGTGGAGTATCTGTGGACCCGGCGAAGATTGAAGCAATACAAAGTTGGGAGCAACCTAAGTCGGTGACTGAAGTACGAAGCTTTCTGGGCTTAGCTGGTTATTATCGGAGGTTCGTAGAGGGATTTTCTCGAATCGCTACTCCATTAACTCAGTTGACTCGGAAAGATACAAAATTCATTTGGAGCGAGGAATGCGAGAAGAGCTTCCAAGAGCTCAAGAGGAGACTTATCTCGGCACCTGTTCTGACAATACCATCTGGTTCAGATGGATTTGTTATTTACAGCGATGCTTCGGGCAAAGGGTTAGGATGTGTTCTCATGCAACATGGGAAAGTCATAGCCTATGCCTCGCGACAACTCAAAGAATATGAGAGAAATTATCCTACTCATGATCTAGAGTTGGCAGCAGTCGTTTTCGCGTTGAAGATCTGGAGACATTACTTGTACGGAGAGAAAGTGGAGATTTATACGGATCATAAGAGCCTTAAATATTTCTTCACTCAGAAGGAACTCAACATGTGGCAACGACGTTGGCTTGAGCTGTTGAAAGATTACGATCATACTATCCAATACCATCCTGGAAAAGCGAACGTGGTAGCTGATGCGTTGAGTAGAAGATCATATGTGGGAACGAGTGCGATGATGTCAAGTATACACGTAGAACCAGCTTTGATTGATAAAGTTAAAGCTGCTCAAGCTACGGATGCGGAGCTGATGAAGATGAAGAAGAAGGTGCAATTCCAGAAGCGAGAATCGATGAAGATGGAATACTTTGAGTTAACTCCAGACTTTGTGTTCCTAACGATTCTGACTTGAAGTATAGAATCATGATGGAGGCACACAACACACCGTTTGCAATCCATCGTGGGAGTACTAAAATGTATCGTGATCTTCGACATACATTTTGGTGGGGCAATATGAAGAGAGAGATCGCGGAGTTCATCTCGAGATGTTTAATTTGTCAACGTGTAAAGGAGGAGCATCAAGTGCCGAAGGGTCCATTGCAACCACTGGAGATTCCGAAATGGAAGTGGGAACACATTACGATGGATTTCGTTACGGGTCTTCCCAAGGTTTCTCAAGGCTTAGATGCGATTTGGGTTATTGTTGATAGATTAACCAAGTCTGCTCATTTCTTGCCGATACGAGAGACTTATTCCCTTGAAAGTCTTGCTCATATGTACGTGAATGAGATTGTGAGGTTGCATGGCATGCCATTATCCATAGTTTCGGATCGTGATCCCAGATTTACTTCACGATTTTGGATCAGTTTGCAGAAAGCTATGGGTACGGATTTACGATTCAGTTCGGCTTATCATCCTCAAACAGACGGACAATCGGAAAGGACTATCCAAACTCTTGAAGATCTATTGAGACTCTGTGTTCTAGACTTCAAAGGGAGTTGGGATAAGTATTTACCATTGGTGGAATTCTCCTACAACAACAGTTATCAGGCAAGTATAGGCGTGGCTCCATTCGAGGCATTATATGGGAGAAAGTGTCGCTCTCCAGTATGTTGGAACGAGGTGGGTGAAACAACATTATTGGGACCGGAGTTAGTACGTATGACTACGGAAAAGATCCAAATAATCCGACAACGTATACAAACAGCACAAGATCGACAAAAGAGTTATGCGGATCTTCATCGACAACGTGGAATTTAACGTTGGGGACCATGTATTGTTACGTATTGCTCCATGGAAAGGAGTTACAAGGTTTGGGAAGAGAGGAAAGCTCAACCCACAATTCATTGGTCCATTTGAGATTCTTGACCGAATAGGAAATGTGGCTTATAGACTCGCTTTACCTCCAAGCATGTCTCGTGTTCATAACGTGTTTCACATATCTGTGTTACGTAAATATGTGAAGGATCCAAACCGCATTATTGAGTTCGAACCAGAAGAGATAGCCGAAGATTTAACGTACGAGGAGGTACCTGTGAAGATCTTGGATAGGAAGGAGCATGTCCTACGCTCGAAAATTATACCTCAAGTTAAAGTTTTGTGGAGAAACCATGCAATTGAGGAAATGACCTGGGAGTTGGAATCGGAAATGAAAGCGAGGTATCCTCACCTTTTCGACATACCAGGTACGTACGTCAATTTCGAGTATGAAATTTTATAAGGAGGGGAGGTTGTAAGACCCCAACTTTTATGAATAAAGATTTAATTTTCTTTATATTATTTCGAAATAGTAAGGTGTTGATTTGATAAATATGAAAGTTATGGGTGAAATGTGCAAACATTTTTAAAATGAGCAAGTGGTTATAAAATATTCTTGTTGTCGGGGAATATTCGTTTGGTCGTGGAATATTCTTGTTGTCGGGGAATATTCGTAAGACGGCGCAGCTATTTGTGGGCCCCCACAACGGAATAACTGTCGGATATAGAAAGCGACAGAAATAACTTTTTTACAAAATAACGGCGTGGTTGTTACCGTTAGTACTGTTGAAATACCCGATGGTTAAAATACAGTGATACGCGGTGTTGCACAGTAGCACACGGTATTGCACAGTATTTCGAATTATTGAGTCTTACGTTAGAAGGAACTTATTCAATTATTGTTACAGTAATTACTGTTCAATATTTTATATTATTGACTCAATAATTGCTACGTTGATATTTTATTTTATTGACTCAATAATTGCTACGTTGCCATTTTATATGATTGATTCAATAATGGCTACAGTTGATATTTTGTAGTATTGATTCAATAATTGTCGTTGCACAGTATTTCACGTTATCCACTCAATAATTCATATTATTTGAATAATATTATTAGATAGCATTATTGACAATGTCTAAGGAAGTTCTGTCTAGGAGGGGTTATTTAATTGCGCGCCAGTAAGGAGAAGTCCTTATCGGAAGGCCCCCTCTTTCCTGGGAACGACCTGGTTGTTAATATTGTAGGTCTATAATATTATTTGTGAATAATTAATTATTAATTTATATGATAAGGAAATATTTATTTTGTGGATATTAAAGAAGGAATTGGCGCTGATGAGTTTTTATCAATATTTTGGTGTGAGAAATCATTTGTTTATGGATTCCGGATAATTTATGTTTGGAATTTGGAAAAACTTTCTTCTGCAAAGTTGTAGAGAATTAAATTTCCTATGGAAGGACATAGAATTTGTATTTTTCTGACAAAGGGGCTATTTGTTATGAATTATTGAAGTTTCAGAAAATAAATATTATTTAATGGGTGGGCCCCACTTTTGTTAAAAATCTGAATTTTGGGAAGCCGCCAGGCGGCGGAATTTTTTTTTAAAATAATAATATTTTATTCATTTAGTCTCCTTTGGCATCCTAAGCTTTTCCTATAAATAGGGTGCTTAGGTTAGAATTGAAAATCACACCAGAATCAGAAGTTTTCTCTCTCTATAATATCGAGCGTATTTTTGTGAGTATTTCAATACTTTGAGTGTTGCTATTCAGTGCAAGTTTCCTTCGGTATTATATCCGATATTCCAGTCAGAGGTACTATCTTTTTGAGGTAAGGGATGTTATTTTCTTTCGTAAATGATGTTATTCTTTTCAATATCATTATACAGAAATATTGTCATGGATTTTATGTTGAAATTCTTACTTTTTCCGTCGGGGTTACTATTCACGTATACGGCACTATTCACGAAAAAATTAAATTTTCTTCTATTTGTCCAAATTGCTTGTTAAGGTTACTATCTTTGATTGTATCCAAGTTTTGAGCTCTATTCTTGAATTTTGCTCCATAATTGATTATTACGAGGTATTTTTGAATTGGATATAGTAAAATACGAATCCTTAGTCTTTGTCTTTTATCTCACTGGATTCATTTTTTTTAAATGTTTTTCATCATTCTCAGTCCTAAAAGGTGATGTAACTGAATATCTTTGGCCTGTAGAGCAAAGATGAATGATTACTTGATGAATATCTTTGGTCTGTAGAGCAAAGATGAATGATTACCTGATGAATATCTTTGGCCTGTAGTGCAAAGATGACAGGTGTTGAGATGAATATGACCACTGATGATACAAATGAATATCTTTGGCCTATAGTGCAAAGATGAATATTTGATTCGAAATGTATATTGATTGATGTTACAGGGATAAAATATTGATGATGGACTTTTAAATCATAGAAGATAGTAGACTTGATTCTCTGCTTAACTCTTCTAATGAATTGTTATTTCCGCTGCGAATATTGATCTAAGATTGGTTGTCCATTATATTTTATCTGATTTATTGAAGGCTAACGATAATTTATTTTCCATTATCTTAGTCATAATATTCTTTACTGAGCTAATTGAGCTCACCCTTTTCATCTGTTGTCCTCTTCAGGAAATGAGAATGTTGCGGGAACTAGTCGGGGGACAGAGTGATGGTCCGAGTTAGAGCAGTAGTAGTCCTCACTATTTCTGATAAATAGTGTGATAATAATTATAATGAGGACTTAGTTTGAATCTTAATATTTTCTACATATTTGTATTAACACTCACAGTTGTGTGGTCGTATTTTGCACGACCGTATGATATAAAGTTTGTATTTGAATTCTGTACCATGTATTTGGCGGCTCAGAATGGGTTGGGTTGAATGGACCTATTCTGGGGGCGTCACACCTAGCTAGATGAATCACAATATGTCTATTGATTAAAATAACTAGACTAGGGTCATTAAGCTTAGTCTCAAGGCTACACAAGGCAAATAGAGATATGTCTATCCTATTAAGCAGTTTATGCACACATTCCCTTAGGCAAGGTCATAACAAGTGTTCTTGTATTTTAAAAGCCAGATATTAATGTCCATTTTTCAATATCCATTAATATCAATACCAAAAACTCTGTCAAGCAATCAGTCAATAAGCAAGAAATACAACAACCCATTCCTAAAATGATTCATTAATATAAATAGGAGAGAAAGTTAAATACGCTAAACAATAGGTTACATTGCAATCCTAAAAAGGAATTAGTTCATAACCATGGTGCTAATACACATTTCTATAACATTCAACATTGCTCAGTAATACACAAATAAGTGAGAGATTTGGAATAAGAAAACTCCTGTTGTGAGGTTTTTTGTCTCCAATTCTTCTCTTCTCCGCGTAACTCCTGAGCTGTGTAGGATGCAATAACTATTCTCCCTTAAAGCACAGCTTCTTTCTGTTCTAGAAACTAATTAATACTACTCTATTATCACTTTCTGTAATCAATCTCCACACCACCGTATTTTCTCTCTATCTCTCTCTATATCCCTTACTGCCTTTTTCTTTAGGTCATTAAAAGCGAGTCACTGGCTAGGCACCGGAGGTGGTGCTGCTGCTCGAAGACTAAAGATGTTGTGTGGCGCTGCGGCGCCACATAGGCTTAAAACACTAGCACTCACGCTGCGGCTCTAGCTCAGGAAGGACCAGGGCCGCTGCAGCGCCAGATGACGTCAGCTTGGACAAGGAGGCGGCGCTGCGGCGGGAGGAAAAGGCAAGGCTCTGGCGCTGCGGCGCCAGAGTGTAAAAAATAACAATTTTGCCCCTATAAGCTGGAAACGACCTAAACAACCCTGCACCATACAGGATAAGCATAATAACAACAAAATATATATAAAAGCAAAATAAATAACATAAAACAAGCAGTGTCTTAAGCTTCAGAGAATCTGATTCGCGATATAAATACCACTCATCAGAACTCTTATTTCATTAAAGCTATTATTCATGTTGAACTTGGTATTGTTCTTGACTATTGTTAAAGTGTCTATGCCATTTGATTCGGCTAGACTTATATTATTGAAAAGCGACCCAAACTAATTAATTGGTGCGGTATCTTGTATTTGACTGAGAAGAACAAAATATAACTGTCAGAGAACCGACGCGCGCACTTGAGTATGATTGATTGTTATGCATAACGTATGGTACTTTAGGCTGATCACCTGTTGTACCTTTTTTTGTTGGATTTTTAGTTTATTACTGTCAATTCCTGTGGAAGTTCATAGTCCTTAGTGACTGCTCAGTATTCAGTTATCTTGAAATCTTGAATTGATTTATTATTGAATCACATTGATATTATTCTGTCCTTAGCGACTGTTATTGAAAACTGTTGATATTCTTGTTATCTTTGAACTATCAAACCTTGTTATACCCTTTCGAGAATTGAGAATTTTATTACTCATCCTTATTGTATATTACTTGCTGAGCAATTTGTGCTCATTCTTGCTTTCCCTAAAAATATTTCAGTTAAGGTCGAGCAATGCGGACCCTCGAGTACCGACAAGGGCAAGGGAAAGGCTACCGAGTAGCTTTGTTTATGTAGGACTTTATGATTGTAATAAAGAACATATGATATTATGTACTAGTTAAGGTTATTATTACTTAAGATATGTCTAAGCTATGTAATCACTTTTTAAGTTACGAGACCTTGGTACGTGAATAAATTATATTATTTAAATATAATCTATTCGATATTAGTTGTGTATTATTCCGCTATGCGATGCGATATTTAGTCGTATTATTATTGTGATGTATTACCATGAGCACGTGACGAACCGAATTCAAGCGACCCCGTGACGGTCCTGGAATTTGGGGGCGTCACAGGTTGGTATCAAAGCTGTAGTTATAAACCTTAGGAACGAGTGTCCTTAGACTATAACTTAGGCAAACTTAGAAGTTAGGAAGGAGATAAAACTCATGTAGAGTTTTCCTTGAGAGACTTAGTCTGTTATGAAATGTGACTTCATTTTATACAATGACCTTATGTTTTATTTAACATTCTAATGGAGTTGCTGTTTCTTGTCTTGTGTTTGTGATTGTAGATGGCAGATATGGGAATACCCGCTAGAGTGGCTGAGGATGAGCCCAGGGATATTCATATAATGTACGAGGCACCCTTAGAGGCTGTGCCTGTGCAGGCTGTTGCACCGTTTGAGTCTGACGACGAGGACGAGATTGAGATAGAGTCTGATCCAGAGGAGGAGCCAATGGAGGATGAGCCAGTAGAGGACTCTAATGAGGCTACTGTAAAGGAGCAGATGTTAGGCGAGTATGAGGAGCGAATTCTGGAGTTGGACTGCAGAGTCCAGTAGTTGGAGGCAGAGGCCCAAGAGAGAGAGTCCGAGTTCCAGAAGCTGAGGGACGAGGACCACCAGAGGAAGTTAGACATGCAGGAGTTAGAGGTGGATATTGCCTACTGCAGGGAGGCAGGGATCCAGATCGAAACTTTATTCCACAGGTCGGTGGCGAGAAATGTAGATCTGGCGAGGAAGTTGGAAGAGGTTGAATAGAAAGAACTAAGCGAGAAGACTGAGAAAGAAGCACTCCGCACTCAGTTGGAATTAGAAATGATGGATAGGATACACTTCGAGGAGAAGTGGGAGGCTGCCCATGAGAGAGCAGATGACCTAGAAGATGAGGTCAGATGTAAGAAGAGGAAAATGAACAAGATGGGGTACCTGTTCCGTTTAGCATTCGAGAGGGTGCTTGATGGTGTGTACCACTACCCGGCAGAATAGGGACAGACTCTATATACCTTGAGTCGAGAGATGGTTGCGTATATAGCGCAGATGGAGTACAAGAGCGCTGTGGAGTATGGGATGATGTGATGAGATTTCCATAGATGGTCTAGTGGTAGTTTAGTAGAATTTATCTTTATGTGTTGTACATACTATGTGGTAATCCCAATCTTTTGTGTAAGATGTGGGATAATGATGTAAACCCCGAGTTAGCTTTTGTTAGAGGGGTAGTATGGTAGTAGGGTGGTATATTTCCCGTCTTTTGTGATATTAGGGGATATATGTGATAACATTTATAGAAGTATGCTAGGATAATCATGTAATGAAATGAAATGGCATATAAATATAAATGAGCCTATTTCAGAAACGTGTTATAAATTTATTCTTTTAGTATTAAAAGAAATACTTAAGTAATATACTTGAATAATAATAAAATAAAAATTTGTGATGCAGATAATGCCGCCCAGACGTAAATTGACTGCGCTTAAGGAAATAGTTAATAGCGAGAAAGACATTGTAGTTCTCATCCAGAAACTAGTTGATCTAATAGGAGAGGCCCTTAGGGGAAGGAACGACGGGCCCATTCACCCCAACCCCCAAGCCATCCCATTTCCGGTTCCATTTGCTACATTTACGACAAATGGCAAAGCAAACCACTTGTGGGAAACCTTAAGTTGGTATGACAAGAAGAAGGAAGGTAAGGACACGGGAGGAAAAAGTCGTGGAGAAAATAGCAGCGGGGGAAGTAACTTAGGAAAGAGGAAACGGGGGAGTAATGACCACAACAACAACCAAAATAGTAATCAAGGTGGGAGTCACCGAGGAAGCTTTAAGAAAGGGAACGAGATTTGTAATAAGTGTGGGAAAATTCATCAGTTGGGGAATTTTCGTGGAGGAGTTGAGAAGAGGGCAGAAGGATGCCTGAGATGTGGAAAGAACCATCAGGGCGAGTGCTGGAAGGGACGCGGCACTTGCTATAACTGCAATCAGGAGGGTCACATATCGCCCAACTGTCCGAACGGGAAAAAGGTCAGAGCATGTTTCGCTTGCGGCTCAACGAAACATCAGATAAAGGTTTTCCCAAAGAAGGGAAATGGGGGAAATAGAGAAAATGGTAGCCAACAAGGAGGAGGTAACAAGTTAATGATTGGAGGACCCGCACAACCCAACCGATCGATCGCCCGAACATTTAACATGACCGTCCAGGACGCAGTGGCTGCGAAGGACGTGGTGTCAGGTATAATCACAATCAATGATATAAATGCTTATGTATTATTTGATTCGGGTGCCACCTGTTCTTTTATATCTGAAGAATTTTCTAGTAAACTTAGTATACCCCGAAAACTATTAGAAAATCCCTTGAACATAGAAGTTGCGAATAAGGAAGTGATCCCTGTAGAATACGTTTAACGAAATTATCACGCAAACATTAGAGAACATGAACTGAGCATAGACTTGATTCCTATTAGACTGGGAGAATTTGATGTGATACTGGGAATGGATTGGTTGTATAACCACGCAGCGATAATTGATTGTCAGAATAAATGTGTGAACCTTCAGACTCCGAGTAAGTCTAAGATAGTGTTTTATGGTAGCTCATCGCTTAAGCAATCGTGTTACGTTACGATGATGCAGGCCAAGAAATTATTAAGAAAAGGATGTGTAGGTTATTTAGCTTACACCATAGATACTTGGAAAAAGGGGAGTAGAAATTAAGGATATATCCATAGTTAATAAATTTCAATATGTGTTTCCGGACGATCTGCCTGGTCTTTTGCCAGACAGAGAAATTGAATTCGTAATAGACTTAGCACCGGGAACAACACCGATTTTGAAAGCTCCATATCGTATGGCGCTAGTGGAAATGAAGGAATTGATGATACAATTGCAAGAGTTGTTGGATAAGGGTTACATTCGACCGAGTGTTTCTCCTTGGGGAGCACCAGTACTATTCGTTAAGAAGAAGGACGGATCGATGAGGCTCTGTATCGATTATCGAGAATTAAATAGAGTACGATCGAGAACCGATATCCATTACCGAGGATAGACGACCTGTTTGATCAACTGAAGGGAGCAAAGTGTTTCTCAAATATCGACCTACGAACAGGATATCATCAACTAAAAGTGAGGGATGAGGACATACCAAAGACTGTGTTTCGAACCTGTTATGGACACTACGAGTTTTTGGTAATGTCATTTGGATTGACTAATGCTCCGACAGCATTTATGGACTTGATGAACCGAGTTTTCAAGCCATACTTGGATAAATCTGTAGTGGTTTTTATCGACGACATTTTGATCTACTCGAAGACAGAGGAAGAACACGCTGAACATCTGAAGATTGTTTTGGAGGCACTAAGGAAGGAGAAGATGTATGCAAAATTTTTAAAGTGCGAATTTTGGATGGAGATGGTTCAATTCTTAGGCCACGTGGTGGATAAGAATGGAATCTCTGTAGACCCTACGAAGGTAGAAGCAGTAAGTAATTGGGAACAACCAAGAACACCGACGGAGGTGAGAAGCTTTTTAGGGTTTGCTGGGTACTATCGAAGATTCATCCAAGATTTTTCTAAGATAGCAACCCCGTTGACCAATTTGACTAAAAAGACGGTGAAATTTATATGGACCGACAAATGCAAAGGAACTTTTCAAGAACTGAAAAGGAGATTGAGCGAAGCACCTGTGTTATCATTACTAGATGATGCGGGAAATTTTATGGTGTATAGTGATACATCGCACAAGGGGCTTGGCTGTGTGCTCATGCAACACGGCAAGGTCATTGCGTATGCGTCACGATAATTGAAGGATTACGAAAAACGATACCCTACTCACGACTTAGAGTTAGCGGCAGTAGTTTTTGCATTAAAAATATGGAGGCATTATTTGTATGGGGAAAAATGTGAGATATACACGGACCACAAAAGTCTGAAATATATCTTCACATAGAAGGAGTTGAACATGCGGCAGAGAAGGTGGTTAGAATTAATCAAAGACTATGACTGCGATATTCTTTATCACCCGGGAAAGGCAAACGTGGTTGCCGACGCTCTGAGCAGAAAAGGAAGGGAAAAGTTAGTTAATTTAACGACTCAGGAAGAATTGATAAGAGAGATGGAGAAATTGGAGATAGAAGTGAAAGAACCAAAGAAGCCTGGAGAAAGTTTGTTTGTGGTGGAAGCTCATCCGACATTGTTGGATAGAGTAAAGGAAGCCCAGAAAAAAGATGAAGAGTGTGAGAAAATCCGAAAGAGGATCACAGAAAATGAGGAAGAGAAATTTCGAATGGATAAAGACGGTATTTTGAGGTTTGAAGAAAGAGTATGAGTACCAATGGTAACCGAGTTAAAGGAAGAGATTTTGCACGAGGCACACAATATGACATATTTCGTTCATTTGGGAGGCACGAAGATGTACCGAGATCTAAGGCAACATTTTTGGTGGCCCAATTTGAAACGGGAAGTCGCAGAGTGCGTTAGTAGATGTTTGACTTGCCAACGCATTAAAGCAGAGCATCAACGGCCGAGTGGTTTACTACAACTGTTGGAAATACCAGAGTGGAAATGGGAGCTTATTACGATGGACTTCGTGGTAGGACTTCCAGTTACGCAAAAAGGTTATGATGCCATTTGGGTTATCGTGGATCGTCTTACCAAGACCGCACATTTTCTATCGATCAAGATCCGTTACAGTTTGAATCAGTTAGCAGGTCTATACATAAAGGAGATTGTCTCACGACATGGAGTGCCGGTATCTATTGTCTCTGATCGAGATCCGCGCTTCACGTCCAATTTTTGGAAGAGTTTGCAAGAGAGAATAGGAACGCAGTTGAGGTTAAGTACGGCTTATCATCCTCAGACAGACGGACAAAGTGAGCGAACTATACAAACGCTAGAGGACATGCTTAGGACTTGCGTGATAGATTTTAAGGGAAATTGGGACGACCATCTACCCTTAGTCGAATTTGCTTATAACAATAGATACCATGCGAGTATCGGCATGCCACCGTACAAAGCTCTTTACGGAAGAAAGTGCAGAACGCCATTATATTGGGACGAAGTCGGAGAACGACGAATACTCGGACCAGAGTTAGTTCAACAAACTGCAAACGTGGTGACAATGATAAGAGCCAGACTTGTAGCAGCTCAAGATCGTCAGAAAAAGTACGCAGATTTGCATCGAAAGGATCGAGACTTCAAAGTCGGCAGTTTCGTATTCTTGAAGGTATCTCCATGGAAGGGAGAGATCCGTTTCGGCAAGAAAGGAAAATTGAGTCCAAGATTCATAGGACCGTTCGAGATACTGAAGCGAGTGGGCGAAGTGGCATACAAAGTTGCGTTACCACCCGAGTTGGAGCACATCCACAACGTGTTTATCATTTCCGTGTTGCGACCGTACAAGGCCGACTACAAGCACGTGATTTCTTACGAGCCCATTCAAGTGGAGAAGAACTTGGCATATGAAGAGATTCCTGTCCAGATATTAGATAGGAAAGAGCAAATCTTAAGAAATAAAGTTATTTTGTCTGTAAAAGTACTTTAGCTTAACCACGATGTCGAGGAGGTAACGTGGGAGTTAGAAGATAGGATGATGAGGGACTATCCCCATCTATTTGTGTAACCTTGTAGCAATTCCGGGACGAAATTTTTATAAGGAGGGAGGATGTAATACCCGAGAAATTCCTAATATTATTAAATAAATATATTAATGGAAATGAGAATTTATTTGAATATAAATAATTTTGTGTTCTGAGAAGGATTGATTCAATTATATAAAATTGAATAATTATAATAATAATTGAGAAATTTATGGAGTTTGCGATAAACTCGTTGATAGCCTTGTGTGGCACAGTGATGAGAATTATTAATGATTATATTAATTAACGAATGAATTATTAAAGTGAACGATTAATCTATATTAATTGTTAATTGCTATTATAGAATATTAATTAATGGTTATGGAACATTAACTGTTGTTGATTAATAATACGTGATTATTATTATTGCAAGAAATATAGTAATAATAAGCAATGTGTTTGTATATATAATAAGATTTATATTCACTTAATGTGATATTTAATCACATAAGTGTTAATCGATTATTATGAAAATTAATAATCAATGAGGAATAAATTAATTAATATTATCGTTAATTAATCAATGAGATGAATAATTTATTTATTTGATATTATGACTAATAAAATAAATAAGTTATTAATATGATGAGATTATATTGATTTCTATGTGCAAATGTGCAAGAATTAAATATAAAGTATATGGAATACGACTATAATATATAGTGTAGAGAAACACTTAGGTGTCACCATGCAAGTATACATAAACTATGTTACATAGTGCAATGTGAATATATTACACATAGAGACCATGTATTAAGATTGATTGAAATATATAAGCTACATGATTAATACCTATGTGACAATAGATATGTAAGTATACATTAAAATGATATATCATGAATATAATGTAATCACTTGTTGATTGTAGAATTTAATAATAAAGGAGACAATATAGGGTGATAATATCTGAAAAGACTATATTGGTAAGATAAAATGTACTTGGATTATATACGTACAAATTACACTTACTACATTATATGAAATTGCCTTGTGACACTAATTTAATACCTAAGTGTAGATAATATATGTTATGCTTATATGTTATAACATGATATAGTACAAACTTACTAGAATGCTGAGATTGCATTGCCTTGTCCCTTAATGATAGTCACTATCTCTTCACACGTGAATACTCATGAAGCTATCATACTCCCTATATCCTCAAACTCAGCACATTCTAGCTAGCATGATTCAATGGGGAGTGGCTCTCATGATGCATTCCACCAACTACTACCAACTTCTCATTAGCCATCAAAGAATACAACAATCCGTTAGTTTAAATTGAAGAACTAAAGCATTGTCTGGGTATTGGTTGTTCTATAAATTGAGCTCTTCTTCTCCATTCTTCTTTGCTGAGATTTTGCTAAGTGTTGAAAGGGAGAGCATATATATATATATCAGTTTGAGCATTCTAAATTAAGCAGCAAGTCCAATTAACTAATTATAGAGGTATAATTCCATGATTCTTGTTCTTCATTTTGTCTTTGTCAAAATTTCTATTCTTGAAATTCTTAATTCTTGATCATGTTGAATTGGATTGTAATTAGATTGTAGCATACTTGTTTAGTTGCTATATTAGCTTAAAAATATATTGATAATACAATGCTATTAGTTATAATCGAATTTGTGACGAATTTTGTGTTTGGGCTGGAAGTCTGCCGAGGCTGGAATAGTCTGCCGTTGGCTGCAAGTCAGTGCAGCTGCGCCAGTTTTGTACTGGGCAGCTGCGCCAGCAGCCTGCTGCAGATTCTGCATCCTGCTTGATTTCTGTTATGCATATATTATGTGGTTTGGTTTAAACAAGCATACTAACTTGTGTAACATATATATATATATATATGAATAAAATGAGGCAAGGTAAACATGTTTTCTTGTACTAGCATACATGATTAACAAAAAGGGTATGGTTTTTGAGATAAACTTAGTATTCTAAAAACAAACTTTGAAGTAATACTTGTTCTACAAGTTCTAAACTTAGTGATTCATACACATGATTGATTTCAAATATAAAGGAGCATGATATAGTGTTTATAGTGTCCTTGTTCATGACCAAACTGGTTAGACCTTGTGTTAGAGAAATTATTAAGAAAAAGCTTGTTATGTTAAAGCTAATATGCATGAATACTACATGATATACACGCTGATCTTGCAAAAGTGTTAATATGACTTGACTACATATGATAAGAGCTTTGAAGTTGCCTTGTATGTGTTAAATTGCGTTGTTCAAGTTTTAAATGGATTCAAAAGTAAACTTGGATATTCTTTCGAACCAAGTGCATTAAGTATGAGTAGTTAAGTTCTTAGAATGTAAAATGACATGTTTACGTTTATTATGTCTCTAAGCATGACTCTTATATGTTTGATATAACGGTAGTAAACCAAGCATAAGTATAGGTATGTTTTAAAGTAATAAACAATGCTAGTTAAGAATAAATGATGTGGACAATCGCAAGCATGTATATTATAATTGATATGACCTTCTCGCAAGAATCTATGATTAAATTGTATGCATTATAATTATATGACCCTATTTGGCCTTAATTCCCGTGGCGATCCTAAACTAAGACCATGACATGTAAAAGTGAACTTAAGATGGTCATAAGCTTATGAAAAGTCCTCTAGCATGAATGAATGTTAAGTGTAATTGCCTTAGTATGCTTATGTGTTGGACAGAAATAGCAGCAGCCCAACCCTGATCTGGCCAGGGGGAAGCGCAGCTGCGCCTCCCCTAGGCCTAACCAGGGCGCAGCTGCACCAGGCCAAAATGAAATCTGGGCAGTTTTGTTGATCTGACTTTTGGCATATAACTTACCTCAATGCTATAGCTGCTAAACAAGACTAATTGCTACTGATATTTGATAGTAACATACCATGAAGATGTTTCAATTGAGAAAAGTAATTCCATAGCTAATGAAAGCCTAATCGATTAAAAATGACATAATGCTATACGAATGTTATTTGAATTCATGGTAACTTATAATTTGATTTCATACCGAATGCGTATAAGTATGTAATGACGTGTGACTAAGGTAATACAATGTGTGTATATTTAAATTGAGTAACAAGCTTATGTACCGAATGTGTTAACTAATGAAAATCCTATACATGTAATACGTTATAAATAGGATTCGAAAGTGTTGGCTAGCTTTACGTGAGTAAACTACTCATAAGGCAAGTATCTAAACCTTATCTCTTTGGATGCAAGTTTCCTAACTTACACTCTTTTATGGTGCAAGTATTCTATCCTTGTATATTGCAAACTAGTTTCTTTACTTAATCGTTTGAATTGAATTAGCATACTTGAACTCTTATTTCATTAAAGCTATTATTCATGTTGAACATGGTATTGTTCTTGAATATTGTTAAAGTGTCTATGCCATTTGATTCGGCTAGACTTATATTATTGAAAAACGACCCAAACTAATTGATTGATGCGGGATCTTGTATTTGACTGAGAAGAACAAAATATAACTGTCGGAGAACCGACACGCGCACTTGAGTATGATTGAGTGTTATGCATAACGTATGGTACTTTAGGCTGATCACCTGTTATACCTGTTTTTGTTGGATTTTTAGTTTATTACTGTCAATTCCTGTGGAAGTTCATAGTCCTTAGTGACTTCTCAGTATTCAGTTATCTTGAAATCTTAAATTGATTTATTATTGAATCACATTGATATTATTCTGTCCTTAGCGACTGTTTTTGAAAACTGTTGATATTCTTGTTATCCTTGAACTATCAAACCTTGCTATACCCTTTCGAGAATTGAGAATTTTATTACTCATCCTTATTGTATATTACTTGCTGAGTAATTTATGCTCATTCTTGCTTTCCCTAAAAATATTTCAGTTAAGGCCTAGCAGTGCGGACCCTCGAGTACCGATAAAGGCAAGGGAAAGGCTATTGAGTAGCTTTGTTTATGTAGGACTTTATGATTGTAATAAAGAACATATGATATTATGTACTAGTTAAGGTTATTATTGCTTAAGATATGTCTAAGCTATGTAATCACTGTTTAAGTTACGAGACCTTGGGACGTGAATAAATTATATTATTTAAATATAATCTATTCGGTATTAGTTGTGTATTATTCCACTTTGCGATGCGTCATTTAGTCGTATTATTATTGTGATGTATTACCATGAGCACGTGACGAACCGAATTCAAACAACCCCGTGACGGTCCTGGAATTTGGGGGAGTCACAGGAACTCTTCCTTTAGTTTTGGAGAGTGGTTTCACCTTGTATTTATATGATACTCTTTATGACATGAAATTTAATTTCTATATCTAAACTTGACGTTGATGGATTTTCGTTTAAGTTTGGGAATAATAAAATAATTATTTATCATTACACTCATGTTATTGGTTCAGGCTCTTTAGAGGGAAACCTCTATAAGATAAATTTGGATAATGTCTTTGCTAAATCCATGTTAACAATGAATGTTGTAACAACCCTAAAATTTATAAAATCTTAAATGATTTAAATAAAGGTTAAAGGATAAATCCTAGATGAGAATTTGAGAAATAATTTAAAATTTTTAAAGAAGAACCTATATGGTTCACTATTTGAATGAGAATATAGTATATATGGGTTACAAAATTTTCAAACCCTAGAAAGGAATCTATATGTACTAGAAGGAATATTAAGGATAAGGTACTATGATACCTATTAATTTTGGTGACCTAATATATATATTAGGTATGGTAATTAAAAACCTAAGGAAGTATAATATGAGAGAATGATAATATTTAAAAATATATACTAACCCTAAGAGATTTATTTTATATATCTCAAATAATTAATTTTATAACTTAAGTAAAGCAAGTCTAATTGGGTTATCAAATTAAAGATATATGCGTAAGGAATTTATTTACAAATGTGTGTAATGGAACCCTAACAAAATGATTAGGATATGATAAAAATTAGAGAGTATGGGACTAAGTTGATTTTATGGCCCAAGGAATTATTTAAGTAGCCCAATTTGTAGCCCAATTGTTTATTTAAAGTATTGGACTTGTAGCTAATTGATTTAATAGCAATTAAGTTATTAAGCTAGCCCAATATATCAAGTATGGGAAAAATATTATGATGGCCCAATTTAATTATTGGTGGAAGCCCAAGTTTAATTTAATTAGTAAGCATACTAAGCAAAATCCAAGCCCCATAGAAATTAGTTAAAGCTCAATCCTTTAGCCCAATGGGAGATAAGACATTTTGGACCTTTAATAAGCTTAAAAAGTAATTGGGCCTAGGCCCAAACAATTAGTTAGGAAGCCCAAAAAGAATTAAAATAGCAAGCCCGAAAGGGTAAAAAAAATTTAAGAAAAATATATGAAATGACCAAATTACCTTTAAAATTATCTTGGAAATGACCAAAATACCCTCCAATCCATGTAAACTTAAATCAACCAATCAGAGAAGAGATGATGCAAGCATGACATCATCCTTAAATAAATACAAATGATGCAAGCATGACATCAGTATTAAAGAAGCGCAAAAGATGATGTCATCATGATGATGTCATCATAATGTCACCCAGGGACTAAGGTGAAATTAATGAGGTACTAAAGTATAATTAACCAGGGTACCAAACTGTAATAAGCCGGGGGTAAATTATAAAAAATCGAGCCCCTATTGTGCAATTATTGAAACTATATTTTTCTATAAATATGAGTCATTTCTCTTCATTTTTTAAAAACAAAAATTAGAGTTAGAGAGAGAGAGGGGAGCATTTTCGTTGCTATAAAGAGAGAAAGAGAGAGGAAAGTTTTTGGTAAGGTTCAAGACTGCAAATGATTAGTTAAAGCTTGCAACTTCAACAGGTATTTACTCTTGTGATTGTTATTTTCATTATTCTTTATATATTTAGTAAAAATTTACTTTTACAAGCAGTTATAATGCCCAAATTATTTTAAGTATATAGTACAAAAGTCTTATTTACAACCAGTTATAATGTCCGATTTATTTCTCTTATAAAGTAGAAAATATACTTTTATAAGCAGTTGTTATGTCCGATTTTCTTCAAGTATTTAGTAAGAATATGTGACGCCCCCAAATCCACGTTCCTTCGAAACCTCGGATTCGGTGCAGTCACGATACTACTATCGTCAAACTATTACATCTTTTAATCATTAGTAAAAGAATACAACTTTGTTTATTACAATTTAGAAAATAAATTCTATTCATATCCAAGATCTCGTCATTACATCATATTCGATATTACTAAAATACGGAATAATTTAAACTTTTCAATATCCTTTGAATAAATTCTTTTATTGATTTCACAATCTTAAATCAATTACACATTCTTGAACCACTATATATGATTCACTATATCCGAATTATTGTATAAACGTTTACATCTCAATTCAATATCCTCTATGTATTAACTAATACATCTTTACGATACGACAAGTACCAAACAATGTAAACAACTGTCAAGTACAGCTCCTAGAACCTAAACATGGTTCGAGAGCATATATCTAAATAAATAGAAATCTTCGAACTCTATCACGTAGCACGTTACTCTTATCGTGAGTCCTTAACCTGGAAAAGTGGTTATTTGCAAGAGTGACCCCGACAGCTCAGCAATTCTAACAGTTTTCATGCATCACATAGCATATAACATCATACTCAGTTCAAGCATTTATAAACAATTTATATTTACTACGCATGTTACTTTTCACATAACAAGTATATCAACAAAGATCAACTTTCAATCTCATTTATATCTCATATACAGTTCATATATAAGCTCACATTATCACAGCATAACATAATTCAACTAACAGTTATTGAATTCATATATCAAATGGGAACTGAAAGACTTGCCTGATTCGTAGTTTAACAACTACGACTTAACTGCTTAAGAATATCTGCACTTCGTGTAATCCTACACAGTTATATTAACCATAGAGATCACACTCATTAGTCATATGTATCCACACATTCTCAATGTAATAATAAAGGTTACATTGTTGTCTAACTTGGTTCTTAGAACCTTCGTCTCACTTTCTTATCGTATTTCTTAGAATAAGTATGTACGTATAAGTATACTTTAACCTTATGTACTTACTACCATTATTTACATACACATGCCCGTCTACCACTAATCTATTTACATATAGCTAGTGTAGTCCATCTTTTGAGTTAATCATTCTCATATATCATTACTAACACATAAGACCATATCAAAGCAAATATACGCTATTAACTGTCGAAGTCAGATTCAAGTATGAACATATGGTCCTGCATAGCATGTATACATATTAAATGATACTTTCATGCTCGTTCAACCTTTTCACATTCAATTTACACGATATAGATTCTAAGTCAACATTCTAACAATTAAAGGCCACTCAAGGTCATGAACATCACAAAGTTTATCATGCTAGCTTTTTAAACACATAAAGTATTCATGTAACTCATGTTGGGCATGTTCATGAATATTCATTCTTCATACATGTAACTATCATAGTTATTAGTTTAAAAACATGCTTCGTTTATCACTTTAAAACATGCTTGAACTCATGCTTGGTTAGTTGTCAATATATCCAATCACGTACGAATCATATTTAGAGACGTAATAAACACAAACATGGCATCTTAAATCTTTAGAATCTAGCTACTCATACTTAATGCAACTTGATTTGTAAACATATTCAAGTTCGCCTTTGAAATTATTTTAAACTTCAACGATACAATTCGACACATACAAGACAACTTTAAAGCTCTTATCATATGTAGTTAAGGTATGTTAACATCTTCACAAGATCAGAATGTTCACGTCTCACGTATGTGTCAACGTTCATATTTAAAACTATAAGTTCCATTTTAAAACTATAAGTTTTTCTTTAAAACATACGCTTTTCATTTCATGATATACATTCTAACATAGCTAAAATCAGGCATGTAGTACCAAGAAACATGTAATATGAGTTACCACCAACTTTTATGTTTGTTCAAAGTGGTAACAACAAATTAGCACCATTAGGTTTGAAGCAGGAAATAAAAACCAGAAACTGAGACCGGCGCAGCTGCGCAGCTCCCCAGTTCAAAACTGGCGCAGCTGCGCAGGGCCTTGACCAACAAAACGTCTAGTACCGGCGCAGCTGCGCCTCTGGCCAGTACAAAACTGGCGCAGCTGCGCAGTTGGCCGGCTAGAGACAGAGCAGCTTTCTGCTCGGCAGACCGCAACCCAACTCACAAATTAATTACGAACTTCGTTCATGTTCCAACCATAAAACAGTTCTAACATGCCTACTAACTCGACTAATACTTAACAGACATACTCCATAATTAAATTAACATCTAGATAGCATAATCAAGAAGTTGACAATGTAGAGCATGGATGGGAATTTTACAAAGAATAAGAAATGAAGAGCATGAAGGACAACAATAGGTATTATACCTCTGTTAAGGTGGCTTGCTAAGCTTGCTGCTACAATTTCCCTTAATCCTCATATTTTTACCAAAATGATATACTCCCTCTAAATTCTTGGTTAACAGAAAACTTCCAGCAAATGAAATGAGAAGGAGAAGTGTTCTATTTATAGAAACTTTTTTACACAGACAATGGTTTTCTCCACCAATTCAAACCAACAGAAATGAGAAGAGCACATTGGTTCATAGAGAGTAGTTGGAGTAGTTGTTGAAATCCATCATAATCCCCACTCCCTTATCATTATTACTATGAAGCTAATGTTGCTGAGTTTGATAGAAATAGGCTTAGGCTTCATGAGTTATACACGTGAGAAGGAATTGGGTCACTCAATTAGGGACAAGGTAGAAAACTCAGCATTTGGCAAATGAAGAGTATTAACACTTAAGTTCTATACATATAATATATACTTAAGTTATAACTAGAGTCACCATGTAATCCTAATAAATAATAATACTATCATGTAGAAAATTTTAACTTGCACATATATAATCCATGTACATTTCATCCTACCGGATATAATTCTTTCGGGTACCATCACGGTGTATTATCTCCTTTATTATTAAATTTTATTAATTCAATAATTGTTTACAATATATCCATGATATATTTATTTATTGTATACACATTGTCACACCCACATTACATGTATCTCTTACAACTCAATAAACTTTACTATATAGTTTATATTCATAAATAACATAGTCATATTGCACTATATATTTCGCATAACATATAGTTAACTATCATACGTTATACTTTTAATATAGCATGGTTGCACATAGAATTTAATAAATTACTTATCTTATCAATTAATTAATAATAATATTAATTAATCTATTTCTCATTTAATTAATGGAAGTATAATTTCCATAACAATTAATTAACATTTATATAGTTAATTATCTTATTATATTTATAACAAATATACTTATTATCATGATATCACTCGCAATAATAATAATTCAACATATTATTATAATAACAATTAATATAGATTAATTGCTTAATTAATAATTCTTTCATCCTTGAATTAATCGATTCATTACCTAATCTATTATCGTGCCACACAAGGCATTTCTCACAAGCTTAATCTCAAGCTTATTATTATTCCCATCACTTACTACTTATAACATGTTCAATATAATTAGAACTATTAAGTCACAAGATTCACATATATAAATATATCGTGAATGGAAATACGCCAATATTCTATATAACCTTTACGGTAATATAATAACTCAAGCTATTAAAATGCTAAACTACTTCAATTAATTATACTTATAATAAGTATAACCTTTACGCTTATAATAATTAATATATAATCTATTAATTATTCCAATAATAATATTCACGATCAAATAATAACTTAAGTTATTTAATATATTAAAAATAACTTAGTTTCCTCTCATTAATTAAACTCCCTTGAAAATACATTTAAAATTATGTATTTAGCCATATCATAAAATATTATGTTTTCTCCAAATAAGCACATTCGTTATTAGAAAATAATTTACTTATTGTCTCATGATATTATTCTTAATATAATATCAAATAACTATATGTACGACACATGTACATATATTATATATAGAAAATAGATAATAAGTTTATTTTCTATTATAATAAATTATTTCCATTAATTTAATTACATATAGCAAATACGTTTTAATATATTTATCATATTAATTAATCATACCTATTACCTCATACAAAAAATATATAAGGTAATATTATTATTCAAAAATAACATTCCCTCTTTTATTAAAATAATTCAACATTAGAAACTATTTTAATATCCTTTATTAGAAAAATCATATCTCTTTCTTTTCTATAAATTGTTCCCAAAATAATTGCTTCAAATATTTATTTAAAGATATAATGATTTCCATCTCCCTTTAATAACGTATATATATATATATATATATATATATATATATATATATATATATATATATATATTTAACGTTATTTGTACATTAGACTTTCTCACATATTACTATTATAAGTAATATATATAAAAATACCAACTATAATTACATATTCAACACACATATTAATTCACTCCTTTACTTAAGTAAATTAAACACTGTACTATATCATCATAGTTAATTAAGGTTCAATACTCTCATTATATTATTCCATAATATAACTCCCAACTTAAATTAACTAATATTTATTCTTATTAGTTAATTCCTTAACTAACTCATGCTTCACTATCCAAACCTATTCACGGATAGCTTAAGATTTATCAATAACCTATATTATAAGCATACTAGTTATTAATACACATACACAAGAATATGGTGATTATACATTAAGGATATTTAATGTCACCAACTTACTATGATAAAATAATTCTATAAATTATTTAATATCGATAGGAATTTATCCACCTCCTTTATCTCAACTGGATCGTCTCTACGATAAGTAGCAAATATATATTAATAATATATTTATAAATCACAAAAACACATATTACATAGTCCATATTATCCTATGTAATATAATACCACATACCTCATATCACATATATATTTTATTATTCGAACCCATCTCACAGTTTAAGAATTTTATTTATTAAATCCTTATTTAATAATATCTGAAAATTCGGGTTCTTACATCCTCTCCCCCTTATAAGGATTCCGTCCTCGGAATCACCGAAACTTCCTCTACTCGGTGCTATTCCGATTATTACATATTCTCTTGAATAATTTTATTCATTCTCTTTTCAGAAGTTTTATTACTATAACTTTCTCAATCTCATTCTACCACTTTCTCCTTTCTAAGGAACATTCTACTTAGTACATTCATCCTTTAGAAGAATAAGAATCTTCCACGATTTTTCAATAATCGGGAAGTAGTATGAATAACTCAGATTCCAATTTATGCTGAGGGGTCACAAGACCGTGAACTTTTCTCCAGGTTTACTAATGCTTCAACACAATTCTTCACACCGCAAACCAGAGTGTTTATCAATCACAAAGACTGAAAACACCCTCCACGCGTACTCTAGGTGGCCAACCTATTGTACCACTACGTTGGGCCGCAACGTAGTGTTTTGTAACAACTATATGCGTTACGCTCGGAACCATTGTCCCCGAAAACATGTCCCCTTTATAGGGTTGTTCACCTCAGCTTTTCAACGTTAAAATCCGCACCAGAGCAATCTGGTTTGGCATAAATACACAAGAATACTTGAATTCTATAATCCCTTTCCAACAGTCGCCTAGCCGAATCAAATAGCTTAGACTCTCATCAACAATTCGGACAACAATCGAAATAATTTAGCCAACTTAATTGACCTTCTTCATAATTTACAAGAAAACCAAAAATTCTTTTATGACGTCATGATACCATACTAGATTAGTAGTACGTTGAAGATTCCGCCATTTTATGACTTTGTCATATTACATCATACCATAGTGGGCTGACGATCTTTCGATCACAACCAACACTAAGTTCGATTGTATTGATGACTCCATCGTTTACCATTCTACATCATATCAAATGATGCACATGGTCAAAATACATTTTAAAAGATTTTCAAATTATTTTTGTCTTAACCGAAACAAGTAGCGTAGACATACAAATAACGGTGTTTTTTTTTAAAACTCATTAGTTCAGTTACCTGACCCAATGTTTTCTAAAGAGAACCGAAGTGCAAACACTAGCACGAAGTCAATAAATATTGAAAATCTAGCGTAGCTAGAGGATTTAGGAAAATCCAATTTATCCATTGCTTCAATCTCTTACCACCATCAATGCTCACTATTCCAAAACTCTTATATAATATATCTATTCTCAGTACAGTTCACTAACTTACCACACCATGGAAGCTCAGGAACTTACCACAATCATATGGGTTGAGGAACTTATCCTAGTCAGACCAAAATCGTGCATTCGCTGAGGGGTCCCATCATACGATTATGAGTCACGAGCTTGTCATAGGCATGAGTCTTAAGAACTCGCACCTAAACTTAATATTATCTACTTATATCTTAGAAATCTCTATCTATCAAAATAAATATGAGAAAAGAATCACCTTTCCGCTATATGTATAATGATATCGCGACACTAACATTCCAACGATTATCAATGTGACGCACTCAGTGCAAGCACAAAACTTCTGCCCATACAAAAGTTTGTACAACTAAACCATCACATGAGTCCTCAATGGAAGTCCTACACTTAACTCTATCTTACTCTATCACTTGCTCGTTACGAGCTTTCTATGTTTCATCACATACAACTCCTCATGAGGTCATCTCGTACTTTTTATAGTACATTCTCTCATAGCATCAAGCTATACACACTTAGTCGTTACAGACAATCTATCATTTCACAGTTCAATCTGATCACGTCGTGATCATCGCTTTACCTCAGGGTTCTTTCCCTACTATCAACTAAACTCCATCCGAGTTTATTCTCACTATCTTCGTCATATACATCTTATAGACATCGTCTTAACATTTTCATTACCGGAGTTAGGAAACTCCTGTTTCTCATTCTCCAGATATTTCAAGATTCTTCTTTGAATCTTCACGTATATATTTTAATCTTATCTTTTCCTTTCTCAGGTTATAGTCTAAGGTACACTTACCTAAGGTTTATAACCTACAGCTTTGATACCAACCTGTGACGCCCCCAAATCCACGTTCCTTCGAAACCTCGGATTCGGTGCAGTCACGATACTACTATCGTCAAACTATTACATCTTTTAATCATTAGTAAAAGAATACAACTTTGTTTATTACAATTTAGAATATAAATTCTATTCATATCCAAGATCTCGTCTTTACATCATATTCGATATTACTAAAATACGAAATAATTTAAACTTTTTAATATCCTTTGAATAAATTCTTTTATTGATTTCACAATCTTAAATCAATTACACATTCTTGAACCACTATATATGATTCACTATATCCGAATTATTGTATAAATGTTTACATCTCAATTCAATATCCTTTATGTATTAACTAATACATCTTTACGATACGACAAGTACCAAACAATGTAAACAACTGTCAAGTACAGCTCCTAGAACCTAAACATGATTCGAGAGCATATATCTAAATAAATAGAAATCTTCGAACTCTATCACGTAGCACGTTACTCTTATCGTGAGTCCTTAACCTGGAAAAGTGGTTATTTGCAAGAGTGAGCTCGACAGCTCAGCAATTCTAACAGTTTTCATGCATCACATAGCATATAACATCATACTCAGTTCAAGCATTTATAAACAATTTATATTTACTACGCATGTTACTTTTCACATAACAAGTATATCAACAAAGATCAACTTTTAATCTCATTTATATCTCATATACAGTTCATATATAAGCTCACATTATCACAGCATAACATAATTCAACTAACAGTTATTGAATTCATATATCAAATGGGAACTGAAAGACTTGCCTGATTTGTAGTTTAACAACTACGACTTAACTGCTTAAGAATATCTGCACTTCGTGTAATCCTACACAGTTATATTAACCATAGAGATCACACTCATTAGTCATATGTATCCACACATTCTCAATGTAATAATAAAGGTTACATTGTTGTCTAACTTGGTTCTTAGAACCTTCGTCTCACTTTCTTATCGTATTTCTTAGAATAACTATGTACGTATAAGTATACTTTAACCTTACGTACTTACTACCATTCTTTACATACACATGTCCGTCTACCACTAATCTATTTACATATAGCTAGTGTAGTCCATCTTTTGAGTTAATCATTCTCATATATCATTATTAACACATAAGACCATATCAAAGCAAATATACGCTATTAACTGTCGAAGTCAGATTCAAGTATTAACATATGGTCCTACATAGCATGTATACATATTAAATGATACTTTCATGCTCGTTCAACCTTTTCACGTTAAATTTACACGATATAGGTTCTAAGTCAACATTCTAACAATTGAAGGCCACTCAAGGTCATGAACATCACAAAGTTTATCATGCTAGCTTTTTAAACACATAAAGTATTCATGTAACTCATGTTGGGTATGTTCATGAATATTCATTCTTCATACATGTAACTATCATAGTTATTAGTTTAAAAACATGCTTCGTTTATCACTTTAAAACATGCTTGAACTCATGCTTGGTTAGTTGTCAATATATCCAATCACGTACGAATCATATTTAGAGACGTAATAAACACAAACATGGCATCTTAAATCTTTAGAATCTAGCTACTCATACTTAATGCAACTTGATTTGTAAACATATTCAAGTTCGCCTTTGAAATTATTTTAAACTTCAACGATACAATTCGACACATACAAGACAACTTTAAAGCTCTTATCATATGTAGTTAAGGTATGTTAACATCTTCACAAGATCAGAATGTTCACGTCTCACGTATGTGCCAACGTTCATATTTAAAACTATAAGTTCCATTTTAAAACTATAAGTTTTTCTTTAAAACATACGCTTTTCATTTCATGATATACATTCTAACATGGCTAAAATCAGGCATGTAGTACCAAGAAACATGTAATATGAGTTACCACCAACTTTTATGTTTGTTCAAAGTGGTAACAACAAATTAGCACCATTAGGTTTGAAGCAGGAAATAAAAACCAGAAACTGAGACCGGCGCAGCTGCGCAGCTCCCCAGTTCAAAACTGGCGCAGCTGCGCAGGGCCTTGGCCAACAAAACGTCTGGTACCGGCGCAGCTGCTCCTCTGGCCAGTACAAAACTGGCGCAGCTGCGCAGTTGGCCGGCTAGAGACAGAGCAGCTTTCTGCTCGGCAGACTGCAACTCAACTCATAAATTAATTACGAAATTCGTTCATGTTCCAGCCATAAAACAGTTCTAACATGCCTACTAACTGGACTAATACTTAACAAACATACTCCATAATTAAATTATCATCTAGATAGCATAATCAAGAAGTTGACAATGTAGAGCATGAATGGGAATTTTACAGAGAATAAGAAATGAAGAGCATGAAGGACAACAATAGGTATTATACCTCTGTTAAGGTGGCTTGCTAAGCTTGCTGCTACAATTTCCCTTAATCCTCATATTTTTACCAAAATGATATACTCCCTCTAAATTCTTGGTTAACAGAAAACTTCCAGCAAATGAAATGAGAAGGAGAAGTGTTCTATTTATAGAAACTCTTTTACACAGACAATGGTTTTCTCTACCAATTCAAACCAACAGAAATGAGAAGAGCACATTGGTTCATAGAGAGTAGTTGGAGTAGTTGTTGAAATCCATCATGATCCCCACTCCCTTATCATTATTACTATGAAGCTAATGTTGCTGAGTTTGATAGAAATAGGCTTAGGCTTCATGAGTTATACATGTGAGAAGGAATTGGGTCACTCAATTAGGGGCAAGGCAGAAAACTCAGCATTTGGCAGATGAAGAGTATTAACACTTAAGTTATATACATATAATATATACTTAAGTTATAACTAGAGTCACCATGTAATCCTAATAAATAATAATACTATCATGTAAAAAATTTTAACTTGCACATATATAATCCATGTACATTTCATCCTACCGGATATAATTCTTTCGGGTACCATCACGGTGTATTATCTCCTTTATTATTAAATTTTATTAATTCAATAATTGTTTACAATATATCCATGATATATTTATTTATTGTATACACATTGTCACACCCACATTACATGTATCTCTTACAACTCAATAAACTTTACTATATAGTTTATATTCATAAATAACATAGTCATATTGCACTATATATTTCGTATAACATATAGTTAACTATCATACGTTATACTTTTAATATCGCATGGTTGCACATAGAATTTAATAAATTACTTATCTTATCAATTAATTAATAATAATATTAATTAATCTATTTCTCATTTAATCAATGGAATTATAATTTCCATAACAATTAATTAACATTTATATAGTTAATTATCTTATTATATTTATACTAAATAGACTTATTATCATGCTATCACTCGCAATAATAATAATTCAACATATTATTATAATAACAATTAATATAGATTAATTGCTTAATTAATAATTTTTTCATCCTTGAATTAATCGATTCATTACCGAATCTATTATCGTGCCACACAAGGCATTTCTCACAAGCTTAATCTCAAGCTTATTATTATTCTCATCACTTACTACTTATAACATGTTCAATATAATTAGAACTATTAAGTCACAAGGTTCACATATATAAATATATCGTGAATGGAAATACGCCAATATTCTATATAACCTTTACGGTAATATAATAACTCAAGCTATTAAAATGCTAAACTACTTCAATTAATTATACTTATAATAAGTATAACCTTTATGCTTATAATAATTAATATATACTCTATTAATTATTCCAATAATAATATTCACGATCAAATAATAACTTAAGTTATTTAATATATTAAAAATAACTTAGTTTCCTCTCATTAATTAAACTCCCTTGAAAATACATTTAAAATTATGTATTTAGCCATATCATAAAATATTATGTTTTCTCCAAATAAGCACATTCGTTATTAGAAAATAATTTACTTATTGTCTCATGATATTATTCTTAATATAATATCAAATAACTATATGTACGACACATGTACATATATTATATATAGAAAATAGATAATAAGTTTATTTTCTATTATAATAAATTGTTTCCATCAATTTAATTACATATAGCAAATATGTTTTAATATATTTACCATATTAATTAATCATACCTATTACCTCATACAAAAAATATATAAGGTAATATTATTATTCAAAAATAACATTCCCTCTTTTATTAAAATAATTCAACATTAGAAACTATTTTAATATCCTTTATTAGAAAAATCATATCTCTTTTTTTTCTATAAATTGTTCCCAAAATAATTTCTTCAAATATTCATTTAAAGATATAATGATTTCCATCTCCCTTTAATAACGTATATATATATATATATATATATATATATTTAATGTTATTCGTACATTAGACTTTCTCACATATTACTATTCTAAGTAATATATATAAAAGTACCAACTATAATTACATATTCAACACACATATTAATTCACTCATTTACTTAAGTAAATTAAACATTGTACTATATCATCATAGTTAATTAAGGTTCAATACTCTCATTATATTATTCCATAATATAACTCCCAACTTAAATTAACTAATATTTATTCTTATTAGTTAATTCCATAACTAACTCATGCTTCACTATCCAAACCTATTCACGGATAGCTTAAAATTTATCAATAACCTATATTATAAGCATACTAGTTATTAATACACATACACAAGAATATGGTGATTATACATTAAGGATATTTAATGTCACCAACTTACTATGATAAAATAATTCTATAAATTATTTAATATCGATAGGAATTTATCCACCTCCTTTATCTCAACTGGATCGTCTCTACGATAAGTAACAAAAATATATTAATAATATATTTATAAATCACAAAAATACATATTACATAGTCCATATTATCCTATGTAATATAATACCACATACCACATACCTCATATCACATATATATATTATTATTCGAACCCATCTCACAGTTTAAGAATTTTATTTATTAAATCATTATTTAATAATATCTGAAAATTCGGGTTCTTACAGAATAAGCATGTTATAAACAGTTATAAAGCTGAAATTATCTCAAATAGAATAGTCCAATATTCATTTTATAAAGCAGTTATAATGCTCGATTTATTTCAAACATAGTAAACGAATATTTATTTATAAGCAGTTATAAAGCTCAATTTATTTTAAATATAGTTGATGAATATTCATTCTATAAGAAATTGTAATGCTGAAATTATTTCATGTATAGTACAGGGACTTTTATTTATAATTGGTTATATGATTTACTAGTTATAAATAAGGACTTATAAACGAACGAGTAATTATTAAGTCTAAGGTAGTGCAATCGTACCCTTTAATGGTTGGTGTATAGTAGCTGGGCTAAATGACTCCTTCATATGGAGAAGGTATCTACGAATTAGTAACCGATCTCACTCACTGTGAAAACAGTGTAGACGAGATGAAAACTAATTTGTTAGTTATTTGTGAGAAACCACTCAGTATACTATATTAAATACTATTAAAGACTCGATGTGTGCTAGGTTTAGACTTGTAAATAAGTATGGTATTAAGGTTATCTAATATTTGACTATGTGATTAAATATTAAATAGTGTACTTATAAAGTAATACTATTGTGAGATAAAGTATGTTATGCTAATTGAGAGATCGATCTTATTAATTATAGGTCTTTGTATTATAGATTAAATTAGATTGCGTAGCAGTAATCGACGGTACATGCAAGTTCCCTAACTCAAACTCGAGTTATTATTTTTCAAGCATGGTAGTGGATAATTATTGTTGATTATTCCACCTCTAAGATTATTATTGAATATTCGCATTTAGTGCATGTTTTCTCTAACTCAAGCTTGAGTTATATTTTCAAAGCATGTTCGTGATTAATTATTGTTGATTATTCACATCCCTACTGATTATTGATTCGCACTTAGTGCATATTGCATATGTTCAACAGGTATGAAAGGCTGATCACCTTCATTACCCTAAGGTTCAATTAAAGTTGTTCATGGTTCTTATTGACATTAAACATTATTGGTTCAGTCATTCATTTATTAAAATTCTGATTTATGCTCTTTCACAATTATTATATTGTTGAAAATTCGAAAGCTTATTCTTTCTTTCAATCATGATATATCTTCCTTTGTATTTAAAACTTGCTGGGCAAATTCGTTGCTCACCCTTGCTATATCATGATAACCATTTCAGATTAAGACGAAACTTCGGATACAGACAAAGACAAAGACAAATACCAGAATTGGATTGTGGTGCAGTTAAAATTGTAATAGTATTGGTGGCAGATGGCATTGTAAGTCATGTAGAATATGAACATGTGTATTAAGTTAAGGTTACCGACCATAGGAGTTATGTGTAAAGGTTATTGTATAAATAATTTATGTTTATATCTTCCGCAATAGTTATAGAAATTATTATCGTAACGTACCATGTCCGAGGTTCTGGTGATCCGAATTTGGGGGCGCTACAATTGGTATCAGAGCTGTAGGTTATAAACCTTAGGCAGTGTTACCTTAGACTATAACCGCAGGAATGAGGATAAGGAATAAACTCAAATAGAGTTTGAAATTTAAGCAATAAATTTGGGTAAGGTATTGGTAAGTCAATAAGATTCAAAGAAGAATCCTGACAAGTAATAAAGATCCAAAGTTACCTAACTCTGATAATAAAGATGAACAGTAGTAATGAATAGATAGAGTCTAAGAGACTAATTATATAAAAGGGAAAGAAAATCGTAAAACAAAACGATCATAACATAGAAAAGAATCGTAATATAAAACGATTATAATATGAGATCACAACGTGATCTGATAAGGTCATAAAAGGACAGATGATCAATCAAATGATTGAAAACTTTATAACAGAATTGCTATACGAATATGGTACTATGAAATAGTATGAGTTAAACTCAGAAAAGAGTTGTGAATTGTAGATACAGATTAAATGAAATTCGTATTGAGCAAGAGGAAGCTAGGATTATGTGGGATTTCAATTGAGGAATCAGGTGATATCTGAGTTGTACAAACCTTTGTATGGGCGGGGGTTTTGTGCTTGGTCTAACGACTACTTAGTTTATCACATTAATAATCATTGAAATGTCGGTGTCGAGCTATTCGCTATATGTATGATGAGAATGTGATTCTTTTCTCATGTGTATAACGGATAGGTAGAGAATATAAGATTAGGTGCGAGTTGTTTAAACTCATACGTATGGTAAGTTCGTGACTCAAAATCGTATGGTGGAACCCCTCAGCGAATGGACGACGTTGGTCTGACTAGGATAAGTTCCTGAACCCATATGATTGTGGTAAGTTCCTGAACTCATAACGGTGGTATGGTTGATGAATTATACGGGGGTGTAGGAAAATTATGAATGAAGGATTGAGGATAATAAAGATAGATATAATTATTAAGCAATTGATCATTAGAAGAATTGAAGTTGATGGTGGAAGCATAGGTATTTCAAATCTTCTAGCTGTGCTAGACTTCGAAATTTTTGACATCAAGCTAAATTCTCACTGATGTGTTTTTTTTGAAATAAAATGAATTTTTGTTATCTTCACAACATGGTGACAAGGGTGTGGAGATGGACTTTGAGCCATTATCACATCGTTACCTGTTGCGGCATGATAACAGCTAAAATGAATTTTTGGTTATACTCAAAACATGGTTACAATTGTGTATGTGTGGACTTCGGGACCCTGACACATCGTTACCTGTTGCGACATGACAATTCCAAAAATGATTTTCAAAGATTTTTGAACCGTTTAAAAGAAATTTCTATGCTAATTGTTTTGGCTAGACAAAAATTACTTGAAATATCAAAATATATTTTATATATCATCAATGCATAATGGAACCTGGTCCAAAGATGATAAAAATGATTGAGTCATCAATACAGTCTTACCTAGTGTTGGATGTGATCTAAAGATCGTCAGCCCATTATGGTATATTGTATTATGACAAAGTCACAAAATGACAAAATCTTCAACGGACTGTAAATACAGTGCGGTATAATGACGTCATAAAATAAATTTTAGAATTTTAAAGAATATTCAAGTGCCAATTAAATTTGGCCAGACACATATTTTGATTAATGTTCAAATTATTGGTATATGTCTAAAGCTATTTGATTCAGCTAGACAAATATTTATGAAAATTCAAGTATCTTTTTGAGAACTTATCCCGAACCATATTATTTTGATTCGGACTCCAGGCTGAGTATGAACAACCCCGAAAAAATGGGGACATATTGGTTGGATAACGTAGATTCCAATCATTGAACGCATACAGTCGTTCAGATAATTAAGGCCAGCAGTAGTTTACCTTCTTCGTGATTGTAAACATACATATTATTTAGTTACGGTGAATACCGTTAAATCCGAGAGTTCATGGTCTATATGGCCACTCAACATGATTTCAAAAGTTTTTTTTTCTTACTCCTTAGAGAGAAGTCTAGGTAGAATGTTATGATTGAATAGTTCCTCATAGAAGGAAGCCGTATGTACTCATTAAATGAGAATGAAATCAAATAAAGGTTCAGTTGAAAATCTAGTTTTGACGAATAAAGGAGTAGGCATTAGTAGGCTGTAATTTCGAGAACGAAATTCTTAGAAGAAGTGGTGAATGTAACAACCCAAAAATTTATAAGATCTTAAATGATTTAAATAAAGGTTAAAGGATAAAACCTAGATGAGAATTTGAGGAATAATTTAAATTTTTTAAAGAAGAACCTATATGGTTCACTATTTGAATGAGAATATAGTATATATGGGTTACAAAATTTTCAAATCCTAGAAAGGAATCTATATGTACTGGAAGGAATATTAAGGATAAGGTACTACAATACCTATTAAGTTTGGTGACCAAATATATATATTAGGTATGGTAATTAAAAACCTAAGGAAGTATAATATGAGAGAATGATAATATTTAAAAATATATACTAATCCTAAGAGATTTATTTTATATATCTCAAATAATTAATTTTATAACCTAAGTAAAGCAAGTCTAATTGGGTTATCAAATTAAAGATTTATACGTAAAGAATTAATTTACAAAGGTGTGTAATGGAACCTTAACTAAATGATTAGGAAATGATAACAATTAGAGAGTATGGGACTAAGTTGATTTTATGGCCCAAGGAATTATTTAAGTAGCCCAATTTGTAGCCCAATTATTTATTTAAGTATTGGACTTGTAGCTAATTGATTTAATAGCAATTAAGTTATTAAGCTAGCCCAATATATCAAGTATGGGACAAATATTATGATGACCCAATTTAATTATTGGTGGAAGCCCAAGTTTAATTAAATTAGTGAGCATACTAAGCAAAATCCAAGCCGTAGAGAACTTAGTTAAAGCCCAATCCTTTAGCCCAATAGGAGATAAGACATTTTGAGCCTTTAATAAGCTTAATAAGTATTTGGGCCTAAGCCCAAACAATTAGTTAGGAAGCCCAAAAAGAATTAAAATAGCAAGCCCAAAAGGGTTAAAAAAATTAAGAAAAATGTATGAAATGACCAAATTACCTTTAAAATTATCTTGGAAATGACCAAAATACCCTCCAATCCATGTGAACTTAAATCAACCAATCAGAGAAGAGATGATGCAAGCATGACATCATCCTTAAAGAAATACAGATGATGCAAGCATGACATCAGCATTAAAGAAGCACAAAAGATGGTGTCATCATGATGTCACCCAGGGACTAAGGTGAAATTAATTAGGTACTAAAGTGTAATTAACTAGGGTATCAAACTGTAATAAGCCGGGGGCAAACTGTAAAAAGCTGAGCCCCTAATGTGCAATTATTGAAATTATATTTTTCTATAAATAGGAGCCATTTCTCTTCATTTTTTAAAAACAAAAATTAGAGTTAGAGAGAGAGAGGGGAGCATTTTCGTTGCTATAGAGAGAGAAAGAGAGAGGAAAGTTTTTGGTAATGTTCAAGACTGCAAAGGATTAGTTAAAGCTTGCAACTTCAACAGGTATTTACTCTTGTGATTATTATTTTTATTATTCTTTATATATTTAGTAAAAATATACTTTTACAAGCAGTTATAATGCCCAAATTATTTTAAGTATATAGTACAAAAGTCTTATTCACAACCAGTTATAATGTTCGATTTATTTCTCTTATAAAGTAGAAAATATACTTTTATAAGTAGTTGCTATGTCCGATTTTCTTCAAGTATTTAATAAGAATATTCATGTTATAAGTAGTTATAATGCTGAAATTATCTCAAATAAAATAGTCCAATATTCATTTTATAAAGCAGTTATAATGCTCGATTTATTTTAAACATAGTAAATGAATATTTATTTATATGCAGTTATAATTTTCAATTTATTTTAAATATAGTTGATGAATATTCATTCTATAAGAAATTATAATGCTGAAATTATTTCATGTATAGTACAAGGACTTTTATTTATAATTGGTTATATGGTTTACTAGTTATAAATAAGGACTTATAGATGAACGAGTAAGTGTTAAGTCTAAGGTAGTGCAATCGTACCCTTTAATGGTTGATGTATAGTAGCTGGGCTAAACGACTCCTTCATATGGGGAACGTATCTATGAAATTAGTAACCGATCTCACTCACTGTGAAAACAGTGTTGACGAGACGAAAACTAATTTGTTAGTTGTTTGGGAGAAACCACTCAGTATACTATATTAAATACTATGAAAGACTCGATGTGTGTTAGGTTTAGACTTGTAAATAAGTATGGTGTTAAGGTTATCTAATATTTGACTATGTGATTAAATGTTAGATAGTGTACTTATAAAGTAATACTATTGTGAGATAAAGTATGTTATGCTAATTGAGAGATCGATCTTATTAATGATAGGTCTTTGTATTATAGATTAAATTAGATTGCGTAGCAGTAATCGACGGTACATGCAAGTTCCCTAACTCAAACTCGAGTTATTATTTTTCAAGCATGGTAGTGGATAATTATTGTTGATTATTCCACCTCTAAGATTATTATTGAACATTCGCATTTAGTGCATGTTTTCTCTAACTCAAACTTGAGTTATATTTTCAAAACCTGTTCGTGATTAATTATTGTTTTTTATTCACATCCCTACTGATTATTGATTCGCACTTAGTGCATGTTGCATATGTTCATCAGGTATGAAAGGCTGATCACCTTCATTACCCTAAGGTTCAATTAAAGTTGTTCATGGTTCTTATTGACATTAAACATTATTGGTTCAGTCATTCATTTATTGAAATTCTGATTTATGCTCTTTCACAATTATTATATTGTTGAAAATTCGAAAGCTTATTCTTTCTTTCAATCATGATATATCTTCCTTTGTATTTAAAACTTGCTGGGAAAATTCGTTGCTCACCCTTGCTATATCATGATAACCATTTCAGATTAAGACGAAACTTCGGATACAGGCAAAGACAAAGGCAAATACCAGAATTGGATTGTGGTGCAGTTAAAATTGTAATAGTATTGGTGGCAGATGGCATTGTAAGTCATGTAGAATATGAACATGTGTATTAAGTTAAGGTTACCGACTATGGGAGTTATGTGTAAAGGTTATTGTATAAATAATTTATGTTTATATATTCTGCAGTAGTTATAGAAATGATATATCGTAACGTACCATGTCCGAGGTTCTGGTGACCCGGATTTGGGGACGCTACAAATGTGACAGAAAATACCTCTAAAAGTGGAAATAAGAGAAAACTAGATAATGAGAATTCTTCAAAATTGTGACATAAACGCTTAGGCCATATTTCAAAAGATAGAATGCAACGTCTTATAAAGGATGAAAATCTTTATTCACTAGATTTTTCTGATCTTGACCATTGTATTGAATGTATAAAAGGAAAATTTATGAAAGGTAATAAGAAAGGAGCCACTAGAAGTGGTGCACTTTTGTGAGGTGATTCACACTGATATATGTGGACCATTTTCTCCAGGAATTGGTGGACACAAATCTTTCTTTACGTTCATTGATGACTATTCTCTTTATACTTATGTCTACCTGATTAATGAAAAATCTGAATCATTAAATATGTTTAAAATTTTTAAGGCTAAAGTTGAAAATCAACTTAACCGAAAAATTAAAGTAGTGAGATCAGATAGAGGCGGAGAGTATTATGGTAAACACTCTGATACAGGTCATAGTCCTGGCCCATTTGCCTTATTTTGTCAAGAAAATAGAATCGTCACTGAATATATAATGTCTGGTACACCGCAGCAGAATGGTGTAACTGAGAGGTGCAATCGTACCTTTGTGGATATGATACATAGTATGTTATGCAATTCTAGCTTACCTATTTTTTTTGTGGACTGAGGCATTAAAGATAGCTATTCATATTTTAAATCGGGTTCCTAGCAAATCTTACCCTAACACTCCTTATAAAATTTGGACCGGTAGGAAACCTAGTTTAAAATACTTACGGGTGTGGGGCTGTCCAGCCGAGGCTAAGATTTTTAATCCGCAAATAATGAAACTTGACTCTAAAACCATTAGTTGCCATTTCATTGGATATCCTGATAGATCTAAGGGTTTTTGATTTTACTGTCCCTCTCATACCACTAGAATTGTTGAGACTAGGCATGTAGAGTTTTTAGAGAATGGTGATTTAAGTGGGAGTGGTGAGCCTAGAAAAATTTATCTTAAAGAAAACATGTTTTTTGTTCCGAATCCTGTAATTCAAGAGGGTGAGGCACAACAACCTCTTATTGAGGCGAATGATGCCCCTGAGATAGCTGAGCCACCACCCAATGTTGAACCCCACATTATTCAAAATTATATTCCTGAAATTGTGCAGCCTTTACATAGGTCCGAAAGACCTAAAAAGCCTGTTAATTTTGATGATTTTATAACCTATCTTAATGAGATTGACTACAATTCAAGTAAGATTAATGATCCTATCTCCTATAAAGAGGCCATTACGAGTGCTCAATTAACTCAATAGCTAAAAGCCATGAACGATGAGTTGAAATTAATGGACCTTAATTACGTTTGGGATCTTGAAGAATAACCAAAAGGTATTAAACATGTTGGTTGCAAGTGGGTCTATAAGACCAAATTAGATCATAAAGGAAACGTTGAAAGGTATAAAGCTCGATTGGTTGCTAAGGGTTTCACTCAAAAGGAAGGTGTGGATTATAATAAAAAAATTTCTCCAGTATCCAGGAAAGATTCATTTAGAATAGTCATGACTTTAGTAGCTCATTATGATTTAGAGTTACATCAGATGAATGTTAAAACTGCATTCCTTAATGGTAACTTACATGAGAATGTCTATATGGCACAACCAGAAGGCTTTTTGGTTAAAGGAAAGGAACATATGGTATGTAGACTTAAGAAGTCCATATATGGGTTAAAACAGGCTTCGCGACAATGGTATCTTAAGTTTCACGAGGTGATGAGTAATTTTGATTTTAAGAAAAATATAGTGGATCAATGCATATACTTGAAGGTCAGTGGGAGTATATTTGTTATTCTTGTTTTGTATGTTAATGATAGTAACTTGCAAGTAATAACTTAGACATGTTGCATGAGACCAAACGTTTCCTTTTTAGAAATTTTGATATGAAGGATCTCGGTGAAGCCTTTTATGTTATAGGTATTAAAATTCATCGAGATAGGTCTCACGGGATATTAGGATTGTCCCAAAGAGCTTATATTGAAAAAGTTCTTAACAAATACAACATGCAAAATTGCTCCCCTACTGTCGCCTCTGTTGTTAAAGGTGACAAATTTGGCTCATATCAATGCCCTAAGAATTAACTTGAACGTGATCAAATGAATTGTATTCCCTATGCTTCTGTGGTTGGGAGTCGTATATACGGTCAAGTTTGTACACGTCCAGATATAGCATATATAACTGGCATGCTTGGACGTTACCAATCAAATTCAGGTTTGGATCACTAGAAAGAAGCCAAAAATGTTTTATGCTACTTACAGGGTACTAAGGATTTTATGGTTACATTCAGAAAATAGATAACTTTAAAGTTGTTGGTTATTTTGATTCTGATTTCGCTAAGTGTAAAGACGAAAAGAAATCTACATCAGGGTACATCTTTATGCTTTCAAGAGGTTCTATTTCGTGGAGAAGTCATAAGCAGGAGGTAACTACCACTTCCACGATAATGGTAAAATATGTGGCTTATTATCATGCTACTTGTCACGCCGTATTGCTGAGGAATCTTATTACAGGACTTAAGGTTGTAGATTCCATTTCAAGGCCATTGAAAGTCTTTTGTGATAATGATTCTGCTATTAGTTTTCCAACATCACCAGTTCGAGTGGTGCTGGACTATACCTCGATACTAAGTACTTATTTGTCAGGAAAAGAGTTGAAGATCAAAGCGTTATCATTAAGTATATTAGTACGCATGATATGTTCGCGGATCCACTTACGAAAGGCTTACCACCCAAGCTCTTTTTAGAGCATGTTGTCGGCATAGGTTTAATTGGTAGTCTTAATTAGTAAGTTATTTTGATGTAAGACAACAATTTTGAGCTCGTTGTTTTAAACTTCACATTATGTTTATGGTTTGCTATTATCTTTATTGTGCACACTTGTGAACTTGTGAGCAAAGTGTACGATTCTGTTTTGGACCATATGGATGAGTTTAATCTTTTACCATATATGTAAACTCTATTCATACCTGTTATGCTTAATTTTAATCTTTGTTCTAATAAAAGTACTAATTGTGTAACTAATGGGGATCTTGTGTTAATAGTGACACAAAGATTGTATTAATTCGAATTGGTGTTTTTATTTGAACAATATGTAGACATTAAATTAATACTTGGCCAAATTAATGATTGTAAGCTTTATGTTTTGTATATAAATAGTATTTCGGCCAAGTGGAAGAATGTTAGTATATTTTATTCCCTTATGTGGCTTCTACTATTTATGGAATTATTGGGCTTACCTATTGTATTAATTTAATCATCTTATTTATGGGTTTGGTAATTATGTGACCCATAAATATTATTACTAATAGCATAATGGGCCCTAGGATTTCATAATCTTGATGGACGATTTTGACCCTTAGCTATTCTATAAATAAAATAGATAGGGTTTGGTCCCAATTATCGTCTCAAGAACATTATACACATCTATACATCGATCCTCAGATTGAGAGAGGCAATTGAAGACTTTCACCTTTAAGTGCAGCAGAAGCGTGATACATACAAGATGTCTTCTCTCAATTCATGTAAGTACTTAATATTATGATTAATTAATTTTATTTTATTCTATGCGATAGCACGTTCCGATATAATTTATTCAACAGTACATTTTCTTATCAAAATATATATAATTAAATAAAATAAGACTTGACAATAATTCTATATCTTATATTTAATTGGGACATTGTATGGTTGAAGAATTGAATTGTACGGTAACTATTAACTCAAGGTTTTTTTTATGATTCATGTTGAAATTTATATTATCTGGAAAGTCGTTGATCGCTAGGGAGGTTTATCCCTATTGTAGAATAAATACTATTTATTTAAATAGATTATTAGTTTAATTTATTTATTTAAATAATATTAAAATTATTCTAATTGATTTATTCACAACCGGTTTAATAAGGAGAATATAAAGGGTCACACCATAAAAGGAAGAATAATTATTTAAGAAGGGAAGGACATAATCGTAATAATATATTAAATATAATTAATTTAATCTATGGTGATAGAATACATTAAATAGCTTAATATTTATTATTTAATATTTTGAAAATATTAAATATAAATTAATAAGAGGAGTCTTATTAATATTATTATAATTATTATTATTTTAATTCTAAAGGAGTTTATGAATTAATTTAATATTAGTACTCTCATTTATTCCTAATAAGATTAGGAGGCAAATTAATTAAAAGAGTTTATTTAATTATTCCCAATGTGTTGGGAAGCCTAATTAATTAAAGGAGTCTAATTAATTAAATTAAACCCTATTTCTAATTGGATTAGAAATGTTGACCAATATCTATATAAGAGGAGTCTTATCCTAGATATCAGTTGATGAAAATTCAATTGTTGGAGAGAGTACTCCTTTTCTATAGAGAATAGAAAAACTAGGGTTTAGCCAACAACCCTTCTTGAACAATTTGTCTTCCTTGGTGGATCACCTCTAGAGGCCAAACACTTGGGTGACTAACGTTGATCAAAGAAATGAATCAATCCCGAAGATTCAAAGAGATCGCGAAGAACAAGGAGTTGAACAAGTACCTGTGGAAGCTAAATTCTACAAGGGTATGAATCTAATCTCCTTCTATTTTATTTTAATTAATAACTGTGCATAAAGGATGATCCAGGTAATTGGTTTGCAGAAAATTTTAAACTCTGATTTTACTATGCTTCCGCTAATTTTTGCAATTTGATTGCGCCACGATTTCTTACAAATCTAACAGTGGCATCAGAGCCAAACCTTTATGCGATTTATTAATTGTTTTGATTTGATAAATATACTGATATGTGTTTTAAAAAATTTAATTGGACATAATAGTTAGCTAGGAATTATGTTTTTGGAGAAAAACTACACAATTCGCGAACTAGAAAAACAGACACTACCCTGCGGCGCTGCAGCGCCTGTCCCAGGCTTTACTGTCGCGCCGCAGTGCCGACTCCGTGTCCCTGGTGCTGACATGGCGCTGCAGCGCCTGAAGCCAGTACTTCAGCAGTCCCGCATCGCCAGCCAGATATCTCAGTTTTTGGTGATGTGGCGCGCCGCGGCGGATGCTTGTTCACTAGTAGCGTTGCAGCGCCACCCCACTAGAAAGAAAAATTATTTTATTTTATTTTATTTTTAAAATTAAGATAAAATGTTTATTTTAATTAAAAATTAAAATTAAATATTTTTTCTATAATACCAGATTAATAAAGGAGTTTTTTAGATTTGGAATTGGATTGAAATAAAAATGTTTATTTTAAATTGAATTGGATTTCATGCTAACTAATTAGAGTTTGGAATTGAATTCCATGATAACTAATTAGAGTTGAAATTGGTTTCCGAAACTAACTAGGATTGCCCATTAAATCGATATCAATGTATATATTAAATGTTAGATTTATTGATGCATATAGTGATATGTATGAAAATAAATGGGGTTGATTATAGACTATTGACCAATGTGATTGAATTTTATTTTAGTTGAATGCTGTAATGAATGAGTTTTATTAAATGGGATTTGCGTACCTCGCCTTTTTAAATTTTTCTTGATGTAAAATTCTATCTCCCTCCTATATACTTCCCCTTGACTGCTGATCAAGGTTTCTATTTAAATTAAATAGTTTATGTAATGGGACTAGTTAGAATTATCTTGAAGAATTGGAGAACAAGGAGCAAGGAGCGCTTGAAAACCCATTTGTATGAAACCCGGGTTTAAATGTAATAATTATATTTAAATTTAATTCTTGCACTCCTAGGTTTGACCTTTTGGTTCACTTGATGGCTCGAGTGAACCAAACTAGAATAAAAGTCCATAATCAATCTGGGTAGAATATAGTATTCTATATGTGCATGCTATTATTATATATATATATATATATATATTATATTTTATGCAAACATACTTTGCATGTTTTAGTAAAATAACGCGTATTATATATATATATATATATATATATATATATATATATATATATATGCATATGCACTAAACAAGATGAGACTAATAATAACAAACCTCTCAAAGAAATTATTTTAAGTCTAAAGCGTTCAAAGATATTTGAAATATCGAACGTTGCCTTCTACCATGATAAAATTAATGGAGCATTAAATATTTAATATGAGTTTGTTGTACTATCCACAAGGCAAGTATTAAGTATTTAAGATGCTAATTTATCACATTTGATGCTTATAAAAAAAATTGAACAATATTTTTTGTTGTGCTATCCCCAAGGAAAATATTTTTTTTTTAATATATGGAAGTGCTAGGTTGGACTAACTAAGATAATTTTGATTCGAATATGCTACCACTTGATGAAAATAATCTGAGAAGCAAAATAAAAAGAGTTACATGTTGATGTAATGGACTTTGGTTTCACCACCTGAAGGCATTAAGCCTATTGGGTGTAAATGGGTCTTTAAAAGAAAGACTGGAGCAGACGACAATGTAGAGACCTATAAGGCCCGACTGGTTGCAAAATATTTCAAACAGAGACAAATAGTTGACTATGATGAAACCTTCTCACTAGTAGATATGCTCAAGTTCATTCCGAATTTGTTTGCAATTGCAGCTTATTACGACTATGAGATCTGGCAGATGGACGTTGCAGATGGACGTTAAAACGGCCTTCCTCAATGGGAAACTTGAGGAGGATGTGTATATAACACAACCAGAGGGATTTATTTCAAAGGTTGGAACAATTCAAGTCTATAAGCTGCAACGATTCATTTATGGATTAAAGCAAGCTTCTCGTAGATGGAACATTCGTTTTGATGACACAATCAAAGAGTTTGATTTTATCAAAAACGAGGACTAACCATGTGTGTACAAGAAGGTTAGTGGGAGCACTGTTTCATTCTTTGTATTATATGTTGATAATATATTACTGATAGGGAATGATATTCCTATGCTACAATCAATCAAAATCTAGTTATCTAAACACTTCTCCACGAAAGACTTGGGAGAAGCATCCTATATTTTGGGGATAAAGATCTAAAAGAATGATTGGCTTATCCCAAGGAACGTACATTGACTCGATGCTAAAGAGGTTTAGCATGGAAGATTATAAAAGAGGTCTCATACCGATGAGCCATGTAATACATCTCTCTAAGAAACAGGCCTTAAAGACACCTGAGGAGAGAGATCATATGAGTAAGATTTCTTATGCTTCAACAATAGGATCTATCATTTACTAGACCTGATGTCGCTTATGAACTTAATGTAACGAACAGATATTAGTCGAATCCAGGAGAAGAGCACTGGAAGACAGTGAAAACTATCCTAAACAACTTACGAAGATCTAAGGATGTATTTCTTGTCTACGGTGGGTCTGAATTAAAACTTGAGGGCTTCACAGACTTAAGTTTTTAAACGGAGCAGATGACAGTAAATCCGTTTCGGGGTATATATTTACCTTGAACGGAGACGCAGTGAGTTGGAAGAGTTTCAAACAGCAAACAGTTGTTGATTCAGTGATAGAAGCAGAGTACATAGCTGCAACTGAAGCAGCAAAGGAGGCTGTTTGGATGAAGAAGTTCATAACCAAACTTGGTGTGGTTCCTAGTATTTGAGGAGCAGTTACCTTGTACTGTGACAACACCTGAGCTGGTACACAAGCTAAAGAACATAGGTCTCATCAGAAATCCAAACACGTGTTTCGGCGATTTCACTTGATCAGGGAGATCATTAAAAGAGGAGATGTAACCTTGGAGCGTGTAGACTCTCAAGACAATATTACAGATGCATTTACTAAATTTTTAACACAACAGCAGTTTGATCGTCACTTAGAGAAGATGGGTATGAGATACCATGGTGATTGGCTTTAGTTCAAGTGGGAGATTGAAAGTAGTATGCATACAAGCCAATCATGTATGATGATAAAACATATACTTTGAAAACGATCTTATTTATTTACTAATAAAAGTATTCATTTATTAAAGGCATTTAATTATCTACATGATGTTGTTTTTATAATATGTAAATAACTCATAGTTTTTAGCAATGCTTTTAGAATCATGATGTTGATCATGTTGATGAGATCTAAATTCTTAGAAAGCTTAAAACTAAAATAGTTCCCAATCGTTGGATTACTAAAAAGGGGATTATTGAATCCGGATAGATTGGTACATATGTTGCTTGCTCATTGGATGAGGATGATTGATCTCATGATCATTTGTGTGGAGACACTAAAGCAAGTATGTAGGTGCTTATTGGAGAATAAGTACACTGAACGTGACTCGCTAAGGAATACCTAATGGAGTTTTACTTGCCTGTAAATAGGAATTTCTAATGTGATAGTAGTACAAGTGATCCTCAGACTTGAGATCATCATAGTATCTTGTGTATAATGAATTATACTTTGACTTATTCCTTAAGACCCTTAGGGTATATCAAAAGATATTCTTGGGTGTAATAAGTTATATATGGATATAATGAATGATCAATAAAGAATCTACCGCTTCTATAAAAGAAGTGATATGTCCTATGTGATTCGTTAAATGACAACCCAGGAATGCTTGGCCAAGGTAGAATGAAATTAGCAAGGAGTTTCTAATTTGCATTATTTGGAGTTGTGCATTTTTTGATCGAAATACATATAATTAAATAAAATAAGACATGACAACAATTTTATGTCTTATATTTAATTGGAACATTCTATGGTAGAAAGATTGAATTGTATGGTAACTATTAACTCAAGGGTTCTTTTATTATTAATGTTGCAATCTATATTATCTTGAAAGTCGTTGATCGCTAGGGAGGCTTATCCCTATTGTAGAATAAATATTATTTATTTTAATAGATTATTAGTTTAATTTATTTATTTAAATAAGATTAGAATTTTTCTAATTGATTTATTCACAACCGGTTTAATATGGAGAACCTAAAAGGTCACACCATAAAAGAAAGAATAATTATTTAAGAGGTAATGGCATAATTGTAATAATATGTTAAGTGTAATTAATTTAATCTATGGTAACATAATAAATTAAATAGCTTAATGTTTATTATTTAATATTTTGAAAATATTAAATATAAATTAATAAGAGGAGTTTTATTAATATTATTATAATTATTATTATTTTAATTTTTAAAAGTGTTTAGGTATTAATTTAATAGTAGTACTCTCATTTATTCTTAATAAGATTAGGAGGTAAATTAATTAAAAGAGTTTAATTAATTATTCCCAATGTGTTGGGAAGCCTAATTAATTAAAGGAGTTTAATTAATTAAATGAAACTCTATTTCTAATTGGATTAGAAGGGTTGACCAATATCTATATAAGAAGAGTCTTATGCTAGATATCAGTTGATGAAATTCCAATTGTTGGAGAGAGTACTCCTTTTCTATAGAGAATAAAAAAACTAGGGTTTAGCCAATCACCCGCCTTCTTGAAAAATTCCTCTTCATTGGTGGATCACCTCTAGAAGCCAAACACTTGGGTGGCTAACGTTGATCAAAGGAAGGAATTAATCTCGGATATTCAAGGAGATCGCGAAGAACAAGGAGTTGAACTCGTACCTGTGGAAGCTTAGTTCTACAAGGGTATGAATCTAATCTTATTTTATTTCGTTTTAATTAATAATTGTATATAAAGAATGATCCGGGTAATTGGTTTGTAGGAAATTTTAAACTCTAATTTTACCATGCTTCCGCTAATTTATGCAATTTGATTGCGCTACGATTTCTTACAAACCTAACAACTATCACTTAAAGAATTTCTATTGATAGGCAAGTAAAACTCCATTAGGTATTCATTGGCGAGCCACATTCAGAGTACTTATTCTCCAATAAGTACCTACATATTTGCTTTAGTGTCTCCACATAAATGATTATGAAATCGATCATCCTTATCCAATGAGCAAGCAACATATGTACCAATCTATTCGGATTCACTAATCCCTTTTTTAGTAATCCAATGATTGGAAACCATTTTAGTTTTAAGCTATCTAAGAATTTAGATCTCATTAGCATGATTTTCATCATGATTCTAAAAACATTGATTAAAACTATGAGTTTATCACATATTATAAAAAACAGCACCATTTAGATAATTAAATACCTTTAATAAATAATATTTTTTATTAATAAATGAATAAGATTGTTACAAGGTATATGTTTTATCATCAAACATGATTGGCTTGTATGCATACTACTTTCACATGGTTCATCCTCATTTTTGATAAAATCAAACTCTTTCTCGCCAAAATGGATGTTCCACCTTCGTGAAGCTTGCTTCAATTAATAAATGGATCGTTGCAGCTTACAGACTTGATTTGTTCCAACCGTTGAAACAAAACCCTCTGGCTGTGCCATATGTGACGCCCCCAAAATAGGTTCAATACCAACCCATTCTGAGTCGCCAAATACATGGTACAGAATTTAAATACAATCTTTATAACGTATGGTCGTGCAAAATACGACCACACAAACTATGAGCTTCAATACAAATCGTATATAATACGAAATATAAACACTCAAATTCATTCCTTATTCATTACAATTATTATCCCACTATTTTATAGAATAGTGAGGACTTCTACGGATCTAACTCTGATCATCACACTGTTCCTCGACTAGTCCCCGCAACATTCTTATTCCCTAAAGAGGACAATAGATGAAAAGGGTGAGCTCAACTAGCCCAGTAAAGAATATTATGACTAAGATAATGAAAAAAAAATTATCGTTAGCCTTCAATAAATCAGATAAAATATTATGGACAATAAGTTTTAGATCAATATTCGCAGCGAAAATAATAATTCATTAGAAGAGTTAAGTAGAGAATGAAGTCTACTATCTTCTATGATTTAAAAGTTCATCATCAATATTTTATTCCTGTAACATCAATCAATATACATCTTGAATCAAATATTCATCTTTGCGCTACAGGAAAAAGATATTCATTTGTATCACCAGTTGGTCATGTTCATCTCAACACCTGTCCATCTTTGCACTACGGGCCAAAGATATTCATCAGGTAATCATTCATCTTTGCTCTACAGATAAAGATATTCAGTTATATCACCATTTAGGACTGAGGATGATGAAAAATAATATAAATAACGAATCCAGTAAGATAAAGGACAAAGATTAGGGATTCGTAATTTATTTTATCCAAGTTCAAGAATACTCCATAATGATACTTTGTGGAGCAAAATTCAAGAATAAAGATCAAAACTTGGATCCAATCAAAGATAGGACCCATAATAGCCAACTTGGACAAATAGAAGAAAATTTAATTTTTTCGTGAATAGTGCCGTATACGTGAATAGTAACTCTGACGAAAAAAGTAAGAATTTTATAATAAAATCCATGCCAATATTTTGGTATAATGATATTGAAAAGAATAACATCATTTACGAAAAAAAATAACATTCCTTACTATCCCTTACAACTGTTGAACGAAAATAATATTCCTACGAATATTGAACGAAGATAATATTCTTTACGAATATTGAATGAAAATAATATTCCTTACGAATATTGAACGAAAATAAAATTCCTTACGAATACGAAAAATAATATCGTAAGAGAATATGAAATAAATAATACCCCTTACAAAAAAAAACATCCCTTACCTTAAAAGAAGAGTATTTCTGACAGGTAGGGCGGGGATATTCTCGAAGAAAACTTGCACTGTTTTCTATACTCAAAGCTTCCTTAAACTCAAAAGAAATACGCTCAATATTATAGAAGAAGAATTCTCTAATTTTGGTGTGATTTTCATTTCTAAACTAAGCATCCTATTTATAGGAGAATGGAAGGATACTATTTGAAAATAAAAATCACGGACAAACAGTATTTTCTTCACGGGCGCTGCAACTGGCAAAATTTTTTGATTTACTATTCATTACTGTGCAATAAAATATTCTAATAAAACGAAAACTTTAAATAAAATATAATATATTCTATTTATAATCTAATAAAACAAAACTTTATATATATATATATATATATATATATATATATATATATATATACTCTCCCACATTCCTACGACAACCAAAATATATAACAATTCCCTCTCTTCTAGGGCACCACCCACCACCCACCATACACCACACACACCATCACACACACGCACACACACACACACACACATATATATATATATATATATATATAATTGAGATAACTTCTATCGATGATTTTGAAAAATGAGTAAGTGGGAGTACATATAATAAGCCAAATTTACAACAAATACTGATAAAAACACGTCAGCACTAATTCCTTCTTTTATATCTACAAAAATAAATATTTTTTTATCATATAAATCAATAATTAATTATTCACAAATAACATTACAAAATTATAAAATTGACAACCAGGTCGTTCCTAGGAAAGAGGGGGCCTTCCGATAAGAATTTATCTTTATTAACGCGCAATTAAATAGCCCCTCCTAGACAGAACTTCCTTAGACATTGCCAATAATGCTATCTAATAATATTATTCAAATAATATGAATTATTGATTTGATAATGTAAAATATTGTGCAATGACAATTATTGAATCAATAAAATATTATGCAATTATCAATATAGCAATTATTGAATCAATAATATAAAATATTGAACATTAATTACTGTAACAATTATTGAGTAGTGACTTCTTACATAAAAATCAATAATTAGAATTACTGTGCAATAACGTGTGCTACTGTGCAACACCTCGTATTACTGTATTTTAACCACCAGATATTTCAACAGTTTTAACGGTAAAAGTTTTGCCGTTATTTTTAGAAAAAACTTATTTTTGTCATTTTCTTCATCCGATAATTTTCCATTATGGGGCCCACAAATGATTGCGCCGTCGTACGAATATTTCCCGACAAAACGAATATTCTCCGACCAAACGAATATTCCCCGACACAATGAATATTTTATGGCCACTTGCTTACTTTGTAAAACTTGCACAAATCACCCCATAACTTACCACATTCATCAAATCAACCCCTTACTATTTCAAAATAATATATAGAGGAAATTCAATTTTATTCATAAAAGTTGGGGTCTTACATCATATACACATCCTCCTCAAGTTTCTCATTGAGGAAGGCCGTTTTGACTTCCATTTGCAAGATCTCGTAGTCGTTATAAGCTGCAATCGCAAGCAAAATCCGAATGGACTTGAGCATAGCTATTGGTGAGAAAGTTTCATCATAGTCAATTCCTTGCCTTTGTTTGAAACCTTTTGCAACCAGTTTGGCATTATTGGTCTCTTCATTGTCATCTGCTCTATTCTTTCTCTTAAAGACCCATTTGCACCCAATAGGTTTAATGCCTTCAGGTGATGAAACCAAAATCCATACTTGGTTTTCATACATGGATTCCATCTCGAATTTCATGGCTTCTTGCCATTTCTCTGAGTCTTTACTGTTCATAACCTGTTCGTAATTCAATAGATCATCACCATTCATGATGCGTACCTCATCGTCATCCTCTATGACGAATCCATACCTATAAGGTATCTTCAGTACCTTTCAAAATTTACAAATAGGGTTTTGTTGAGTTTGTATGTTACGCATACATGCAATCAAATTACACAATTAAGGGTGGAAGCGCGATAAAATAGGTTTTAAAATTTTTATACAAACCCTCACCATGATCATGCATTGTGCTCAATTATCAATAACAGAAAAATAAGGATAAATCAAAATCATACCCTTGTAAAAACTAGCTTCCACAGGTACGAGTTCTACTCCTTGCTCTTCGTGATCTCCTTGAATCTCCTGTATAGGCTCCTTCCTTTGATCAACGTTAGCCACCCAAGTGTTTGGCCTCTAGAGGTGATCCACCAAGGAAGAGGAATTGCTCAAGAAGATGGGTAGTTGGCTAAACCTTATTTTCTATTCCTTGTAGAAAAAGTAGTACTCTCCAACTCTTGGAATTACTTGTATTTTATATCTGATATAATACTCCTCTTATATAGATATCGGTTAACCCTACTAATTTAATTAGAATTGGGTTTCATTTAATTAATTAATTAAACTCTTTTATTTAATTAGGCTTCCCAACATATTGGGATTAATTAATTAAACTCCTTTAATTAATTTGCCTCCTAATCTCATTAGGAATAAGTGAGAGTACTAATATTAAATTAATTCCTAAACTCCTTTAGAATTAAAATAATAATAATTGTAATAATATTAATAAGCCTCCTCTTATTAATTTATATTTAATATTTCTTAAATATTAAACAATAAATATTAAGCTATTTAATTTATTCTATCACCATAGATTAAATTAATTACACTTAATGCATTATTATGATTATGCCATGACATTCTTAAATAATTATTCTTTCTTTTATGGTGTGACCTTTTAGGTTCTCCACATTAAATTGGTTGTTAATAAATCAATTAGAATAATTCTAATCTTATTTAAATAAATAAATTAGACTAATAATTCATTTAAATAAATAACATTTATTCTATAATAGAGATAAGTCTCCCTAACGATCAACGACTTTCCAGATAATATAGATTTTAACATTAATCATAAAAGAATCTGTGAGCAAATAGTTACCGTACAATTCAAACCTTCCACCATATAATGTCCTAATTAAATATAAGACATGGATTTACTGTCAAGTCTTATTTTATTTAATTATATGTATTTCAATTAGAAAATGCACAACTCTAAATAATGCAAATTAGAAACTCCTTTCTAATTTCATTCTGCCTTGGCCAAGGACTACTTGGTTGCCATTTAACGAATCACATAGGACATATCTCTTCTTTTACTATAAGTGGTAGATTCTTTATTGATCATTCATTCTGACGCCCCCAGAATAGGTCCAATCCAACCAACCCATTCTGGGTCACCAAATACATGGTACAGAATTCAAATACAACTTTTATATCACACGGTCGTGCAAAATACGATCACACAATTGTGAGTGTCAATACAAATATGTAAAAAATATAAACATTCAAACTAAGTCCTCATTACAATTATTATCACACTATTTTATAAAAATAGTGAGGATTACTACTGCTCTAACTCGGATCATCACTCTGTCCCCCGACTAGTCACTGCGACATTCTCATTTTCTAAAGAGGACAATAGATGGAAAAGGGTGAGCTCAACTAGCCCAGTAAAGAATATTATGACTAAGATAATAAAGAATAATTTATCTTTAGTTTTCAACAAATCAGATAAAATATTATGGACAACAAATTTTAGATCAACAATTGCAGCGGAAATAACAATGCATCAGAAGAATTAAGTAGAAAATGATGTCTACTATATTTTATGATTTGAAAGTCCATAATCAATAATTTATCCCTGTAACATCAATCAATATATATCTTGAATTAAATATTCATCTTTGCACTACAGGCCAAAGATATTCATTTGTATCACCAGTTGGTCATGTTCAACTCAACACCTGTCCATCTTTGCACTACGACCAAAGATATTCATCAGGTAATCATTCCTCTTTGCACTACAGGCCAAAGATATTCATCAAATAATCATTCATCTTTGCACTATAGGCCAAAGATATTTAGTTATATCACCATTTAGGACTGAAGATGATGAAAAATAATATAAATAACGAATCTAGTGAGATAAAGGACAACGATTAGGGATTTGTAATTTAGTTTATCCAAGTTCAAGAATACTCCATCATAATCAACTGTGGAGCAAAAATCAAGAATGAAGATCAAAACTGATCCAATCAAAGATAGGACCCATAATAGCCAACTTGGACAAAGAAATGAAAATTAAATTTTTTGGTGAATAGTACCGTATTCATGAATAGTGCCGTATACATGAATAGTGCCATATACATGAATAGCAACCCCGACATTAAAAGGTAGAAATTTTCATAAGAAAAATCATACTTCGTGAATAGTACTCATAAATAGTACCGTATTCGTGAATAGTGATGTATACGTGAATAATTTCGTATACGTGAATGATAACCCCGACGGAAAAGGTAAAAATTTCATAATAAAATTCATACTAATATTTTAATGAAATGATATTGAAAACAATAACATCATTTACGAAAAAAATAACATCTCTTACCTCAAAAAAATAGTACTTCTGATTAGAATATCAGATATAATATTGAAGGAAACTTGCACTGTATAGCAACACTCAAGGTATCTAAATACTCACAAAAATACGCTCGATATTATAGAGAGAGAAAACTTCTGATTCTGGTGTGATTTTTAATTCTAACCTAAGCACCCTATATTATAGGAAAATGCTTAGAACGCCAAAGTAAAAAATTTAATAAATTAATAAATTTATAAAAAAAAATTCCGCACACCTCCTTGACCATTTCATCAGCCCACACAAGTGGGGCCCACCATAAAAAAATGTTTTTATTAAAAAAAACATTTATAACCCCAAAAATCAATTATTCCGGAACTTCAATAATTCATAATAAATAGCCTTTTTTATCCGAAAAATACGAATCTTATGACCATTCCATATAAAATTTAATTCTCTACAACTTTGTAGAAGAAAAATTTTCCAAATTCCGAACGAAAAATGACCGAAATCCACATACAGATGATTTTCCACACCAAAATACTGATAAAAACACATCAGCACTAATTCCTTCATTTATATCCACAATGAATAAATATTTTCTTATCATATAAATCAATATTTAATTATTCATAAATAATATTATAGAACTACAATATTGACAACCAGGTTATTCCCAGGAAAGAGGGGGCTTTTGGATAAGGATTTCTCCTTACTGGCGCGCAATTAAGTGACCAAACCTCTCCTAAATAGAACTTCCTTAGACATTGCCAATAATGCTATCTAATAATATTATTCAAATAATATGAATTACTGATCTAATAATGAGAAATACTGTGCAGTAACAATTATTGAATTAACAATAATATAAAAATACTGTGCGATACCGTGTACTACTGTGCAACAACGCGTATTACTTTACTTTAACCACCGGGTATTCCAACAGTGTTAACAGTAACAACTACGCCGTTATTTTTAGAAAACTCATTCTTGTCATTTTCTTCATCCGACAGTTTTCATTTGTGGGGCCCACAAATGGCTGCACCGTCGTACGAATTTTCCCTGACAGCAAGAATATTCCACGACTAACCGAATATTTCCCGACAACAATAAATATTTTATAATCACTTGCTTATTTGAAATATCTGCGTATATTACCCATAACTTTTCACATTATTCAAATCAACCCCTTACTATTCAAAATAATATATAGAGGAAGTTCAATTTTTATTCATAAAAATTTGGGGTCTTACATTCATTATTTTCATATGTAACTCATTATACCCAAGCATACCCTTTAATATACCCTAAAGGTCTTAAGGAATAAGTCAAAGTATAATTCATTACACATAAGATACTATAATGATCTCAAGTCTAAGGATCACTTGTACTACTATCACATTAGGAATTCCTATTGACAGGCGAGTAAAACTCCATTAGGTATTGCATAGCGAGTCACGTTCAGTGAACTTATTCTCCAATAAGCACCTACATACTTGCTTTAGTGTCTCCACATAAATGATCATGAGATCAATCATCCTCATCCAATGAGCAAGCAACATATGTACCAATCTATCCGAATTTACTAATTCCCTTTTTAGTAATCCCATGATTGTGAACTATTTTAGTTTTAAGCTTTCTAAGAATTTAGATCTCATTAGCATGATCAACATCATGATTCTAAAAGCATTGCTTAAAAATATGGGTTATTTACATATTATAAAAAATAGCATCATGTATATAATTAAATGCCTTTAATAAGTGAATACTTTTATTAATAAATAAATAAGATCGTTTACAAAGTATATGCTTTATCTGTTGGGTTTGTACGAAATCGTGACGCAATCAAATTGCAAAAATTAGCGGAAGCATGGTATATCAGAGTTTAAAAAATTTCTACAAAACCATTACCCGGATCATCCTTTATGCAAATTATTAATTTAAAACGATAAATAAGAAGTTATGGAATCATACCCTTGTAGAACGAAGCTTCCACAGGTACTAGTTCAACTCCTTGTTCTTCGTGATCTCCTTGAATTTCCGGGTTAGATTCCTTCCTTTGATCAACGTTAGCCACCCAAGTGTTTGGCCTCTAGAGGTGATCCACCAAGGAAGATGAATTATCAAGAAGGAGGGTGTTTGGCTTAACCTTAGTTTTCTATCCTCTATAGAAAAGGAGTACTCTCCAACAATTGGAATTGCATCATCTAATATCTATTATAAGACTTCTCTTATATAGACATTGGTCAACCCTTCTAATCCTATTAGACATGGGATTTCTTTTAATTAATTAAACTCCTTTAATTAATTTAGGCTTCCCACCACATGGGAATAATTAATTAAATTCATTTAATTAATTTATCTCCTAATCTTATTAGGAATAAATGAGAGTACTAAATATTAAATTAATTACTAAACTCCTTTAGAAATTAAAATAATAATAATTGTAATAATATTAATAAGACTCCTCTTATTAATTTATATTTAATATTTCCAAAATATTAAATAATAAACATTAAGCTATTTAATTTATTCTATCACCATAGATTAAATTAATTATACTTAATGCATTATTACGATTATGCCATTACCTTCTTAAATAATTATTCTTCCTTTTATGGTGTGACCCTTTAGGTTCTCCATATTAAACCGGTTGTGAATAAATCAATTAAAACAATTTTAATCTTATTTAAATAAATAAATTAAACTAATAATCTATTTAAATAAATAATATTTATTCTACAATAGGGATAAGCCTCCCTAGCGATCAACGACTTTCCAGATAATATAGATTTCAACATTAATCATAAAAGAACCTGTGAGTTAATAGTTACCATACAATTCAATCCTTCCACCATACAATGTCCCAATTAAATATAAGACATGGATTTACTGTCAAGTCTTATTTTATTTAATTATATGTATTTCGATTAGAAAATGCACAACTCCAAATAATGCAAATTAAAAACTCCTTTCTAATTTCATTTCACCTTGGCCAAGGATTCCTGGGTTGTCATTTAACGAATCACATAGGACATATCTCCTCTTTTACTAGAGGTGGTAGATTCTTTATTGATCATTCATTATCTCCATATGTAACTCATTATACCCAAGCATACCCTATATATGCCTTAAAAGGTCTTAAGGAATAAGTCAAAGTATAATTTGTTACATACAAGATACTATGATGATCTCAAGTCCAAGGATCACTTGTACTACTATCACATTAGGAATTCCTATTGACATGCGAGTAAAACTCCATTAGGTATTCCATAGCGAATCACGTTCAGTGAACTTATTCTTCAATAAGCACCTACATACTTGCTTTAGTGTCTCCACACAAATGATCATGAGATCAATCATCCTCATCCAATGAGCAAGCAACATATGTACCAATCTATCCGGATTTACTAATCCCCTTTTTAGTAATCCCACGATTGGGAACTATTTAAGTTTTAAAACTTTCTAAGAATTTAGATCTCATTAGCATGATCATCATCATGATTCTAAAAGCATTGCTTAAAACTATGGGTTATTTACATATTATAAAAACAGCAACATGTAGATAATTAAATGCCTTTAATAAATGAATATTTTTTTTAATAAATAAATAAGATTGTTTACAAAGTACGTGCTTTATCATCATACATGATTGGCTTGTATGCACACTACTATCAATCTCCCACTTGCACTAAAGTCAATCGCCATGGTGTCTCATACCCATTTTCTCTAAGTGACGATCAAACTGCTGTTGTGTTAAAGCTTTAGTAAATGGATCTGCAATGTTGTCTTGAGAGTCTACACGCTCCAAGGTGACGTCTCCTCTTTCAATGATCTCCCTGATCAAATGAAATCGCCGCAACACGTGTTTAGATTTCTGATGAGACCTCGGTTCCTTAGCCTGTGCAACTGCTCCTGTGTTGTCACAGTAAATGGGAACTGCTTCTCCAATGCTAGGAACCACACCAAGTTCAGTTATGAACTTCTTCATCCAAACAGCTTCCTTTGCAGCTTCACTTGCAGCTATATACTCTGCCTCTGTCACTGAATCAGCAACTGTTTGCTGCTTGAAACTCTTCCAACTCACTGCGCCTCCGTTCAAGGTAAAAACATACCCCGAAACAGATTTACTGTCATCTTGGTCCGTTTGAAAACTTGAATTTGTGAAGCCCTCGAGTTTTAATTCAGACCCACCGTAGACAAGAAAAATATCCTTAGTCCTTCTCAAGTATTTTAGGATATTCTTCACTGCCTTCCAGTGCTCTTCTCCTGGATTCGACTGGTATCTGCTCATTACACTAAGTGAATGAGCAACATCCGGTCTAGTACATATCATACCGTACATGATAGATCCTATTGCAGAAGCATAAGGGATCTTACTCATTCGGTCTCTCTCCTCAGGTGTCTTTGGGGCCTATTTCTTGGAGAGATGTATTCCATGGCTCATCGGCATGAGTCCTCTTTTGGAATCTTCCATGCTAAATCTCTTTAGCATTGCATCAATGTACGTTCCTTGGGATAAACCAAGCATCCTTTTAGATCTATCTCTATAGATCTTTATCCCCAAAATATAGGATGTTTCTCCCAAGTCCTTCATGGAGAAGTGTTTAGATAACCAGATTTTAATTGATTGTAGCATAGGAATGTCATTCCCTATCAGTAATATATCATCAACATATAATACAAGGAATGAAACTGCGCTCCCACTAACCTTCTTGTACACACATGGTTCATCGTCATTTTTGATAAAATCAAACTCTTTGATTGTCTCATCAAAACGAATGTTCCATCTACGAGAAGCTTGCTTCAATCCATAAATGGATCGTTGCAGCTTACAGACTTGATTTATTCCAACCTTTGAAACAAATCCCTCTGGCTGTGTCATATACACATCCTCCTCAAGTTTCCCATTGAGGAAGGCCGTTTTCACGTCCATCTGCCAGATCTCATAGTCGTTATAAGCTGCAATCGCAAGCAAAATCCGAATGGACTTGAGCATAGCTACTGGTGAAAAGGTTTCATCATAATCAACTCCTTGTCTTTGTTTGAAACCTTTTGCAACCAGTCGGGCCTTATAGGTCTCCACCTTGCCATCCGCTCCAGTCTTTCTTTTAAAGACCCATTTACACCCAATAGGCTTAATGCCTTCAGGTGGTGAAACCAAAGTCCATACTTTGTTTTCATACATGGAGTCCATTTCGGATTTCATGGCTTCAAGCCATTTCCCTGAGTCTTTATTACTCATGGCCTGTTCGTAATTCAATGGATCATCATCATTCATGATGCGTACCTCATCGTCATCCTCTACAACGAATCCATACCTCTCAGGTATCTTCGGTACTCTTCCAGATTTACGAACAGGGTGTGGTATAGTAGGTTCTTCTACTTGGTCAGGTACCTGACTTTGATCCGTGGTAATTTGTGGTTCTTGAGCTTCTTCAAGATATATCATACTCCCACTGACCCCTTCATGGATAAACTCCTTTTCCAAGAAGACAGCATGTTTCGCAACAAACACCTTTTGATCAGTTGGATGATAGAAATAATACCCTACAGTTTCTTTAGGGTATCCCACAAATCTACACTTTTCGGATTTAGTTTGTAGCTTATCATGTTCAAACTTTTTGACATAAGCTGGACAACCCCAAGTCTTAACATGCTTAAGATTTGGTTTCCTCCCCTTCCACATCTCATATGGAGTCTTTGGGGCGGATTTGGTAGGTACCTTGTTAAGTAGGTATGCAGCCGTTTCTAGGGCATATCCCCAGAAGGAAATTGGAAGGTCGGTAAAACTCATCATGGATCGAACCATGTCTAACAGTGTTCGATTTCTCCTTTCAGATACTCCATTTAACTGTGGTGTACTTGGAGGAGTCCATTGTGAGATTATACCATTTTCTTTGAGACAATTGAGAAACTCACCGCTTAAGTATTCTCCGCCTCGATTTGATCGAAGTATCTTTATACTCTTGCCCGTTTGTTTCTCTACTTCACTTCTGAACTCTTTGAACTTTTCAAATGATTCTGACTTGTATTTCATTAAATACACATATCCAAATCTTGAGTGATCATCAGTGAAAGTAATAAAATAAGAATACCCACCCCGTGCACTTGTTGTCATAGGCCCACAAACGTCTGTGTGAATCAATGTCAACAACTCTGTAACTCTTTCTCCTCTTCCACTAAAAGGAGATTTAGTCATTTTACCCATGAGACAAGATTCACAAGTTGGATATGATTCATAATCGGATAGCTCGAGGAGCCCATCTTTATGCAACTTGGATAATCTTGTTTTATTGATATGACCGAGTCTACAGTGCCACATGTAGGTATAATTAATATCATCTCTTTTCCTTTTCTTAGTTTGTTCAATTTGAAATATATTTTCTTGTAAGTCAAGTGTATAAAGTCCATTTCGCAAATTTCCAATACCATATAAAACATCGTCTTTATAAATAGAACAACTATTGTTCTTTATAACAACGTTAAATCCTTCCATATCCAATACAGAAATTGAAATAATGTTTTTAATAATATTCGGAACATAATAACAATTATTAAGATAAATGAACTTGCCCGAAGGCATTGCTAAATAATAAGTTTCTACAGCTAATGCAGCAACCTTTGCTCCATTCCCTACTCGTAGGATCACCTCATCATTGTTCAGCTTTCTACTTCTGACCAGTCCCTTCACATTATTACATATGTGAGAACCACAGCCGGTATCCAATACCCAAGTAGAATTTTGACTTTCTGAAAAATTAATTTCAATCATGAACAAACCTTGATTGGAAGTCGAAGCTTCTCCAAGCTTCTTGTCTGCCAGAAACTTCTTGCAGTTTTTCTTCCAATGACCCGGCTCGTTGCAATGGAAGCACATTCCTTTGCTAGCTGGATCAGATTTCTTTTGTTCCTTTATGTTCACCTTGCCCTTGGTCATCCGAGATCGGAAGAGCTCCTTAGATATCTCATATCTAGCAGTCCTACTTTGTTCACCATACAACTCCTTGAGGTGAATCAACATAGTAGGAGCATCCATGTTTTCTTGCTGACGCTGAAGCTCGTTATTCATGGATGCGAGCATGATGTATTGAGCTACAGATGCATTATCTTGCCACTTTACAATGGTGGCAATCTCTTCCTCAGAGGTTGTTTCTGGAACAGTTCCAGGGACATGTGAGTTTAGGACATAAGAAATCTTTTCAGCAGTGAGAACTATTCTCAGATTTCTTAGCCAGTCCGTATAATTCGGCCCGGTAAGCTTATTAGCATCAAGTATGCTTCGCAGTGAAATTAGTGATTTTGACATTTTTAAAATTCTGCATGTGAAAAACAACATTTTAGCAAACATTCATTTTATTAATTTTGCATACCAAAATAAATTTAGGTCTTTATTTTAAATTGGTATCTCCCACTATTTTTATCAAACTATATTACCCTCACTTATATAGTTCGGCAACATCTAATTAAAGATTTGCTAGTGAGAATAAGGATCCCATTTCAAATGTATATAACCTTGTGGATAGCACAACAAGCGATATATAAATAAATAGGTAGACAACTCTTGTCAATTACAACACTATATAACTCCTTTTATTTTGCCTCTTAAATCATAATGGTCAAGTGTGTGCACATCCGAACTAAAATGATTTAAGTTAAGTCCAGCCTAGCACTTCCATAAATTCAAAAAAGAAAAATGTTCGTCCTTGTGGATAGCACAACAAGACTAGATCGTTCAATTTTCTTGATAAGCATCAAATGTGATTAATTAACATCTTAAATACGCAATACTCGCCTTGTGGATAGCACAACAAGCTCATATTAAATATTTAATACTCTATTAATTTATCATGCTAGAAGGCGACGTTCGATATTCCAAATATCATTTGAACGCTTCGGACTTAATATTATTTCTTTGAGGGGTTTGTTATTATTTGTCTCATCTTGTTTAGCGCGCATGCACATATATATATAAAATACGCGTCATTTTATTAAACATGCGAAGCATGTTTGCATAAAATATAATATATATAATATTTAGCATGCAATATAGAATATTATATTCTACCCGGATTGATTATGGACTTTTATTCTAGTTTGGTTCACTAGAGCCACCAAGTGAACCAAAAGGTCAAACCTAGGAGTGCAAGAATTTAAATTTAAATATAACTATTACATTTAAACCCGGGCTCCATACAAACGGGTCTTCACGCGCTCCTTGCTCCTTGGTCTCCAATTTCTTCAAGATAATTCTAACTGTTCTTATTACATTAAACTATTTAATTTAAAAAGAAACCTTGATCAACAGTCAAGGGGAAGTACATAGGAGGGAGATAGAATTTTACATCAAGAAAAAAAAATTAGAGAAGACGAGGTATGCAGACCCCATTTAATAAAACCCATTCATTCAAGCATTCAACTAAAATAAAATCCAATCACATTGGTCAAATAGTCCATAATCAATCCCCATTTATTTTCATACATATCACCATATATATCAATAAATAAATATTCATCTCATGAATTAAAATATTTCATATATATATGAGTATCATTTAATGGGCAATTTTAAATTGCATGAAATCCAATTTCAAGATTAAAATAAACTCTTTATTTTAATTATAAAATTATTTAGAATATAATATATAAATATATCATATTTATTTTTTAAAAAGAAGTCACCTTCTTTTATTAAAAGAGTCCTGCAGGTTTATTAAAAAAAATCCTTTCCTGATGGGTCACCTTCTTTTTGGAGTAAGAAAGAGACAACACCTTTTCTTTGCAGAATTCAAGATTAGCACCAAAAAAAAAATTGTGATTCGTCCCAAAAAAAGTCTTCTTTTTTTTTTTTTAAAAAAAAAAAAAATATAATTTTATACAATAAAATTATGCCCAATAAATTATTTTAAATACATACCCATATGTATATGAAATCAAAAATAAATTAATAATTGCATAAAGATTTGGCTCTGATGCCACTGTTGGGTTTGTACGAAATCGTGACGCAATCAAATTGCAAAAATTAGCGGAAGCATGGTATATCAGAGTTTAAAAAATTTCTACAAAACCATTACCCGGATCATCCTTTATGCAAATTATTAATTTAAAACGATAAATAAGAAGTTATGGAATCATACCCTTGTAGAACGAAGCTTCCACAGGTACTAGTTCAACTCCTTGTTCTTCGTGATCTCCTTGAATTTCCGGGTTAGATTCCTTCCTTTGATCAACGTTAGCCACCCAAGTGTTTGGCCTCTAGAGGTGATCCACCAAGGAAGATGAATTATCAAGAAGGAGGGTGTTTGGCTTAACCTTAGTTTTCTATCCTCTATAGAAAAGGAGTACTCTCCAACAATTGGAATTGCACCATCTAATATCTATTATAAGACTTCTCTTATATAGACATTGGTCAACCCTTCTAATCCTATTAGACATGGGATTTCTTTTAATTAATTAAACTCCTTTAATTAATTTAGGCTTCCCACCACATGGGAATAATTAATTAAATTCATTTAATTAATTTATCTCCTAATCTTATTAGGAATAAATGAGAGTACTAAATATTAAATTAATTACTAAACTCCTTTAGAAATTAAAATAATAATAATTGTAATAATATTAATAAGACTCCTCTTATTAATTTATATTTAATATTTCCAAAATATTAAATAATAAACATTAAGCTATTTAATTTATTCTATCACCATAGATTAAATTAATTATACTTAATGCATTATTACGATTATGCCATTACCTTCTTAAATAATTATTCTTCCTTTTATGGTGTGACCCTTTAGGTTCTCCATATTAAACCGGTTGTGAATAAATCAATTAAAACAATTTTAATCTTATTTAAATAAATAAATTAAACTAATAATCTATTTAAATAAATAATATTTATTCTACAATAGGGATAAGCCTCCCTAGCGATCAACGACTTTCCAGATAATATAGATTTCAACATTAATCATAAAAGAACCTGTGAGTTAATAGTTACCATACAATTCAATCCTTCCACCATACAATGTCCCAATTAAATATAAGACATGGATTTACTGTCAAGTCTTATTTTATTTAATTATATGTATTTCGATTAGAAAATGCACAACTCCAAATAATGCAAATTAAAAACTCCTTTCTAATTTCATTTCACCTTGGCCAAGGATTCCTGGGTTGTCATTTAACGAATCACATAGGACATATCTCCTCTTTTACTAGAGGTGGTAGATTCTTTATTGATCATTCATTATCTCCATATGTAACTCATTATACCCAAGCATACCCTATATATGCCTTAAAAGGTCTTAAGGAATAAGTCAAAGTATAATTTGTTACATACAAGATACTATGATGATCTCAAGTCCAAGGATCACTTGTACTACTATCACATTAGGAATTCCTATTGACATGCGAGTAAAACTCCATTAGGTATTCCATAGCGAATCACGTTCAGTGAACTTATTCTTCAATAAGCACCTACATACTTGCTTTAGTGTCTCCACACAAATGATCATGAGATCAATCATCCTCATCCAATGAGCAAGCAACATATGTACCAATCTATCCGGATTTACTAATCCCCTTTTTAGTAATCCCACGATTGGGAACTATTTAAGTTTTAAAACTTTCTAAGAATTTAGATCTCATTAGCATGATCATCATCATGATTCTAAAAGCATTGCTTAAAACTATGGGTTATTTACATATTATAAAAACAGCAACATGTAGATAATTAAATGCCTTTAATAAATGAATATTTTTTTTAATAAATAAATAAGATTGTTTACAAAGTACGTGCTTTATCATCATACATGATTGGCTTGTATGCACACTACTATCATTATCATCATACATGATTGGCTTGTATGCATACTACTTTCAGGTTTTGTACAGAAGGTGTCTCTACTTGGACATCCAATTGATCTGTAGTGGTTTGTGGTTCTTGAATTTCTTCAAGATCTATTTTCCTCCCACTAGCCCCTTCAAGGATAAACTCCTTTTCCAAGAAAGCAGCGTGTTTAGCAACGAACACCTTTTGCTTAGTAGGATTGTAGAAATAGTATCCTAAACTTTCTTTAGGAAATTCCACAAACGTGCACTTATCAGATCTTGTCCCAAGCTTATCATTTTGAAACCTTTTTACATAAGCTGGACATCCCCAAATCTTAACATTCTTTAGACTAGGTTTCCTCCTTGTCCACATCTTATATGGAGTCATGGGGACGGATTTTGAGGGGACCTAATTTAGTAGATATGCAGTCGCTTCTAGGGCATAACCCCAGAATGATACTGGAAGATCGGTAAAACTCATCATGGAACCAACTATGTCCAACAATATTTGATTTCTTCTTTCAGATACACCATTTAACTGTGGTGTTCCTGGTAGAGTCTATTGTGAGATTATACCATTTTCTTTGAGATAATCGAGAAACTCACCACTTAAGTATTCACCACCTCGATCTGATCAAAGAATTTTAATACTTTTGCTAGTTTGTTTCTCTACTTCACTTCTGAATTCTTTGAACTTTTCAAATGATTCAGATTTGTATTTCATTAAATACACGTATCCAAATCTTGAATGATCATCAGTGATTGTAATAAAATAAGAATACCCTTCTCGTGCAATTGTTGTCATAGGCCCACAAACATCTGTGTGTACCAACGCTAACAACTCTGTAACTCTTTCTCCTTTTCTACTAAAAGAAGATTTAGTCATCTTACCCATGAGACAAGATTCACAAGTTGGATATGATTCATAATCAAATAGCTTTAGGAGCCCATCTTTATGCAACTTAGATAATCTTGTTTCATTAATATGACCAAGTCTACAGTGCCACATGAAGATATAATTAACATAATCTCTTTTCCTTTTCTTAGTTTGTTCAATTTGAAGAATATTTTCATGCAAGTCAAGTATATAAAATCCATTCAACAATTTTCCAATACCATATAAAATATTTTTATTATAAATAGAACAACTATTGTTCTTTATTTTAATATCAAAGCCGCCCATATCCAATACAGAAATTGAAATAATGTTTCTAATAAGTAATGGAACAAAATAATAATTATTTAAGCTAATCGATTGTCCCGTAGGCAGTGCTAAACAATAAGTCCCTACAACTAATGCAGTAACCTTTGCTCTATTTCCCACTCATAGTATGACTTCATCCTTTTTCAGCTTTTTACTTGTGACCAGTCCCTGCATAGTATTACATAAGTGAGAACCACAGTCGGTATCCAATACCCAAGTAGAAGTTTAACTTTTAGAAAATTTAATTTTAATCATGAAAAAACCTTGATTGGAAGTTGAACTTCTCTAAGCTTCTTCCCTGCCAGAAACTTCTCGCAGTTTCTCTTCCAATGACCCGTCTTGTTGCAATGGAAACACATTCCTTTGCTAGTTAGATAAGGCTTCTTTTGATACTTCACTTTTACCCTGTCCTTAGCCTTCTTGGTTTTCTTCTTTTTAGAAGACACCTTGGGCCTCTTCCTTTTCTTGGAAGAATCATCCACCAGTAAGACTTGATTCTTCTTGGATGAGAATTGTCCTTCAGCAATTTTCAACATGTTAAGTACTTCAGGCAAGCTGACATCCAACTTATTCATGTGAAAATTCACAACAAATTATGAGAAGGTGTCTTGGAGTGACTGCAAGATCAAATCTTGACTTAACTCCCTATCCATGATGAACCCAAGCTGTGACACCCCCAAATCCGAGAACTTCATTCCCACAGGATTTGATGTTCACTGTCCAAAATAAATACATCTAAGTACCCACAATATAGGATATACTAAAATGTAAACTTACTAAACTTAAATAATAATCTTCCCCATTAAAGGGTTACAAATCTCAAAACAATCCCAGGTAATCTAACCTTTATAACATCATTCATTTGCAAAAAATAAACAAATTAGTCTCGTTACATAGATTTAATCAAATAAAATAAACAAGTCTTCGTCACTTGTTCATCTTGCCTTTGCTCTTACTAGTGGATAACTCGTCAACTTTCTTAACTTTAGCTGCAATGTTTTATATGCAAGAGTGAGAAAATAATTTCTCACAAGTATAACAATAGCAATAATAATAACATGAGAGTAACCAATGAATTCTGAATAATAGAAAACTTGGCTTTTAAATCAAGAATAGAAAACAAGATCAAAAGTACATTTGAGGGTCACAAGATCATGAACTATATCCTAGGTTATCAAGTATCTCTACTTTAAACCTTTAACAGTCATAAGACTATATGGACCTTACTTCTCATACTTACGGGGATCAGCCCTTCGTACCATGTATTATGCATAAACATCTTAACTCTAATGCGTAAATAATTCTCTATAATAGGGTTGTTCATCTCAGCTTAACATAAGAGTATGCACCAAAGGAAGTTTGGTTTGGATAAGCTTCAATAACAGTTTTAGAATTTTAGAACGCTTATCAACTATGGACTAGTCGAAATAAAGGTTCACTAGTCATTTAAGGGTTCGATACAATGACATAAGTTGAACAATGATATCTAGAATCAAAGATTGAACAACAACAATGTACAATTGAATAAACATTGTATACCCAAAGTATCACTTTAAAAAGAATTAGGAATTCTCATTAGAATTATTGAGCTTGAATAACTTAAACTTTGAGGAACAAGAAACATTAGTTAGGAAACTCGCTCAATACAAGATTAGGGATAGGAACATGTGTAATCGTAATCAAGTTAGGGTAAGGAACTTGCCTCGTGCGTAAGCTATAAAATCACAACTCACGTTCACCTACACAACATTAGGATCACAACATCTATTAATTACACTAACACAAACCATATATGTTTAGTTCCCACTTTAGTCCAACTTGTTAACTTAGTTTAAGTTCTGATCAATAACATCAACCACATAACACAAACCTAAGACTAACCAACACTACCCTTAAACATCCATATCAAATCTTACGAATAAGCTTAAGTTCATTACAATTGTTTATACACAACTTGAAACCATCATATACATGCTAACAATATGTTATAGTATCTTGTTATATGTTTAACACATTCCCAGGTTCAATAGGTTAGGTTAACTCATCATGTTATGGTCTGAAATCAACACAACACAAAACAGTCTCTGATTAGGGGAGGGCGCAGTTGCGCCTTCATGAACCTTGACACTTGCGCAGCTACGCTGTTCCTGCCCTTGACATCGACGTAGCTGCGCTGGTGCGCAGAGAAGAACTCTGCAGTCTGCCTCTAGCACTGTTGCGAGCAAAAACTCTAATTTCTTCAATTCCACAGCAACATGGATAAACCCATACACTATATAAACCTTACCAAAACCACATAACATATACACTTAATCACTATAACATCTAAAACCACTTAATCAACCAATTTAAAGACTCAAAATCAAGGTTCATGCTATTTTAGAATCAAAGTTCCAACATATTTAGTGAAATTTCTTACCACATATTCATTAATACTGTTGGGTAAAATATAATACGCACAACACGTAAGTATACGTGGTCAACAAGTAATAGAGTGGAAGTAAAGTATCATTCCCACGGAGAAAAAAACTACAATTTATCCTAACAATTACCAATTTTATATTATCTCAATTTTATTAAACTAATGATTAATTTTGTGAAATTAATGAAAATACTGATGATTTCAATATCAACTAACTACCTTTCTTTTAATCAGTTATTGGAGAATTAAGTCTATAATTTCACATTATGCTTCACGTAGAATGACGTACTTCCTTTTAATTCAAATCAACTATTCCACCTTATAAATCGAGGACACAATAGTAGATATAACCACCTCTCGATGAATTATAACCGTATCTATATAATTCCACAATTGATAGAATCAAATAGAACACCTTATGTAACTAATCCACTATATCTCTATGCGAATTATAATTAAAGAAAGTTTAATCACGGATTCTCATAAGATTACGTGCGATGCATAAGTATACCTCAATACTAGTAATAAATTATAACTTCCAACATCATGCAGAAATTACAATCACACTCCACTATGATTAGGTCTAAACCCACAATTCCTCTCTCGAGTTCATATGGGTTATCAAAAATTGGTGATCAAGTAATTTACAAATTAAGCGTAAACCATAATGGACAAAGCTGGAAATAGTCTCCTTGAATTAATATAAAAGCATGTCAAACTTTGCTACACATAAAGATCCATCGTGGACTTAAAAGGTACTTTAGTTCATAATGAATGAATAAGAAACTGAAATCCACAATGATACTAGCATTCTGAATACAAAGTTGAAGAAAGAGAGTAAAAACTGTAGTAGAATTGATGCTCGTCTTCAATCTCCTTCGCGTTCTTCGTGCTCAAAATCTTCGCTTCAATCCTCCAAGACGTGATCCGTTAATTAGGGCTTTGTCAATGATAATGAATGAATATCTTTTTGCTTCTAATCTGCCTCTTTATATCTTCCTAAATCGCGTTTTAATTGCCCTTCCAAAGATCTGCAGAATCCCTCTCAAAGATGGAAACCTCCATGCTCTTCCGCATACCCCACCCCGGCTGGTATTTTGACTTGGAGATGCCCGCCCCGGCGGGTGCCCACTTATCCTGTGAATGCTCCCCCCCGCCCCGTCGGGTGACTTGGCCTATGAAGGCCCGCCCCGGCAGGTATGCTGGCTAAGCAATGATAACTTTTGCCTTTAAATCCTAGTTTCCATCCATTCCGACTCCTGCAACATCAATACAAAAATCGCATAAAACAACACTAAAACTACTTGAAGTAGCACGGAATCAAGCTAGAAGTCATCGATTTGTAGGTATAAAACCAACTCATCAAATACCCCCAAACTTGAGTCTTTGATTGCCCTCAAGAAAAATATAATGCAAATGTAAACTAACTACATGCCTATAAATATAGCTTTCAGACAGTATAAAGCTAAAAAAATTTGCCTCTGAGAAATCACAACAAATCCAACCAAAAACATGTCAGTAGTTCAAACCAATCTATCAATCAACGCCTATTATTACTGATGTAGTTTGTGTGCTCGACAACCATGATACCAACTATAGCTCAAATATATCACATACTATGCTTCTTAGAAGGAAAACACTGCTTTAACTCAAGAAATTGTGTAAACAAGCTAATTCAGCTAACACTCAACATCAACCAAGTCGGAAGTTAATATGGGAAAATTTTGCTATCTTTATTCATTTACGGGGACATTTTGCTCTTTTCCCCATACTTCTACTCTACCCATGACTGTCCAATGTCTAGTTCCCTTAGGCTCTTCAGTGTCACCCAATTAGAGCATTCAACCAACGACTCCCAAACCTGACGGTTTAAGGGCAATGGGTGTAAAGACATCCCCTAAGGTGTACTTACTCAATGACAAAGGCCACAGAACTAAACTAGTAATGGTGTTTATTCGTATATTTTATTTCTTTTTCACATTTTTCCTTTCCTTTCTTTTGTTTCTATTTTTTTTATAGATAGCTCCCATATCTTCCCCCAAACTTAGGTTTCTGCCTAATCCTAGTCATCACCACTAGTTCACTGAATTTCTATCATTAAACCTTAATTTCCTTCAAGAAGTCAATTATGTCAATATTTGAACCAAGTTAGCCTACATGGTCATCCTATTGTGCTATCTGGTACAACAGTGTCAAACAGGCAGCGATTTATGTCATGGTTTGAAATTAGTTTTATGTCTTAGTTATCATTACTGTTCAATTTCTTATGCGAGTCCAGTCTCATCACTGGCTACTGTAACTTCATACTTACTGACATACTTGACTCATGCAACTACGTGCAAAAAACAACCAAACTAATTAAACAAATCTTTTTTTTCATTTTTGTTCAAATATAAGCAATTAAATAAACTCTATGCAAAACGAAACTAAATGCTATTTAATAAATAAACTACTATGCAATGCTCTAACAATGACTATCATAATAAACGACACACCCCCAAACATAGATTGCGGAATGTCCTCATTATGAATATAATCAGAATTAAAGCATAGAGGATTTCCTTGAGCAATCATGGATTAGGCTTGACCACCTCCACATCTGAATCAAAAGGCGGGTAACCTGGGGGTGGCTGAGGAGTCGGGAACTGGAATGGCTCAGCAAACGTGTTCAGTCATGCAAACGCTTCGGCTACTGTAGCATTGAAACTATTTTGTGTCTCAAACATATGGCTCTGTCTTACTGCCAACCGGTCTGCCTTCTTATCCTCCAGCTTGCTCCGGTCATCCAACAGTCGCTACAGTGTTCGTAACTGAGAGCTAAACATAACCATGAACTTCGTCGAGCGAGAAGTGCTCAACGTAGTAGCATCCCCCTCCTAAGGCAGTCTATCATCAGCAAACTCATCATCCTCTGTTGCCTCATAGTCGACATCCATTTCTTCTTCCTCTTCCTCATCTGAGTTTAAAGGAAATATGAAGCCATACTAAATATCAGGTAATCAACCTAGTGTCCAGCAACTGCAGTGGTTGCTGGACCAGCTCCTCGGCTGCCCAACTGACACCAGCGCTATGGCACAACCCACAGATAAGGGACAAATGTTTCAATTCTCCCGATATAGACCCTCTCAAGCATTGGCGAATAGAAAAGTTGATGATTTCCCCAATGTTAATAGCGAAATCCTTGATGATGGCATATAACTGTGAAACTTTTTCCTTAGTGATCTCGCTAGTGTACTGTGAGGTGAGGAGCTTGGCACAGAGGAAGGCATTCCAAATTTTTTCGTAGAGGCTCAAATACGAACTCAAGAATATCGTACCCCTTTCTTGTCTTTTTTCCACACAGTATCGGGCTTGCAAATTTCTATCAAAATTTTATTATAACCTGGCCCACTATCTCTAAACTTTGTATATTGGCACACTGCAGGCTCTCGTAGGTTGTAGTAGCCATTGATAGCCTCAGTACTAAAAGACACCATCTTGCCCCTGACGAACGCTGTAAATGGAGCCTTGTCTTTGACGTTCGAATAGAATTCCTTGACCACGGTTACCACTGCCGCGTCGGGCTAATCATTAAAGGTGTTCCATCCTTGCTCGATGATTTAGGTCCCCATTTCACCATCCATAACATCTGGCCGAAGGCCTCGTTCAACAGTGAGTGTCTTATTCTCCAAATAATCGAATATGTCTGCGACGAAGGCACTAATGAATTTCTTGCGATCAAATGGTCTTGTGGGGGTGGATGAACCCTCACCCTTCTGTTGTTTTGGTGCTCTCAGAGGCATGCTGTCGCAACCCAAAATCATCTATTTCTTATGTGAATTCTAGTTGTGGCCTTTTATCAAATAGTTGGTGGGCAATATCACCGAAGCTTGATGATGGTAACTTTCAATTCCTGTGTTTCCCCCCAATTTGGTCTTACACAACAACTCAAGAAGGGTATAAGCAATTACAACAACCTTCCTTCGCAAATCAGAACCCACAAATAAATATCCCAAATTTGCACCCAAATTTTCTACCCAGAAGATGAATGGAGATTGGAAGCCTACCTTTGTGTTCACTTTTGCTTGATTCGTAGATGAACTCTTTCAAATCCCAAGTGAATAAGGCTTTGGAAGTGCCCGTTTTGGTCGAGATGGTCTTTGTAGGAGTGTGTTTGTGTAGGTTAGGGTTGAGAGATTATGTTTTGGGTAGGAGAGGTTTAACTGCAATTTGGTGTTTTAAAACAGAACTTCTGTACGCCTGGCAGGGCGGGCTCCTTTTGTGCTTGGAGGCCCGCCATAGCGGCCCTGTTGCAGCGCGCTTTGCTGTCGGGGCGGCACTTGTAGGTTTAAAAGGGCCTGCTAGGGCGGGTATGGGAATTCTGCTGCACTGAATTTTTAAAGTTTTTTCTGCAGGCCTGTCCCTTGAATAGAGTCCCTTAATAGATTTTTTGTTTGCCCAATGAGGTCTAGCCTTGTTATCCTTTGTACGTCGCCTATACTTGTACCGAATACTATTGCAATTGTCAGAACAAGCACTATAAAGAAAACTACTACTTATTATGCATGACTATGACTAATTAACATGTATATACTAAAAAAGAAAGTAAAGAATGGGTTGCCTCCCATAGAGCACTTGATTTTAAGTCGTTCAGCCTGACTACTCCCTGTTTCATACTGAATCGGGAAGGTCGACCGAGGTTGCCTGACGATCAACGTCACCTCCCTAATAATGCTTTAGGCATTGGCTATTAACTTTGAATGTTTTTGCTAGATCCCGGCCATAGAATTCAACGGCGCCGTGTGGAAATACAGTTTTTATAGTGAATGGCCCCAACCACCTAGATTTCAGTTTCCCGGGAAAGAGTTTCAACCAAGAGTTGAATAATAGAACTGATTGGCCCGATTAAAACTTTTTATCCAAGATTTTCTGATCGTGCCACTGTTTGACCTTGTCCTTGTACAATTTGGAGTTTTCGTATGCCTGCAGGCGGAATTCATCTAACTCGTTGAGTTGCAGAATTTTTTTCTCCCCCGCTGCTGTTAGGTCAAAATTAAGTTTCTTGATGGCCCAATAGGCTTTATGTTCTAGTTCCACTGGAAGGTGACACGCCTTTTCGTAGATAAACTGATATGGAGACATTCTGATTGGGGTTTTATATGCGGTCCGATATGCCCAAAGAGCGTCATACAATTTCACAGACCAACCTTTTCGATTCAGGTTCACTACTTTCTCCAAGATTCTCTTCACCTCTCTATTAGATACCTCTGCTTGGCCACTTGTCTAGGGATGATAGGCAGTGGCAATTCTGTGGTTGACCCTATACTTGGTTAGGAGTGTCGTGAAATACTTGTTACAAAAGTGGCTTCCCTCATCATAGATGATTTCCCTCGAGGTGCCAAATCTTGTGAATATGTTCTTTTGCAAGAATTTCAACACAACCTTCGCATCATTTGTCGGTAGGGCGACTGCCTCAACCCATTTAGACACATAATCTACTGCCAGCAGGATATATAGGTTGTTGTATAAAGACGGAAAAGGTCCTATGAAATCGATCCCCCATACATCAAACACTTCCACTTCTAGAATCATGTTGAGTGGCATCTCGTTCAATTTGGAAATGTTTCCCACCCGTTGACATCGATCATAATTTTTCACACAATGAAGTGCGCCTTTGAACAAGGTGGGCCAATAGAATCCTACCTGGAGTACTTTTGCGGCTGTTCTTTCACTTCCATAGTGTCCCCTGTATAACGAGGCGTGGCATGCATGTAAGATGCTTTCGACTTCACTTTGTGGCACACACCGCCGAATCATTCTATCTGCACACTATTGAAACAAAAATAGTTCATCCCATATATACCACTTCACATCATATAAGAATTTCTTCTTTTGTTGGCGTGTTAAATCTGGAGGGAGAATATTGCTCACCAAATAATTGGCAAAATCTGCATAACACGGAAACTCGCGATGAATCAGAAATAACTGCTCATAAGGAAAAGATTTATTGATCAATACTTTGTCTGTCTTGTCATGATTCGGATTCTCTAATCTTGAAAGGTGGTCAGCCACCTGATTTTCTGTCCCCTTCCTATCTTTAATTTCTAAATCGAATTCTTGAAGGAGCAAAATCCAACGAATCAGTCTCAACTTTGCATCTTTCTTTGCAACCAGATATCGTATGGTCGAGTGATCGGTGCACACCACCACATTAGTCCCAACTAAGTATGAGCAAAACTTATCAAACGCGTACACAACTGCAAGTAGTTCCTTTTCAGTGGTTGTGTAGTTCAACTGTGCATCAGTCAATGTTTTTCTTGCATAATAGATTGCATGAAAAACTTTCTCTCGACGTTATCCCAATATAGCCCCTACCGCATAGTCATTGGCATCACACATTAATTCAAACGACATGGTCCAGTCCGGTGCTATGATCACAGGTGCTGTAGTTAGTTTCTTCTTTAACTGCTCAAACGCTGCTAGATAATCTTCATCAAATTTGAACTGTACATCTTTCTCCAATAGATTGCATAGTGGTTTTGTGATTTTGGAGAAGTCCTTAATGAACCGGCAGTATAATCCGGCATGACCGAGAAAACTCTAAATATTTTTTACTGAAGTTGGGGGTGGAAAATTCTCTATTGTTTCCAATTTCGCTCGATCAACTTCCAACCCATTTTCTGAGACTTTATGCCCAAGTATGATTCCCTCTTTAACCATAAAATGGCACTTTTTCCAGTTGAGCACCAAATTAGTTTCTACACATCTCTTCAGAACCATGGCCAAATTTTCGAGGCAATTGTCAAAAGAATCCCCAAACATTGAGAAATCATCCATAAATACCTCAACACTGCGCTCCACCATATCTGAGAATATCGCCATCATGCATCTCTGAAAGGTAGACGGTGCATTACACAGCCCGAATGACATCCTTCTAAAGGCAAAGGTGCCATATGGGCAAGTAAACGTTGTCCTTTCTTAGTCCTCCGGTGCAATTAAAATTTGATTGTACCCCGAATAGCCATCTAGCAAACAGTAATACTCGTGTCCAGCTAATCTATATAACATCTGATCAATAAACGGCAACGAAAAATGATCCTTTCGGGTTGCCTTATTTAGCTTCCTGTAGTCCATGTACACCCTCCAACTGGTCACTTTCCTCGTCAGTATCAATTTGTTGTTTTCATTTTTCACTACTGTCATACCACCCTTCTTCGGGACACACTGAACTGGGCTCACCCATGCACTATCTGAAATCGGGTAGATTATTCCAGCATCGAGCCATTTTAAGATTTCTTTCTTCACCACTTCTTTCATAATCTGATTGAGCCTCCGTTGTTGTTCCACTGTAGGCTTACCATCCTCCTCCATCAGAATCTTGTGCATATAGAATGAAGGGATGATTCCCTTGATGTCAGCGATAGTCCATCCAATAGCAGAATTGTATTCTCGGAGAACTCTTAACAGCTTACTTTCCAGCAATTCGTTAAGCGCATATGCAATAATAATAGGTAAAGTAGATAATTACCCAAATATGCATACCTGAGATGGTTAGGTAAAAGTTTGAGTTCAAGTGCAGGTGGTTCCTCTAGAGATGGTCTCATCCGAGCTGATGAAATTCATGCCACTTCCTAGGGCTTAAATGGTATTTTGAACCTGCTCAATCTAGGCTGTGCATCTAACAAATGCAGATATTCCATAAACTCTGGATCGTAGCTATCAGAATCTCCCATCAATGTCAGTTCCAGATGATTCGTACTCAGTATACGACTCTGTTCATCCCCCACCACTTTCTCAATTACATTCATGCGATAACACTCCTCATCCTCCTTGGGGAAGTTCATGGCTTTGAAAACATTGAAGGTTACCTCTTTGTCTTGAACACTCATGGTCAACTCTCCTTTCTGAACATCTATGAGAGTCCTACCGGTTGCCAAAAACGGTCACCCGAGTATTATCGGAATATCCTTATCCTCTTCATAGTCCAAGATGATGAAATTAGTTGGGAATATGAATTTGTCAGCTTTGACCAAAATATCTTCAACAATTCTCTGTGGATGTGTTACAGATCTGTCAGCAAGCTGTAGGGAAATGTTTGTTGGTCAGGGTGTCGGCAAACCCAACTGAGTGTAAACTGATAGTGGCACGAGGTTTATGATTGCACCTAAGTCACACAAACATTTGTTGAATGATAAACTACCTATTTTGCAGGGAATGGTGAAACTTCCCGAATCTTTCAATTTGGGTGGAAGCTTCTGCTGCAATATAGCGCTACATTCCTCAGTTAATGCCACAGTCTCAAAGTCCTCTAGCTTCTTTTTCTTCGACAAGTTATCCTTTATGAACTTGGCGTAACTAGGCATCTACTCTAATGCTTCCGCAAAAGAAATGTTGATTTGCAACTTTTTGAACACCTCTAGAAACATAGTAAATTGCTTTTCTAGTTTTTGTTTTCGGATCGGTTGTTGAAAGGGTGGTGGTGGGTAAACTGTTGGTGCAACTACCTGTTCCTTTATTGTTGATTCTTCTCCTCCTTTATTCCCTTCAATTGTTTCACCCACATTTGTCTCAACCTGCTTTTCGGTCGTCGGCTTTTCTGTACTTTGTTCGGCTAACTATTTTCCACTTCGAAGTGTAACAGCTTAACATTGCTCATGACCTCCCCTAGGGTTCTTTTTGGTGTGGCTCGACAAGGTTCCTTGAGGTCTATTATTCAACGCATTTGCAATCTGTCTCATCTGAGTTTCCAAATTTTTAATCGCAGCCGCCTGAGATTTAATTTTTGCCTCATTCCTTGTTATGTATTTTGCAAGTAGCTCCTCCAAATCTATCTTCTTCTCATGATGCGGAGCTGACTGTTAATGTTGATTCTGAAAACTGGGGGGGAGGGGGGGGGGTGTTGCGCCGTTTCGGTGTTCACAAAAATGGGCACAAAACACGTGCAAGTATACACGGTCGACAAGTAATAAATTTGATAAGTCGAGATCGTTCCCGTGACACCCCCAAATTTGGGTCCTCTGACCCCGGTCCGGTCGTCACGATACTATACTAACATCCACCTTTAAACAACATACGATAACTAAAAATGCGGAATATAACAAACGTACGTCGTTCATTCAAAAGGTGTTACTAGTCCCATGATTCGATAACCTTAATCCAACAATACAAACATACCCTATAATAGTCATTAGGGTTTAAATTACAATAATAGTAATTAAATTAAGCACAAGGTAAAGTCTGCTCCTTGCAAACTATCCTACATCTTTCCTTTGCCCTTGTCCTTCCTTGAGGTCTCAGGCTTAGCTGCAATGGAATTTTTGATATAGCAAGAATGAGCAACAAGTTTGCTTAGCAAGTTTAAGTACAACAATAAGGATATATCATGATGAATGGAAAATATCTAACAATGAATTCAACAATATGAATATCTGAAGGATTCAACAATATGAATATCTGAAGGATTCAACAATATGAATATTAGAAGCAAAGATAATGATTGCTTTTAGAATAATTGATAGTCAAGTAGACTTTGAACTATAAAACTCTAATGGATTCAATAGCTAATTAACCCTTTGGTTACTGGCTACAGAATAAGTACTTGAGGGGATCAGCCTCGCATACCCTATGTATATGCATAACATTTAACTTTGCTGTTTGTATTATATATTAGATACCTGGGATATTCCCCTATCAAATAAGGGGTGTTCTTTCAGTCTAAGAATCCTTACCATTAATTGGTTTGGATAGCTTTTATAAAACATCATACACTTGTCTGACCGAACAAAGGTTCAGACTCTATCTGGCACAGTTCAAGAATTATAGAACTTTAGTGATATACAAGTCCAACACTGTACGAACTCTAATGCACCAAGTACGAATATCAATAATATCAACGTGGAATAATAGTAGAATAATTAAAACACTTAAAGCATGCTTGGAAATAAAGTTGAAGCTTAAATGAATAACTTTCAATTCAACGATAACCTGCTCAATTCAATATGAGAAGGATAGAAACTTTCACAATAATGAATAAGTTCCAGAAGACTTGCACAATATAAGTGAAGTTTAGAATCTTGAACAATAAAGGATATAAATCAGGGAACTTGCACAATCAAAGAGTGAAGTTCGGGAACTTGCAGTTATTATAACAATCAAATGAAGTTAAGAAACTTGCCTGTTTGCTCAGCTACAAATAAGTTCTAGCTTTACTTAACTCGTTGAAACAACCTAATATTAACAAGTTGGCCTTTCAATTAGCATGTGTAAACCAATATAAGTCTATACATACAAGCATCTACTTATCATATAATTCTATCACATAATCCACGTAAGTCAATCTAATCATGTCTTAGATTTAATAACTTTAGATTACCTAGTTACTATGCATCAATATAGGCTTGAACACATAGCACTTCAAGTCACTGATATAAATCAACACACATGCTTATAAGTTTTAGAAACTCGAGTTCGAATCTAGTATGCTCATTCCAATTCAATTCAAAATCATATATCTTCATGTCGGTAATTCACATACCTTAAACTAATCAATTCCATGTTACGAGGGTTATCTACATAGTCATATTACCACATAACGAGGCTAACCATACTTAGTAAGCATGCTTGTGCGTATACTACTCATGTATACTCTTATCACATAGGCTATGCTTTAGAAATCCATTTTCTATGAATATGCGTGCATAGGTGGAATCTATGTTTAAACAAATGAGGTTCATGTCAATACGTCTATAGGCATAATGAAATCTTAATACACATGCTCACATGATCATAATGAAATTCACATGGTAATCAATGCTATTTCACATTCTAGGTTTCTTTGAAATTTACACCAAGTCCACAAAGGTCATTTAGTACATGTAAAGCATCTCAACATATAATTTGTATGCAATTGAAACACATATCTAAACCTTGTAAATGTTCTCATACGGTCAGAATCTAAAAGATACTAATCTTGGTCAAGTTTATTTTCAAAAGTCTTAAATTTCTCGTTGAAATCTTGCAATCGTGTATGCTAGTGTGTTCGACACTTTAAACGTACATTTTATGTCAATATAGATCATACGGTCATGCTTGCCAAAATTAGAATATACATAATGCGTATATGCTCATAACAAGTTCACTTTAGCAAATTCTAAGTTCACTTATAAACTTCAAGGCTTTTCATTAATAATGTGTATTAATATCGTTATACATGTTCATACTACATGCATGTACTCATACATACATATTAACCATGTCTACATGCTTGCCAAATAAGATATCACATGATTGCATACAATAGTTCTACAACAAAAATTAAAAATAGAATCTGCAAAGGGGCGCGGCCGCGCCCCATTTGTACTAAGGAGACACGCAGCCGCACAGCTCTGTTTCCAGACCAGGAACTGCTGCTGCTCGGCAGAAACTTAGTCCAACTCAGAAATTTCATACAAAAATCACTTCTAAACATGATACATTGCAATTCTAAGCTAACATATCAACTTATATAATGCATAGCATGCATTCTCTACTCAAATGATCATCTAATTTAGCATAATCAAGAAGTAGAAATTTTGTAGAAAATGAAGAACATGATTATACCTCTGCAATTGTTTTGCTTGAATTAACAAATTCTCCCTCACTGATAATTCTCACAGAACTTACTTACTATAAATGCTATCAATTCTATACTTGTATGAAAGTCTCAACAATTCAAATTGAGAAGAAGAGAAGCTAATTTATAGGCAAATGTTTACCCAGACATTTCCATTCCACTTCAAATTAAACCAAGGGAAGAAGCAATGGTATGATAGATAAGAGAGGGTGGTTGAGAGTGGGTGGATTCATCATGAATCCCACTCCCCTTACAATGATTATGGCTAGAAGTGTTGAATTTGAGAAGGAAAATAGAGTATAGCTAGCTTCTTGTTTTCACGTGAAGAGCAGTTGAGGGGTACTCTATGTGAGACAATGTAATATAGAACTCAGCAACTTGCATTTCATCAGACTAATGTTATATATGTACATATATATAGTATATACTTAAATGATGCAATTAAATGGGTGTTACAATGTTATTTCAATTAACAATTAACAATATAATGTATCAAGTAGGTACACATATATTAACATATAATCCATGTACATTTTTCTTAATACCGAATGTAATTCCATATAGGCATTATTATTACTTACCATCATAACTGTTATTATAATAATTATAATAACTTATTGAAAGCATTATCAATTAATAATGTTATTGATATTAATATAAGATAATAGTGTATTCATTACATTCTCCCACACATATCAAGTAACTCACATAGTGACATTAATCTCACTATATAGTTTATAATGTATAATCATATTAATGTATCACCTTGTAGTATATATAATATATAGTTAACTACCATTTATTAAAGGTTTAACATATCATATGCTTATACAAAACAATTAATCAAGTAAATATAATATTATTATATTTATTAATTTCGTACTCATTAATTATTATTTATTCATAATAATTATAAATCAACACATTATCAATTAATTACTCATAATCGCAATAAATCAATATGTTCAAATCCTGCCACTATATTCAAATAAATTGAATATTTAATTATTAATAATCCTATCAATTCTTTGATATTAAAGTCTTAGAGTCGGTCCACTAATTTAAATTACCCATTAGTGACTCCTTTAATTATTTCACAAATTCACATAACCACTTAAGGTTTAAATAAGCTCGCAAAACTAACTCATAAAAATTTAAATCACATATTAAATTAATAATGGAGTTTAAAAATTCATGGTCGTTACAGTTCCCACGGAGAAAGGAGTCAGGCTTAAACTATCATGCAACAGTCCTATGGTTATTTTCGTCTGCTTAAACGTGTGTTAAAGTGTTCTTTAAATAACTAGACTGGTTTTAAAATAAACTTAACTAATTAACAGACGAGGGGTTCAAATTAGAGAAATATGGGATCCTAACTTCATCTATTGCATCATCTAGGTTAACAACACCTCAACTCAGGTATGAATTAACACATAGGAATGCTAGCCGGGAGCACAAATGTGAGACAAGGCTATTTGTCAATAAACCAAGTCCATATCATATAATATCCACAAAAGAGATAGAAATCACATGAACATCGATAAAGCCTAAATCACTATATGTCTATGCAATTTACAAGCTAAACCGATTTAAGTGCAAGCTCCCTATTGACTACACATGACAATACGGTATATTTCTATCTGGATTACGAATCACAAAACTCATCAAATGCAAGTTCTCAAACACATGCTAGCATGGAAAAATCTAAGTTTACACTTCCTCTTTCGATTCCATATAAACTATTATAGTAGATGTTGATCAAGCATCTAAATATAAAACACAACCATGCTAGGCAAACCATTCATTCTCATTCATACATTTCAAAGAGACATAAAATCCTAGACTAAGCAAATAGAGTCCATTAGAATCCCATAATGGAAGTTAGTTCATCACTGAACCACCAACCATTATGGGATTTAAGCCAAGCATTGAACAACTATAAAAATAGAGAGAAAGAGAGATAGAGAGTGCAAATCTTGTGGTTCCCCTTTTCAATAAAAGCTAGCAAGCTTGAGTTTAGACCACAAATAAGCTCCAAGATGAGCCCTAGAAATGAAATCTACTTAGAACTAGAAAAGGAAAAGAGTGAAGCTCTCAAACTCTCTAGCTCTCTACAAACCCTAGAAATGTAAGACAATGCTTGTAAGAAAAACTAAGTCTTAGTTATGATAAGTTCTCATTGTCTCTTGCAACATAAAGCCTTATATCTATTACATTCAGCCGAAAAAAGTGTAAATTCAATCATTTTTGACTGGCGCGGCCGCGCGTGTGTGCATAGCCTTTATGGCGCGGGCGCGCGCGTTCTCAGGTTAAGACTCTGGCCCTGCCAGTCGGCGCGGGCGCGCGGCAGCCTCTTGTTTCCTGGGCGCGGCCGCGCGAGTCACTTTCTGCTGCTGATGCAATTCAGCTTATGCTTGCTTTCTTGATGCATCTCTTCTACTTTCTTTCTGCTTCTTTGCTGCTTCTAACTCCTTCACAAATGCTGCTTTGAGGCCCCCTTGCTCATGCCAAAGCTTTCTTTCTCATGCCCACTCCATCATCATGCCATCCTCTCATGCATTATTGCTAGCTCCATGCCATTATGTCCATTTTCACACCATTCTATGCCCGCTTGAGTTTCCTGCCTATAATATGCAAAATAAAGATAAAATGCATTAAAAGACAATAAAATGCTTAAGTTCAAGCCGTAATTACAGCAAGTTGATATCCAATAAGTAGGTATAAAATCTACTTATCAAATACCCCCAAACTTAAACTACTGCTTGCCCTCAAGAAAAAACACAAATGCAACTACTTCAATGCAACTACCTACATGAAAATGAATCTTATAGTAACAGCCTTGATGTGAACTCCAATAAGAGGCGCCTCAGAGAGATAACAAGAATAACGAATAATGTATCAGCTCAAGCTACAGTTATATAGACAGACAATCTGTAAATCACAACCTGTTACTCAGCTGTAGTGTGTGTGTGCAATGTCATAAACAAGCTTGACAAAGATAAAGATTCCACATGCTATACTTCTAAGGAAGGAAAATTGAGGTTTTAAATCAAGAATTTTTCATTTATACCAAACAATGACCAAACCAACAAATAGATACAAGTTGAAGTGCAACAAGGGCTTATTATGCTTTTATTCTCACACGGGGGCGATATTTGCACTTTTTTCGCGGCTACACCTGACTGTGCAATGCTAGGCCTTTTTAGGCTTTTCAATGATATCCATTTAACGAGCTTTCGACCAACGACTCCCAAACCATAAAGGCCTTAGGGCGCTGGGTGTAGAGACAATCCCCTAGGGCATAGTTGCTCGAGTATCAAAGGCCACAAGACTTCGCTAGCTAAGGTGTTTATTCTATTTTTTTCTTTTTCACAGCTTATTTTCTTTTCTTTTGCTATTTCTTTTTCTTTTTCTTTTTATTAGCATGCATACCCAGAGTTTTCCCTCAAACTTGTATTCCAGTGTTGTTAAGGTCATTATTGCTTTTATTACACAATTCTAGCAATTAAAAACAAAAATTTTCCCCTCAGAAGACAAGCAAGCACTAATCTAGCCAACAAGTAAGTAAAGACAAAACTGTGCTATCCGGTGACATCAAAGCAACAGGTATAGATTCATCATGTATAAAAATATAACCGAGCTTAAGCTACTAACAGAGTTCAATAATCTATCATATCTCAATGTCATCATCGGCCAGATCGAAATTCAACAGGCTAAACAACGGGATTATGCAATGCAATTAAACACAACTAAATAAACAAAATAAAATAAAAATAAATTTTTTTTTATGCAAAATTAAACTAACAAAGTAGAATGCTAACACATATTAAAATGCACTACTAAATACAACCTAACATGCAATTACAACTATATGCAATTATTTATATGAAACTATAAACATGTAATACTATTTAAAACTAAAAGCAATAAACTACTACTAACACCCAATACCACCAAACTTGAAGAATTCAATGCCCCCATTGAAGGTAAAGGGTCAGGAAACTCCTCTACTGATCAGCATGGCCACCCTCCTCAGGTGGTGTATCTGGCGACGGGTATGGCAAGTCAAAACTAAAAGCAGGCCACTCCAGCATCGTGCCTTGCTGTGCAAAGGCCTCGGACAGTGCACGAGTCAAACAATCAGCAAACACGACGAAGTTCTCATGCAGGGCGTCGATCCTTGTAAGAACCCGAATTTTTAGATATTATTAAATAAGGATTTAATAAATAAAATTCTTAAACTGTGAGATGGGTTCGAATAAGAGTATTTTTATGTGATATAAGGTATGTGGTATTATATTACATAGGGTAATATGGACTATGTAATATGTGTTTTTGTGATTTATAAATATATTATTAATATATATTTGTTACTTAGCGTAGAGACGTTTCAGTTGAGATAAAGGGAGTGGATAAAATTATCTATAGATATTAAATAATTCATAGGATTATTTTATCATAGTAAGTTGGTGACATTAAATATCCTTAATGTATAATCACCATATTCTTGTGTATGTGTATTAATAACTAGTATGTTTATAATATAGGTTATTAATAGCACTTAAGCTATCTGTGAATAGGTTTGGATAGTGAAGCATGAGTTAGTTAAGGAATTAACTAATAAGAATAAATATTAGTTAATTTAAGTTAGGAGTTATATTATGGAATAATATAATGAGAGTATTGAACCTTAATTAACTATGATGATATAGTACAGTGTTTAATTTACTTAAGTAAAGGAGTGAATTCATATGTGTGCTGAATATGTAATTATAGTTGGTACTTTTATATATATTACTTAGAATAGTAATATGTGAGAAAGTCTAATGTACGAATAACGTTAAATATATATATATATATATATATATATATATATATATACGTTATTAAAGGGAGATGGAAATCATTATATCTTTAAATGAATATTTGAAAAAATTGTTTTGGGAATAATTTATAGAAAAGAAAGAGAACTAATTATTATATAATAAAGGGTATTAAAATAATTTGTAATATTGAATTATTTTAATAAAAGGAGAAAATATTATTTTTGAATAATAATATTACCTTATATGTTTTTGTATAAGGTGTGATTGGTTAATATAGTAAATATATTAAAACGTATTTGCTATATGTAATTAAATTGATGGAAATAATTTATTATAATAGAAAATAAACTTATTATCTATTTTCTATATATAATATATGTACATGTGTCGTACATATAGTTATTTGATATTATATTAAGAATAATATCATGAGACAATAAGTAAATTATTTTCTAATAACGAATGTGCTTATTTGGAGAAAACATAATATTTTATGATATGGCTAAATACATAATTTTAAATGTATTTTCAAGGGAGTTTAATTAATGAAAGGAAACTAAGTTATTTTTAATATATTAAATAACTTAAGTTATTATTTGATCGTGAATATTATTATTGGAATAATTAATAGAGTATATATTAATTATTATAAGCGTAAAGGTTATACTTATTATAAATATAATTAATTAAAGTAGTTTAGCATTTTAATAGCTTGAGTTATTATATTACCGTAAAGGTTATATAGAATATTGACGTATTTCCATTCACGATATATTTATATATGTGAACCTTGTGACTTAATAGTTCTAGTTATATTGAACATGTTATAAGTAGTAAGTCATGGGAATAATAATAAGCTTGAGATTAAGCTTGTGAAAAATGCCTTGTGTGGCACGATAATAGATTCGGTAATGAATTGATTATTTCGAAGATGGAAGAATTATTAATTAAACAATTAATCTATATTAATTGTTATTATAATAATATGTTAAAGTTATTATTGCGAGTGATATCATGACAATAAGTATATTTGTTATAAATATAATAAGATTTATATTTATTTATTGTGATAATTAACTATATAAATGTTAATTAATTGTTATGGAAATTATAATTCCATTTATTTATGATAAATAGATTAATTAATATTATTATTAATTAATAAGATAAGTAATTTATTAAATTCTATGTGCAAGCATGCGAATAAAATGTATAGCGTATAGTAACTAACTATATATTATATGAAGCGTGAAGTGTAGTGCAACTATATTATATAGTGTGGTGCAACAATTAGGTGACTATACTATATATAGAAACCATGTGTTAAGATTGATTAAATTGTGAAAGCTACATGAATATATCATGTGGTTATGTGACAAAATTGTACGTGAGTATACAGTAAAATAATACATCATGAATGTATAGAGTAAACAATTATAATTGATGATTTCTTCAATATATAATTGAATAATATATTGTGAGGATATCCGGTTAAATTATATCAGTAAGATAAAATGTACATGGATTTTATATGTGCAAGTTAAAATTTACTAAATGATAGCAGAATTTTTTTATTAGGATTATATGGTAACCCCATTTTTAACCTAAGTGTATAAGCCATATACATATATATAGCCTAAGTATTAATATTAGGTGTTTATATGTTGGTAATGCTGAGAATATGTTCCTTGTCCCATACTGATAGACCCATCTCCCTCTCACGTGAACTCTATGGAACAAGATACTCTATCTCTTCTCTCATTTTCATCAATCCTAGCTAATGAGTGCAAGAGGAGTGGAGATGATGATGGGATTTACCAACCATCTACCTAATCTCCATGAACCATTAGATTCTTGTTCCTTCCATTAGTTTGAAATGGTGAGTAAATCCATGGACTAGGTAATGGATTGTCTATAAAATGAAGCTCTTCTCCTCTCAAATTGAATTGCTGAAATTCTACTAAGTCCTTATAGAGTGTGAGAGTGATGAACCATTGAGCTATCTGTCATTGGAAGTAAAATTTAGCATTTCATATCACAAAGGTAACATATCAGTGTTCTTACTTTGATAATTGAAGAATTCTAGAATTTCTTGAAAATCACTTGTGAATTGAGTATGGAATCCATGATTATATGATCAAGCAATGTTTGTTAATTGGCCCTTAGTTGCTATACTAGTTTATAGATATGTTAGAACTGTGTTAGAATATATCTGGAATGAATTTCGTAGGAAATTTGTGAGTTGGGTTTGCAGTCTGCCGAGCAGAAAGCTGCTCTGTTTCTGGCCGGCCACCTGCGCAGCTGCGCCAGTTTATACTGGCCAGCGTCGCAGCTGCGCCGGTACCAAACTTGAGTTGGGCAAGGCCCTGCGCAGCTGCGCCAGTTTTGAACTAGGGAGCTGCGCAGCTGCGCCGGGACCAGTTTTTGGGTTTTGTTTTCTGTTGTAGGTTCTGTTATATGCTAGCATAAGTTATATAATTAGAACAAGCATGCACACTTAAATAACATGTATATATGAGTATCATGACATGACATAAGCATGATAGTATACATTATTGATGAAGAACTCATAATTTTCAAATGAAACTTATGATTTTCGATATGAACTTTGATACTTGTATAAACATGTGTGTTCTGACCTTGTAAGCGTATTTGTACGGTCTTGACATGCATGGAAGTTGGTATTAACTTAGAGTACGTGTTCTTGATACTACATGTACATGCATGGCCATGTTAGTATGTACTATGGAAGGAAAACGTATGATTTTAAAATGAAACTTCTAGTTTTAGATTTGAACTTGGACGTATACATAGCATGCATATATTCTGATTTTGTGAGCATGTTTAGATGACTTAGAAATGCATATCGGACATGTCAACCTATATATAGATATCATGAACATGTTAGGTTTTGTTAGAAAGATTCATTAATGAAAATGCGAGCCTTGAACGTGGACGATAACATGTTACCTTAAGATTTGGGATTTTGATGCTTATGGACATATGTGATAGCACACTTGGACTCTCTCATGTATCATACATGTATATATATACCATGACTACATATCATGAAACCAAGTTTAGCGTAAATGAAGCATGTCTTCAAACTAATAATCGTGATAGTTACATGCATGAAGTATGAATATTCATGAACATGCCCAATATGAGTTATATAAATACTTTATGTGTTTAAAGAACTAGCATGATAAACTTTGTGATGTTCATGACCTTGAGTGGCCTTAAATTGTTGAAATGTTGACTTAGAACCTATATCATATAAATTGAACGTGAAAAGGTTAATCGAGCATGAAAGTATCCTTTAATATGTATACATGCTATGTAGGACCATATGTTAATACTTGAATCTGACTTCGACGGTTAATAGCGTATATTTGCTTTGTTATGGTCTTATGTGTTAGTAATGATATATGAGAATGATTAACTCAAAAGATGGATTACACTAGCTATATGTAAATAGATTAGTGGTAGACAGGCATATGTATATGTAGAGAATGGTAGTAAGTACGTATGGTTAAAGTATACTTATACGTACATAGTTATTATAAGAATACGATAAGAAAGTAAGACAAAGGTTCTAAGAACCAAGTTAGACAACAATATAATACTAATTATTATATTGAGAATATATGGAAGTGTATAACTGATAAGTGTGATCTCTATGATTAATATAACTGTGTAGGATTACACGAAGTGCAGATATTCTTAAGCAGTTAAGTCGTAGTTGTTAAACTACGAATCAGGCAAGTCTTTCAGTTCCTATTTGATATATGAATTCAATAACTGTTAGTTGAATTATATTATGCTGTGATAATGTGAACTTATATATGAACTGTATTTGAGATATAAATGAGATTGAAAGTTGATCTTTGATGATATACTTGTTATGTGAAAAGTAACATGCGTAGTAAATATAAACAGTTTATAAATGTATGAACTGAGTATGATGTTATATGCTATGTGATGCATGAGGACTGTTAGAATTGCTGAGCTGTCGAGCTCACTCTTACAAATAACCACTTTTGCAGGTTAAGGATTCACGGTAAAGATTTCGTGCTTCTTGATTGATAAAGATAGATAGTATCGCATTGAAGAATATTACTTAGATTATTGTCTGGACCATGTTTAGATTCTAGATGATGTACTCGATAGTTGCTTACACTATTTAATACTTGTTGTATTGTAAGAATGTATTAATTAATACATAGAGGATATCGAGTTGAGTTGTAAATATTTATACGATAACTCAGATAAGAAGGAATCATATTATATAGTTGATTCAAGATTTGTAATTGGTATCAAAGTTATGGAATTAATAAAAAGATTTTTATTCAAAGGATATTGAAAAGTTTAAATTATTCCGTATTTTAGTAATATCGAATATGATGTAAAGACGAGATCTTGGATATGAATAGAATTTATATTCTAAATTGTAATAAACAAAGTTGTATTCTTTTACTAATGATTAAAAGATGTAATAGTTTGACGATAGTAGTATCGTGACTGCACCGAATCCGAGGTTTCGAAGGAACGTGGATTTAGGGGCGTCACAATCCTCCTCTCCAAACGTCGATACTAGCAACCCTGCTTTATGTCACCGGCTGGAGGAGGAGCTGCGCCCTCTACTGGCTGTGGCTGTGGCTGTGGTGGAACTACTGGCGGAGGTGGGATGACAAATTCTTGTCCTCGAGGATGTGCTATGCCCCCAGCCCAATCTTTAAAGTGCTTAATAGTGGCATGAGTTATGTCGTCGCTCGACATTTGGATCTTCTCATCGGCCCATTCGAGCCCTGCCTCAGCACAGAGATGGGCTACTATAGAGGCATGTGGAATGGAGCACGTGGTACTGCCTCGCATAAACCTCAGTATATTCTGGTGAATGAGATGGCCAACATCAACGTATTTCCCCGTGACAATTCCCCAAAAGATGATAGCCCTCTTAACTGTAATCTCATGCTGGTGTGAGGATGGTATCAAGCTGGCATAGAGGAACAGGTTCCATGCTTTGGCATATCTGTTGAGCCCGGAGGTAGGAAACGTGGTGTACTCATTAACGGTATATTTCTTGATTTTCCACACTGTTCCTAGTGCACACAAGTCACAGATCAGCTTGTTAAGGTCTGTTTCAAACCTCTCTGCCTCAACCCAATTCTCTTGGCCAGCCGGAAGTGGGGGCACGTTCAGAATATCTCGAATCGCCGCCAGGCGATAGTCAATGGTTTGGCCCCAAACAAAGGACGGGCCGCTCTATGTTATCTTGGCATTGGCATAGAACTCACAAACGAGAGCCAACAGCACCGGCGGCGGTGTTGCACAAACACCTTGCCATCCCATCTCATGGATCAGTGCACGCAATTCCCCATCCTCCTTTATCGGTTTCAAGCCCCGTTCCTTTAAAACTGATTTGGCCGCGATAGTACTCGATTTGGGCCTCGATATTGATGAATTTGGTCTGATCGTCGGTGATGTCGTTGTCCGAGGCACTGCGAGCGGGTGATGCTGATACGGAAGCTGCAGACCTTGAACGCTTTGGACCTATTAGATTTTTTAGAAAATTACCCTTTGTAAACCCCTGATTGATGAACCTAATAAAGAATAACTCCCAAACTTGTATGTTTGCAAGCGATTGAACAAATCCTAAATGCCAACACGATTACCCCAACTTGCAATCTCTGAAAAAAATCAACGCCACAACCCTAACAATCTCAGTGTGATGGATTCGGGAATGGAAACAGAGAGAGTGTAACGTATGTGAGAAGGAGAAGGGTAGTGTATGGGATAGATTAGGGATTAAAATTGAGAGAAGAGGTAGGATTTGGAGAGGGAGTTTGTATGTGAACTGAGAGAATTCGTGTATTGTGAGAAGGCTTGATTATAATAGGGAGAGGAAATAAGGGTTTAAACCGTTTAAAATAAATTTCAAAGGGGCGTCTGCCAAGGACCTGGCGCGGGCGCGCCAGCCTTGGCCTTGCTAGACGCGCGACCGCGCCTGACTGAAACTGGCCAAATTTTTTCTGTTTCTTTTGGCAGCAAAATTTTGAAGGCTCAAGAAGCAACTTTCCACACTTATCGAACCTGCACATATAGCAATCAAAAATTAAATCTAACTTGATTCCATTATCAAAAATGCATATATAAGATGTTTGTACTGTCAATTCCTTAGCAATGCCATATAAGTGAATGATATCTATGTGAATTCCCAAAAAAAATTGTTATAGGCTTATATGCAATATGCTATCATGTCAAATGTATGTTCAATGAGCTTTTAACACCAAAAATATGTGCAACTATGCCTAAGTTAAAAAATGTAGGCAATGATCGTTCAAATCCAATGAATATCTACAATGAGTTTCCAACTCCCAAAAATATATGCAACATGCCTAATGTTCAAAAATGTAGGCAATGAGCATCCTAACACCACAATGTTCAAAAAAAATGGCCACCAATTTTTAAATGCTTAGAATTAAACGGGGGAAGGGAAACGTAGAGATTAGTAACCAGAATTAAACATGGGAGAGAAATATAGAGAAATGTGATGCAAGAATTAAACATGAGGGAGAAGATAGAGATGATGGGGTGCCTCCCATCAAGCGCTTGTTTATAGTCCATAAGCTAGAATCTGTCTGATTCGGTCAAGTGGTGGAGAGGATCGAGGCAACCTTCTCTCGATTCACCTCGCCGCCATAGTAGTGCTGTAATCTTTGTCCGTTCACCTTAAAGGGCTTGTCTGGGCATTGACAATAAATTTCCACTACGCCATGCGGGAACACAGTTTTTACCATGAAAGGGCCTGACCATCGGGACTTGAGCTTTCCTAGGAATAGTCTGAGACGAGAATTATACAATAACACTGCTTGCCCAGGCTCAAATGTTCTTTCTAAGATTTTTATGTCGTGCCACCTTTTGACCTTCTCCTTATAGAGCTTTGAGTTCTCATAAGCTTGCAGTTTGAACTCGTCAAGCTCGTTAAGTTGAAGAAGCCTTTTCTCCCCCGCATCTTTCAAATCAAAATTAAGCTTCTTGATGGCCCAGAAGGCCTTATGTTCAAGCTTTTGGGGAGGTGGAAGGCCTTCTCGTAAATAAGTTGATATGGGGACATCCCAAGAGGTGTTTTGTAAGAAGTCTTATAGGCCCACACCGCATCGTCGAGCTTGAGGGACCAATCTTTTCATGTGGGATTCACAATCTTTTCTAATATTCTCTTCACCTCACGATTTGATACCTCAGCCTGACCATTTGTCTGGGGGTGGTAAGCAGTAGCAATATGATGATTCACCCCATACTTGGCCAGAAGCGTAGAAAACTAATGATTGCAAAAGTGTGTACCCTTATCACTGATGATGGCTCTAGGCATCCCGAAGCATGTGAATATACTTTTTTGAAGAAAACATAGCACCACCCGAGCATCATTAGTTGGTAAGGCTGCTACCTCTACCCATTTAGACACATAATCGACCGCCAGCAATATGTATAAATTTCCACAAGAAGATACAAAAGGCCCCATGAAATTAATTTCCCATACGTCAAAAATTTCAACCTCGAGGATCATATTCAGAGGCATCTCATTTCCCTTGGATATATTCCCCACGCGCTGACAACGATCGCAGCTTTGGACAAAGTTATGCGCATCCTTAAACAGTGTTGGCCAATAAAAACTGGCCTGAAGCACTTTGGCAGCGGTCCTCTCGCCCCCCATAATGGCCTCCATACACAGATGAGTGACAATCTTGCAGTATGCTCTCCATTTCACTCTCGGGGACGCACCGTCTAATCACCATATCAGCGCACTGTCTAAACAAGTAAGGCTCATCCCAATTGTACCATCTCACATCGTGCAGAAACTTCTTCTTTTGTGCTCTATTGAAGTCAGACGGGATTATGTTGCTCACTAAAAAGTTTGCAAAATTCGCAATCCAGGGCATCTCGCCTTGCACCAGGAACAACTGCTCGTCCGGAAAGGACTTTTTGATCAATACTTTGTCGTTTCTATCCATCCCCGGATTTTTCAGTCGAGATAAGTGGTCAGCCACTTGGTTCTCAGTCCCTTTTCTGTCCTTAATTTCTAAGTCGAATTCTTGAAGAAGAAGGATCCACCGTATAAGTCGAGGTGTAGCATCTTTTTTTGAAATCAGGTATCTGATCGCAGCATGATCTATGTATACAATTACTTTAGTGCCAATCAGATATGACCTGAATTTGTCAAAAGCATAAACCACTGCAAGAAGCTCCTTCTCAATGGTGGTGTAGTTTAACTGGGCGTCTGTCAGGGTTTTACTTGCGTAATAAATCACATGAAAGATCTTGTCCCTACGCTGTCCCAATACAACCCCCACGGCAAAGTCACTTGAGTCACACATCAGTTCGAAGGGGAGAGACCAGTCTGGTGCTGTAATAACGGGAGCTGTAGTTAGTTTCTTTTTCAAGTGGTCAAAGGCTACCAGGCATTCCTTGTTGAAGTTGAACGGGACGTCCTTCTCGAGTAAACTGCACAAAGGCTTAGTAATTTTTGAGAAGTCTTTAATAAAATGTCGATAGAAGCCTGCATGGCCGAGAAAACTACGAACTCCCTTTATAGAGGATGGAGGCGGTAGACTTTCTATGGTCTCCAGTTTAGCTCTATCCACCTCTAGACCTTTCTCAGAAACCTTATGGCCCAGAATAATACCCTCCTTTACCATAAAATGGCATTTCTCCTAGTTTAGAACGAGGTTAGTCTCAACACATCTTTTCAACACCAATACTAGATTTTCTAGACAAATGTCGAAGGAGTCCCCAAAGATAGAAAAATCATCCATGAAGATTTCTACGTTATGTTCGACCATATCCGAAAATATAGCCACCATGCATCTTTGAAAAGTGGCCGGTGCATTGCATAGCCCGAAAGACATCCTTTGAAAAGAAAAAGTGCCATATGGGCACGTGAAGGTGGTCTTCTCTTGGTCCTCGGGAGCTATGACAATTTGATTATACCCTGAGTAACTGTCCAGAAGGTAATAATAGTCGTGGCCTACTAGCCTATCCAGTATTTAATCAATAAACGGGAGAGGGAAATGATCTTTCCTTATCGATTTATTCAGTCTATGATAGTCCATGCAGACTCTCCATACCGTAACTGTCCTGGTAGGTATCAGCTCATTCTTTTCATTTGTCACGACCGTCATACCTCCCTTCTTCGGAACGCACTGCACTAGGCTCACCCACGGGCTATCTGATATCGGATAAATTATTCCAGCATCTAACCACTTAAGGATCTCCTTTTTGATAACCTCTTTCATGATTGGGTTTAATCTTCGTTGTTGTTCTATTGATGGCTTGCTGTCATCCTTTAAGAGTATCTTATGCATGCAGTAGGAAGGGCTGATCCCTTTGATGTCAGCTATGGTCCACCCAATAGCTGATTTAAATTCTCTTAGGACCTGCAGTAATTTGCTCTCTTGATCAGATGATAAAGCAGAGGCAATGATAACCGACAATGTAGAAGATTCTCCCAGATATGCATATCTCAAGTGATCTGGCAGAGGTTTCAAGTCAAGTGTGGGTGCTACCTCTAGAGAAGGCTTTAGTCGCACTGAGGGCTCCCCTGTTTGTCCTAGTGGTTCGATGGGAATTTTAAACTTGCGCATTTGAGGCACCGTATTCAAACTCTGGATGCACTCCACCACATCTATATCTTCCATGTCAAATTCTCCCATAAGAGCACTCTCTAATGGATCCATACTCAGCAAGTGTTCAGATTCTCCCTGCAGTATCCTGTTGACAGTATCAATTCTGAAACATTCTTCCTCATCCGCCAAAAACTTCATAGCCTTGAAGACGTTGAATGTCACCTCTTAGTCTTGAACCCTCATAGTTAATTCTCCTTTTTGTTCATCTATGAGTGTTCACCCGGTGGCTAGAAACGGTCTCCCCAGAATAATAGGAATGTTCTTGTCTTCCTCGAAGTCCAGGATGATAAATTCTACAGGGAATATGAAGTTATCCACCTTCACCAATACGTCTTCAACAATGCCTCTGGGGTAAGTGATGGATCTATCGGCTAGTTGTAAAGATATGCTTGTCGACTTAGGAGCCGGCAATCCCAATTGAGTGAAAACTGAAATAGGCATCAAATTTATGCTTGCCCCCAAATCGCATAGGCACTTGTTGAAAGACAATTCCCCAATAGAACATGGGATTATAAAGCTCCCTGGGTCCTTAAGCTTTGGAGGTAACTTTCTCTGTAAGACAGCACTGCACTCTTCTGTCAAGGCTACGATTTCATAATCTTCTAACCTCTTCTTTCTTGACAGTATCCCCTTCATAAACTTTGCGTAGCTTGGCATTTGTTCCAATGCCTCGGCAAAGGGAATTTTGATTTATAATTTCTTGAATACCTCTAAAAATTTAGCAAACTGCTTATCCAGTTTCTGTTTCTGAACCCTCTGTGGATAAGGTGCGGAAGGGTAGATTACTTGTGGTGGCATATGGATTTTCTCTGTAGATACCTCCTTATATGCCTCAACTGCTTTGCCCCCATCATTCCCATCTTCCAAAAATGTTTCAGAATTTTCTGCACCTTGGCGCGCCCGCGCCATGTTTGGCTCTTCATGGGGCGCGGTCGTGCCAGTTCCCAGATTTTCAAGCTGCTTCCCAGACCTTAATGAAATAGCCTGGCATTGTTCCTTGCCATCTCTTCTCCCTGGATTTGTTTTCGTATTGCTTGGAAGAGTTCCTTGCAGTCTGTTGTTGATCGAGTTGGCCATTTGGCCCATCTGATTTTCCAAATTCTTGATTACCACCGCTTGGCTCTTCATCATCAACTCAGTGGCAGCCATATGCTTCAGCATTATTTCTTCCATTTCTGACCTCTTTTCTTGCTGAGGTGCGGGCTCTGAGTGATATTGTTGTTGATGTGGTTGTTGATGAAATCCAGGTGGGTGTGATTGTCTTGGAGCATACTGATGTTAGGACTGTTGTGGTTGAGACTTTGGTTGATATGGTTGATATTGGGAATGTTGGGCATTTTGTTATGGTTGTTGTGGTGGTTGAGGAGGTTGGTATTGAGTTTGTTGTGATGTTTGAGGTTGTTGGGCTGATTGAGTATTTTGATTGTTTTTCCAACTAAAATTTGGATGGTTACAATTGTTGGGATGGTACGAGTTTGGGAACTGATTCTGCGGCTTCTGGTAGTTGCTGACAAACTGGACCGACTCGGTAGTGATGGCACACTGCTCAGTCGAGTGTGCTCCGGCACACAACTCACATATAAAAGCAACTTGTTGTACTCTATTTTTATCCATCGAATCTATCTTCTTGTTCATTGCCGCCAACTGTGCTGACAATGCTGTGATGGCATCAACATCTAATACTCCTGCCATTTTAGGTTGAACCATTCTTGCTGTTGGATTTTGATACTCATTGGCCGCCATAGTTTCAATAAGATCATAGGCTATCGGGTAGTCCTTGGCCCACAGGGCTCCTCCCGATGCGGCATCAATAATTGGCCTCGATTGCCACCCCAAACCATTATAGAAGGAATTTATCACCATCCAATCAGGCATTCCATGGTGAGGGCATTTCTTGGGCATTTCTTTATAGCGTTCCCATGCTTCATACAACGGTTCCCCTTGTAGCTGTGCAAACTGACTCAAAGCACTCCTCATGGAAGCAGTCTTAGCCATTGGGAAGAATTTGGTTAGAAATTACTGGGCTAAGTCTTCCCACGTGGTGATTGATCTTGAGGGTAATGAGTACAACCAACTCTTCGCCTTATCCCTCAAAGTGAATGGGAATAATCAAAGTTTCACAACTTCTTTCGTAACGTTGTTGAACTTAAAGGTGTCGCATATCTTGATGAAGCTCAGGATATGCTCGTTTGGATCTTCTGAAGGATTACCCCCGAACTGGAGAGTATTTTGTATCATCTGCAGGGTTCCAGGATTTATTTTGAAAGAATTTACAGCTATTGCTGGCCGCACTATACTGGATTGCAGATCTGTGATCTTGGGGATGGAATAGTCCTTTAAGGCCCTATTATCGGTCCTTTGTTCTTCAGCTATTTGCTCGGGTAGATCAGGTTGCTCGTGTGTGCATAAACTAACCACAAGTACCTGAAACACAAGTGAAAAATAAAATTAGAAATGAGATAAGAAGAGATTTGTTCAAGTCAGTCAAATCTAACAAAAACTGATGTCAATAGTAATAAACTAACAACTATCCCCGACAACGGCGCCAAAAACTTATTGCATTGTTTCGGTGTTCAAAAAAACGGGCACAAAACACATGCAAGTATACACAGTCGACAAGTAATAAATTCGGTAAGTCGAGATCGTTCCCACGGAGAAAGGAGTCAGGCTTAAACTATCATGCAACAGTCCTATGGTTATTTTCGTCTGCTCAAACGTGTGTCAAAGTGTTCTTTAAATAACTAGACTAGTTTTAAAATAAACTTAACTAATTAACAGACGAGGGGTTCAAATTAGAGAAATATGGGATCCTAACTTCATCTATTACATCATCTAGGTTAACAACACCTCAACTCATGTATGAATTAACACATAGGAATGCTAGCCAGGACCACAAATGTGAGAGAAGACTATTTGTAAATAAACCAAGTCCATATTATATAATATCCACAAAAGAGATAGAAATCACATGAACATCGATAAAGCCTATATCACTATATGTCTATGTAATTTACAAGCTAAACCGATTTAAGTGCAATCTCCCTATTGACTATACATGGCAATATGGTATATTTCTATCCGAATTACGAATCACAAAACTCATCAAATGCAAGTTCTCAAACACATGCTAGCATGGCAAACTCTAAGTTTACACTTCCTCTTTCGATTCTATATAAACTATTACAGTAGATGTTGATCAAGCATCTAAAAATAAAACACAACCATGCTAGGGAAACCATATATTCTCATTCATACATTTCAAAGAGACATAAAACCCTAGACTAAGCAAATAGAGTCCATTAGAATCCCATAATGGAAGTTAGTTCATCACTGAACCACCAACCATTATGGGATTTAAGCCAAGCATTGAACAACTATAAAAATAGAGAAAAGAGAGATAGAGAGTGCAAATCTTGTGGTTCCCCTTTTCAATAAAAGCTAGCAAGCTTGAGTTTAGAACACAAATAAGCTCCAAGATGAGCCCTAGAAATGAAATCTACTTACAAATAGAAGAGGAAATGAGTGAAGCTCTCAAACTCTCTAGCTCTCTACAAACCCTAGAAATGTAAGACAATGCTTGTAAGAAAAATTAAGTCTTGGTTATGATAAGTTCTCCTTGTCTCTTGCAACATAAAGCCTTATATCTATTACATTCAGTCGAAAAAAGTGTAAAGTCGATCATTTTTGACTGGCGCGGCCGCGCGTGTGAGCATAGCCTTCATGGCGCGGGCGCGTGCATTCTCAGGTTAAGACTTTGGCCCTACCAGCAGGCACGGGAGCGTGACAGCCTCTTATTTCTTGGGCGCGGCAGCACGAGCCACTTTCTGCTGCTGATGCAATTCAGCTTGTGCTGGCTTTCTTGATGCAACTCTTCTACTTTCTTTGTGCTTCTTTGCTGCTACTAACTCCTTCACAAATGCTTCTTTGAGGCCCCCTTGCTCATGCCAAAGCTTGCTTTCTCATGCCCACACCATCATCATGCCATCCTCTCATGCCTTATTGCCAGCTCCATGCCATTATGTCCATTTTCACGCCATTCCATGCCTGCTAGAGTTTCCTACCTATAATATGCAAAATAAAGATAAAATGCATTAAAATACAATAAAATGCTTAAGTTCAAGCCGTAATTAAAGCACGTTGATATCCAATAAGTAGGTATAAAACCTACTTATCAGGGGGGTATGCTGGTTGTGGAGCCTGTTGCTGATTCTGAGTCTGATTCTGATTGTTGGTCCATGAAAAATTTGGATGGTTCCTCGCCCCCTGATTGTATGTATTCTTATATGTGTTTTGTGGCCTGGTGTAACTACCCATAAACTATACTGATGCCGGATTTATAGCACAATGGTCCACTGGATGCTCACCTGCATATAACTCACACACAACTGCTACTTGTTGCATGTTCCCGCTCGACATGGCATCCATCTTCTTTGATAATGCTGCTATTTGTGATGACAGAGCTGTCACTAAATCCACTTCCAAAATACTTGCTGCCTTGGGTTGAGTCATTCTATCAGTTGGCCACTGATAGTTGTTTGCAGCTATCATTTCTATCAAGTCATATGCTTCCTCAAATTTCTTTGCCATGAAACCTCCACCTGATGCTGCATCAATGTTAGTCCATGTATGACCTCCTAACCAATTGTAGAAGGTATTCATCTGCATCCACTGCAGTAGTCCATGGTGTGGACATTTCCTCAACAGCTCTTTATATCTTTCCTATAATTCGTATAGAGGTTTTCCTTGCTGCTGTGCAAATGTAGAAATATCCGTTCTCAGCCTCTGTGTTTTTGCAGAAGGGAAGAATTTAGCCAAAAAATTCTGTGCCAAATCGTTCCATGTGGTGATTGACCCCGGTAGTAGAGAATGGAGCTAACCCTTTGCCTTATCCCTGAGAGTGAATGAAAATAACCTCAGCCTGATAGCATCATCTAACACCCCATTCACTTGAATGTATCACAAATCTTTATAAAACTGACAATGTGCTCATTCGAGTTGTCATTCGGTAGACCCCAAAACTGACAAATGTTTTGCACCATTGGTATCGTACCAGGCTTGATCTCGAAGTTATTAGCATTAATAGCAGGCCTGGTAATACTCGACTTAATTTTCGATACCCGCGGTGTAGCATAATCCCGCAATGCTTTCTGTTCTTCTTCAGCCATGTTGTCCGGTTTTTCAAGCGATTCTCGAGTTTTCTTAATCCACTTACTCAACCTCTAAAACCATCTGTCGATGTCGTCCTCGTAAGGCAACAAATCAGGCTTCTTTGTTCGAGTTTGCATGCACTACTCGAGAGTACCTGAAATAATAAATAAAATAAAAATAAAGAATAATAATAAAAAAAGATGTTTAACTAAAACTGATTTAATTAAACTGATATTGAAAGTGATAAACGCAATTATGTTCCCCGGCAACGGCGCCAAAAACTTGTTGGGTAAAATCTAATACGCACAACACGCAAGTCTACGTGGCCAACAAGTAATAGAGTGGAAGTAAAGTATCATTCCCACGGAGAAAATAACTTCAATTTATCCTAACAATTACCAATTTTATATTATCTCAATTTTATTAAACTAATGATTAATTTTGTGAAAATTATGAAAATACTGATGATTTCAATATCAACTAACTACCCTTACTTTTAATCAGTTATTGGAGAATTAAGTCTACAATTTCACTTTATGCTTCACGTAGAATGACATACTTCCTTTTAATTCAAATCAACTATTCCACCTTGCAAATCGAGAACACAATAGTAGCTATAACCACCTCTCGATGAATTATAACCGTATCTATATAATTCAACAATTGATAGAATCAAATAGAACACCTTATTTAACTAATCCACTATATCTCTATGCGAATTATAATTAAAGAAAGTTTAATCACAAATTCTCATAAGATTACGTGTGATGCATAAGTATACCTCTATCCTAGTCATAAATTATAACTTCCAACATCATGCAGAAATTATAATCACACGCCACTATGATTAGGTCTAAACCCACAATTCCTCTCTCAAGTTCATATGGGTTATCAGAAATTGGTGATCAAGCAATTTACAAATTAGGTGTAAACCATAATGGACAAAGCTGGAAATAGTCTCCTTGAATTAATATAAAAGCATGTCAAACTTTGCTACATATAAAGATTCATTGTAGACTTAAAAAGTACTTTAGTTCATAATGAATGAATAAGAAACTGAAATCCACAATGATACTAGCATTCTGAATACAAAGTTGAAGAAAGAGAGTAAAAATTATAGTAGAATTGATGCTCGTCTTCAATCTCCTTCGCGTTCTTCTTGCTCGAAATCTTCGCTTCAATCCTCCAAGACGTGATCCGTAAATTAGGGTTTTGTTAATGATAATGAATGAATATCTTTTTGCTTCTAATCTGCCTCTTTATATCTTCCTAAATCGCGTTTTAATTGCCCTTCCAAAAATCTGCAGAATCCTTCTCAAAGATGGAAACCTCCATGCTCTGCCGCGTACCCAGCCCCGGCGGGTATTTTAACTTGGAGATGCCTGCCCCGACAAGTGTCCACTTATCCTGTGAATGCTCCCCCCACCCCAGTGGGTGACTTGGCTTATGAAGGCCCGCCGCGATGGGTATGCTGACTAAGTAATGATAACTTTTGCCTTTAAATCATAGTTTCCATCCATTTCGATTCTTGCAACATCAATACAAAAACTGCGTAAAACAACACTAAAACTAGTTGAAGTAGCACGGAATCAAGCTAGAAAGGTCATCGATTCGTAGGTATAAAACTAACTCATCAAATACACCAAATCAATTCTGTTAAACATGCAATTTTTTTTTCTTGACATATCAACACAATCAAGTAACAATTAACAGATTATTACATGATTAAATCCTCAATTTTGACTCCCAAATAAGCCAAAACATGTATATTCTATCAAGAACACAATTCTTCATTTTAAAACATATTTTCATGAATTCAATTCTTGAAATCCGTTTCTAATTTACAATTAACAGATTATAATCATTAATTAACATATATAGTTCACTTCTCATCAAATTATACAACAAAATTCCAACTTCTATGAAAAACTCAAGAACACAACTAAAGCTTGAAATTAAGAATTTTACCATTGATTTCTTGTGTTTAGAAGATGAAGAACGACTTAATTAGTCTCCCACTTTCTTCTTTGATTCTCAGTTTAGCTCTCAAAATTCACAAGGAGTCGATTTTCTCTCAAACTCGCTATAGAGACCTCTTCCTCTCTTCTCTGTTTTCTAACTTTAGCCTTAGCATAATACGTATAATGTAAACTGAGATAATCTTTACGCGACTTTATTAGAGTTATCAGTTATAAACACAAAGGCCTCAGCTGTTACAGACACAAAAGGTCACAAGGCCTTGTTTGGCTAGCCCGTCCAAACTTTTTTTTTTAATTTATTTTTATAATCCTCCTAACATATAGTTCGATTGTCACACCCTCAATTAATTTAACACTAATTCATTAATAAATCCAATTAGACCTTAATATAATTATAATTTCCATTTAGCCACTGTAATTATTTAACAAATTATTAAATCTCTAATTTAATTATTAAATTAACTTAGAACAACATTATAATTATTTAACAACTCATTTAATTTAATTATCTCAATAAATTAAATCTTCAAACCATAAAATTATTAATTAATATAACACATTTAATTAATTTACTCAATACCAATTCCATCAAATATTATTTAACTCACAAATAATTCAACTAAAATATTTATTTAATTCAATAAATATTTTTCACAAATAGCAAAAATCACATTCGTTACATCCTTCCCTCAAAAGGATTCTGTCCCCAGAATCACGACTCAATTAATACATCCTGTTACATTTTTTCCCCTTAAAAAGATTTTGTCCCCAGAATCACTATACAAAGATTTAAGTAAATAACTGAGGATAGTTTTTCATCATCTGGTCTTCGAGTTCCCACATATTTTGTTTAGCATTGTGGTTCCTCCAGATTATCTTAACAGAAGGTATTATTTTGTTTCTGAGTACCTGCTCTTTTCCTGTCAACTATCTGAACAAGAACTTCTTAGTAATATAAATCTTTTTCAAACAGTAACGGTTCATACTCTATGACATGTTTATAATTGGGCTTGTACGGTGGTAAAACTGACACGTGAAAAATGTTATGAATGTGTTTTAATTCTGGAGGTAAAGCTACCTCATATGTGTTGGGTTTGTATGTTACGCATATATGTAATCAAATTACACAATAAGGGCGGAATCGCAATAAATTAGGTTTTAAAAATTATATGCAAACCCTCACTAAGATCATGCTTTGAGCTCAATTATTAGTCAATAGAAAGAGAAGGATAAATCAGAATCATACCCTTGTACAAACTAGCTTCCACAGGTACGAGTTGAACTCCTTGCTCTTTGTGATCTCCTTGAATCTCCTGGGTTGATTCCTTCCTTTGATCAACGTTAGCCACCCAAGTGTTTGGTCTCTAGAGGTGATCCACCAAGGAAGAGGAATTGTTCAAGAAGGAGGGTGGTTGGCTAAACCCTTTTTTTCTATTCTCTGTAGAAAAGAAGTACTCTCTATTAGGAATATGCATGAGAATGTTATTCCTATTTATATAAGATTTGATTATGAACTTAATGAATGAATATGAAAATATTTCTGCATTGATGAAAGCTGTAAAGTCCTTGATAGATGATAGACATATATGTACAAGGACTTAGACTGAAAAAATCAAATGTGTTAGGTTGATCCTACATAAATGAACACCTTTGTGAAGTCCTTCAAAAGATTACAATGTACAAGGACTACGAATAGAAAGATCAAGCTTGTTAGGTTGATCTTATAAAATGTAATAGATAGACTTGTCTGATCGTGGAGCACTACACTAGCAATCGTAGTCTGCTTAGAGAGTCAAGGCAAAATCGTAGTCTATCAAGGCAGAACCTTAGTCTATAAAGATAGCCGCTCTCGGAATCGCAGTCTGTCAAGAAAGCCACTCCAAGATTGTGGAGACAACCTACCAAGCACCTGTCGAGCGCCTGCTGAGCGCCTGCCGAGCCAAGTCAAGAATCGTAGGCTTCACTTGAAGGTGTGGAGTATGCAGATCATAACCAAGGCAGAAATTGTAGTAGGGCAGATCAGTCAAGAGACTGCAGTTGATAAGGCAGAAATTGTAGTCTGTCATATGATTTACTCTCAGAGTCGCAGACTACACTCGGTGTCCTAGTGTCTATAGAACCAGAGCAGAATCGTAGTCTGCAGAATCAAAGCCAGATCGTAGTCTGTAGAAGTCAGAGTCAGATCGTAGTTTGCAGAACAAAGGCCAAACGTAGTCAGGAAAATGCTCACAAGGCTAAGGGAGAATTGTAGAGACTACACGATTCTCAACGGGAGTTTTCCTAAAGTAAAAGCGAAGATCTCACTTTGGCAAGTGTAGTCAAGGTTTAAAAAGCAGTCTACTTGAAGAGGATCAAAGAGCTCTCTCTCTCTCTAAATGGCCTGCAAGCAAACAGATGATCGAAGCACCAACTTTATCAGCAAGGCTTATTGAGAAGTGAAGAGTCATTCAGGAGAAGTCTTCTACAAGCGTTCATTAGTAGACAATGAATAAAGTGACTGAAAACAAGAGACAACGATTGCAGTGTCTGTGAAACCAACAGAAGACAACGATCGTAGTGGTGACTACGATCGTGGTGTTTACCAAATGAGCAGCAGAAACTAATAAAGCACCTACAAAGATATTGGCCAGCCTATAGAAGATGGACGAAAGGAATTATCAATGCTCAGCCTCACCATGTAGTGTGAACGGGAGATCACAGGACAGAAAGTTGAGAGAGCTGAGCAGGACTAATCAGAAGAGTCGTGTAAACCAGAATGGCCAAAGAAGTTAGCCAAGTTATCAGTTCCTAATGCGAGTCTAGGAAAGCATAATGGTAGAAGCATTGCAAGAGTGAAGAGCAAGAAGTTCTATATTGTCAGGTCATAGAACACTCTCAGGATCGTAGTGTTGTCAAAGCCAATCAACTTGCAACATCCACAGACAAACTAAGATCAAGCACATGAGCGTCTGCATCAAAATCATGGAGTTCTGTAGTCTGATTATTTAGTCTCAGCAATGTCTCAATATGAAGAATGATAATCGAACGGTGCTGATTGAGAGTATCGATGCAGTAGTCAACATCCTTGGTTTGGATCGAGGAAACAAAAAGGAGAAATAATGTTGACTACCAACCTGACTTCTGAAAGTGACATCTCAAAGGTGTTAGGTGAAACAGCAAACTGCAGTGTCAGGAAAGTCAAAAAGGTGTTATCACATCAACTCAGCAGCCTGCATCAAATAACTCAGAATCCTTGAAGCATTTCAAATAGCTTCCAACGGCTATATTCCAATAAGAAGCTGATGGAGGAGTATATAACAGCTGAAGCTTCAAAGGTGAAGTGTTGTTGACTTGACGAGAGTTCTACAGAGTTGAACAGAAAATGTCTCAATGGCAGTGAGACTACCATAGTAGGAGTGAAGCAATTATGATGAAGGGCTTTAACTGCTAAAGGCTTCACTCAACACGAAGGAGAATGCCAACCACAATGGCATCTGAGTTGAGAGCCGAGAAGGCCAATAAAACATGAGCTAGAGTGGTAAAACAAAAAGAAGATCTCTAGAGCCACTCTACGATTAACCATGAACAACCTGAGCTGAAGAGAAGTAGATGTAGAGCAGAATATGCACACAAGACAACCAGTGTTCAAAGGATGGTAAGTACCTAAAGAAGTCTACCTAAAGTGCAAAGACTTAGCAGATCCTCAATGGTGAAAGTGTGCTATGCTGAAATCAGATGAAGTCAAGCATCAATAACAAAGATCAGCTGCACCAAGGAGATGTGATAGACTTCTAAGTACTCAAGAATGTCAAACTTCGTGTACATCTTATCAGTCCATCAATGGTCATCCAGTCTCGATGCACAATGCCAGAAGATCACACAAAGCTGCTAAATACCAGAAGATGAACAAGCTTAAAGTCATCTTAGCAACTCAGCACCAACAGCAAACAAACCTACAACCATGGCCTGAGGGGTCCTTGTCTTCGCGACTAAATAAAAGTCAAGTCTGCTGGGCTTGCTGAGTACCGGAGGGTACAAGAGATTCTAAGTCTTCTAGGCTTAGTTTACAATTCCAAGGCTGCTGAGCTTAAAGAGTTCGTAGTGAACTAGAGTTCCGAGGCTGCTGGCCTTGAAGGAATCTTAGTGATTTAAGAGTTACCTTTTCCTTAGTGGAATCCCTACTTGTTGAAGCAGAAGAGTGGAGTAGGAGCTTGAGTCTCTGAACCACTTAAAATCCCTTGTGTCATTTACCTAATGTCATTTACATTATGCATTATAACTGCTATAAGTGCTATAACCACGTACACCTAAACTAACATTAGAACTATGTTTATCAAGATATTTTTGAAGGGGATCTTTAACTTATTCCGCTGTGCATGAACTTATTCTTAAGTTTGTCATCTGCTAATTACTTAGAAATAAAAAAAAAGAAAAAACTTTTAAATTTAAAAATGATCTATTCAACCCCTCTTCTAGATCTATTGTGTGCCCCCTAGGAACTAACACTCTCCAATTATTGGAAATACATCTACTGATATCTAATATAAGACGCCTCTTATATAGATATTGGTCAACACTTCTAATCTAATTAGAAATTAGGTTTCATTTAATTAATTAAACTTTTTTAATTAATTAGGCTTCCCAACACATTGGGATTAATTAATTAAACTCCTTTAATTAATTTGCCTCCTAATTTCATTAGGAATAAATGAGAGTACCAATATTAAATTAATTCTTAAACTCCTTTAGAAATTAAAGTAATAATACTTGTAATAATATTAATAAGACTCCTTTTATTAATTTATATTTAATATTTCTAAAATATTAAATAATAAACATTAAGCCATTTAATTTATTCTATTAACATAGATTAAATTAATTACACTTAACATATTATTACGATTATATCATTACCTTCTTAAATAATTATTCTTTCTTTTATGGTTTGACCTTTTAGGTTTTTTATATTAAACCGGTTGTGAATAATTCAATTAGAACAATTCTAATCTTATTTAAATAAATAAATTTAACTTATAATCTATTTAAATAAATAATATTTATTCTATAATAGGGATAAGCCTCCCTAGCGATCAACGACTTTCCAGATAATATAGATTTCAACATTAATCATAAAAGAACTAGTGAGTAAATAGTTACCGTACAATTCAATCCTTCCACCATATAATGTCCTAATTAAATATAAGACATAAAATTACTGTCAAGTCTTATTTTATTCAATTATATATATTTCGATTAGAAAATGCACAACTCCAAATAACGCAAATTAGAAACTCCTTTCTAATTTCATTCTACCTTGGCCAAGGACTACTGGGTTGTCATTTAATGAATCAATGGGATATATCTCTTATTTTACTAGAAGTGATAGATTATTTATTGATTATTTATTATCTCCATATATAATTTATTACACCCCAAGCATACCCTTTGATATACCCTAAGGGTCTTAAGGAATAAGTCAAAGTATAATTCATTACACACAAGATACTTTGATGATCTCAAGTCCAAGGATCACTTGTACTACTATCACATTAAGAATTTCTATTGACAGGCAAGTAAAACTCCATTAGATATTCCTTAGCGAGTCACGTTCAGTGAACTTATTCTCCAATAAGCACCGACATACTTGCTTTAGTGTCTCAACACAAATAATCATGAGATTAATAATCCTCATGCAATGAGCAAGCAACATATGTACCAATCTATCCGGATTTACTAATCCCCTTTTTAGTAATCCAACGAGTGGGAATTATTTTATTTTTAAGCTTTCTAAGAATTTAGATCTCATTAGTATGATCAATTTCATGATTCTAAAACCATTGCTTAAAACTATGGGTTATTTATATATTATAAAAATAGCATCATGTAGATAATTAAATGCCTTTAATAAATGAATACTTTTATTAATAAATAAATAATATCATTTCCAAAGTATATGCTTTATCATCATACATGATTGGCTTGTATGCATACTACTTTCAATATGCCACTTCACCTACTCTTTGTAGTAATTCAAAGGGTCCAATAAATCTTGGACTTAGTTTTCCGTTCTTGCCAAATTGGATTTTCCCTTTTCAGGGAGGCACTTTCAAGAAAACAAAACTGCCGACTTCAAATTCTCGATTCTGTCGGTGTAGATCGGCATATTTCTTCTGCATGTCCTGAGCAACTATTAATCTCGCCCTGATCACTTTGATAATTTCGGCGGTCTGTTGTACCAATTATGGCCCTAATAGTTTGTGTTCACCAACTTCATCCCACCATAATGGAGTTCTGCACTTTCACCCGTACAATGCTTTGTAAGGCAGCATGCTAATACCTGTGTGGTAACTATTATCGTAGGCGAACTCAACCAATGGTAAATGATTGCCTCAATTTCCCTTAAAATCCATAATACAAGCTCTTAGCATATCTTCTAATGTTTGGATTATTCTCACGCTCTGGCCATCAGTTTGAGGATGATACATTGTGCTCATTCTCAACTGCGTTCCCATGCACTCCTGTAATCGTTTCTAGAAGTTCAATGTGAAATGCGGATCTCTATCTGACACAAATTACACTAGAACTCCGTTTCTAGAAATAATTTCCTTCACATATAATTTTGCCAACTGATCTATATTGAACCTAATCTTAATCGGTAAGAAATGGGCTGATTTTGTCAGTCGATCCACAATCACCCAAATCACATCATACCCTTTCTGAGTCATTGGAAGACATATCACGAAATCCATCGTGATATGCTCCGATTTCCATTCCGGTATCTCTAATGGTTGTAATAATCCACTTGGCCTCTGGTGTTCTTCTTTGATCTTCTGACACGTTAAGCATTTCGCCACACACTCAACAACTTCCTTTTTCATCTTCGGCCACCAGAAATGTTGTCGGAGATCCTAGTACATTTTTGTACTCCCCAGGTGAATCGAATATCTTTAGCTATGAGCCTCGTTCAAAATTTCCTTTTGACTTCCGGTACTGGCGGAACCCAGAATCTCCCTTCAAATCTTAGCAACCCCTCGGTATCAACTTTGAATTTTACCTCTTCACCTTCAAATACTCTTTTCCTTATCTTTTCACATTCCTCATCCTGAAGTTCTGCTTCCTTCACCTTATCTAGCAAATTGGATCCGGTTTCCATTTGGAACAGTTTTTTATCCGACTCCTTCGAATTTTTAACTTCCAACTCCAACTTAGCCATTTCATCTACCAGTTGCTCCCAAGAAGTTAACAACATCAATTTCTCCTGACCATTTCTGCTTAAGGCATCGACAACGATATTAGCTTTACCCGGATGGTATAAAATCTCGCAGTCAGTCTTTAATCTGCTCCAACCATCTCCTTTGATGCATATTTAGATCCTTCTGTGTAAAGATACACTTTAGACTTTTATGGTCTATATATATCTCACACTTCTCCCCAAAAAGATAGTGCCTCCAAATCTTCAAGGCAAACACTACCACAACCAATTCCAAATCATACGTTGGATATCCTTTCTCGTAATCTTTCAATTGTCGCGACTCATACACAATGACCTTGCCATTTTGTATAAGCACACAACCTAGTCCTTTATGCGATGCATCACTATACACCACAAAATTTCATGTGTTATCCGGCAAATATAACACATGGGCCGTACTCAACCTCATCTTCAACTCTTTAAAACTTTCCTCGCACTTCTCCGTCCAAACGAACTTCATTTCTTTCCTTGTCAAGTTCGTCAACGGAGTGGCAATTTTAGAAACGTCTTGAATAAAACGCCTATAGTAACCTGCCAATCCCAAGAAAATCTTTACCTCTGATAGTGTCTTCGGCTGATCCCAATTTATCACAGCTTCGACCTTAGATGGATCCACTAAAATCCCGTCCTTGTCAATTACATGCCCAAGAAACTGAACACATTCCAACCAGAATTCACACTTCGAAAACTTTGTGTATAACTTTTCCCTTCTTAACGATTCCAACATCACTCTCAAATGTTCAATATGCTCCTCCTTGGTTTTGGATTATATCAAAATGTCATCAATTAAACCACTACAAATTTATCCAAGAGTGGCTTAAATACCCTATTCATTAGGTCCATGAATGCTACAGGTGCATTCGTTAGAACAAATGACATTACCAAAAACTCGTAATGTCTATACCGAGTTCTGAATGTTGTCTTCGGTACATCCTCCTTTCTCACCTTCAATTGATGATACCCACTTCTCAAATCTATTTTTGAGAAATACCTAGCACCCTTCAACTAATCGAACAGGTCATCAATCCTTGGCAATGGATACTTATTTTTAATTGTGAACTTGTTCAATTCCCTATAATCAATGCAGAGTCGCATTGATCCGTCCTTCTTCTTAACGAACAACACTGGCGCTCCCCACTGAGATACGCTCGACTAAATATACTTCTTGTTCAGCAACTCCTACAACTGCACCATCAATTCATTTGTTTCCACCAGAGCCATTCTATTCGGGGCCTTAGATATCGGGGCAGTCCCTGGTGCTAAGTTAATCACAAACTTAATTTCTTTATTTGGCGGAAGTCCTGACAAATCACCCAGAAACACGTCATAAAATCTCTAACGACCGGTATCTCCTCCAGTTTTTCACTCTCCTTTCGAGTATCAACTATGTGGCTAAATACCCTACACATCCTTGCATCAACAACTTCCTGGCCTGCATAATCATTAGATAACTCGCTTGTCTAGGCGACTTATTGCCATAAAATACTACCTTCGACGGAGTCGTAAGGTTTACAGACTTCTTTTGGCAGTTAATTATCGCCCCATAATTGAATAACCAATCCATTCCCAAAATAACATCAAATTCTTAAAGTTTAATCGGGATTAGATCCACCGTCATCACGTTTCCCTTAATATCCAATCTACAGTTCTTGTGTACAAACCTAACTGGAATTACCACTTTATTCGTAATTTCTATATTCAAAGGGTAGTCTAATTCCTCTTTAGGAAAATCTAAATTCTTAGCAAAATCATCAGATATAAATGAACAAGTAGCACCCGAATCAAATAATACGTAAGCATTAATACTATTGATCGGAATGATACCTGACACCACATCCTTTGACTTCACAGCGTCCTGCACGGTCATAATAAAAGTTTTGGTAGTGGGTCGGTTCGATTGAGTTGGTCCATCGATAGTCAAAGTGCCACCACTGTTGTTTCCCCTACCTCCACCTATTCCTCCAGTGGTCTTCCTAAAGAAATCACGAGTCATATGATCCTTTAACCTACAAGTGAAACAAGCTCCCTTTTTTAGGCTGGGACAATTCGGTGCAATGTGGCCTTTCTGACCATAGTTGAAACACACCCTCTTCCCCTTCAGGCACATGCCCGTGTGATTCTTCCCACAACTAGCACATGCTTTAATCCTCTTCTTCTGGCTTCCTTGTTGATTTTTAGTAGAAGCACTGTCATTCTATTTTCATTTCTAACTTTTACCATTATGGCTACCACCTAGCCTACTCTCAGTTTCATTCTTCTTCTTCTTTTTCTCCTGATTATATTTCGTCAAATCATCGCTTCCACCTTTCGCGATGATCGCCTTTTCAAGCACTGCAGCAAATGTGTTCAACTGGAACATCGAGACCTTGCTATACAACTAGGGTTTCAATCTCTACTCAAATCTCATTCATCCTGGGCCCTATCCATAGCTAAATGGAAAGCATAGTCCATCTCATTCATCCTGGCCTTCTTCGCCCGAACCTTGTCATCAGCACAATCTACACGCTGAGAAGCCTTCATCCAAGTGTCTTCTGCTCTAGCGCGCTTTGCTGACTCCTCTCTCAGGTCACCATCAATTTTTCAACCTCAGCTAACAACTGATCCCTGTGACTCTCTGTCTGAACCAGTGTCCATTCCACGTTTCCAAGACGTACATTAAAATCTTGGATCGTCTCATCCTTCTACTCTATAGCATTCAAACATACATCTGCCAGCTCCTCCAAATCTCAGACTCTATCCTACAGCTCTATGTTACGGTTATATAACTCATCGTACATCTCAGCGCTGATAGAGTTAGGTGAAAACTCTTCGGGATCATCCTCTTCCTCCTCCTCCTCCTCTGTCTCCACCTATTCCTTGACGAACGAGAATTTTGTAATTTATTTTAAATATTTATTGAATTAAATAAATATTTTTGATTGATTTATTTATTGAGTTAAATAAATATTTGATGGAATTGTGATAGATTAATTTAATTATATGTGTTACATTGATTAAATTAATGTAGAGAAATTTTATAGTTCAAAGTGTGAATTTAATTGAGATTATTAATTAAATGAGTTATTATTAATTATAATGTTATCCTAATTAATTTAATAATTAATTAGAGATTTAATGATCTATCATAATTAATAAAGAAGAATTTTAATTGTGATAATGTGATTTAATGTGTAATATTATCTTTTATTTAATTGAAATTAAATGATACTATTTCATTAATGTAAGTGTGACAAATAAACTATATAATAAACATTTAATTAGAATAATGGAAAAAGAGTTTTTGTTTGACAAACCAAACGGAGCCTTAAGATAATGGGAGCAGTTAAAACCATTATGGGATTAAGCGACACCCATGATCCCTTCAGTTATATCATATACATATTATAAGTTATATTAGTCAGTATTCATATTATTCCATCTGTAAAAGTACTTAGAGAGAAAAGAGAGACTTGAGAGAGAGTTGTGAATTGAAGAAAGAAAAGTTGGAGAATTAAAGTTTATATCAATCTTAACAGAGTTGCAAGGGTAATCTCTTCATCCTAAGTTTCATATTTTACGTTATTATATTTTCTCCATTAAAGCCAACTTGAGTTCTCTGTAATCGACTTTCATGGATGATTGTTAGAAATATGATTAAATATTTGTTAATAGATGTTTATAACATGTCTTCTATCATTTATTCATGATTTAGAGTAATCAAATTCATGTAATCATGTTGTAATTGGAGTTTTATAAGTTACAGAGGATTAAAGTATGAATATGGCCTATATGTACAAAAATTCATGCTTTAATTGTATATTAAACTGAAAATTGATGATTTATTATGAATATGCATGTAAAAACGAAGAGAACAAAATTTAAACAGACCGATTCAGTGTTATAACGAATCTGTAATGCATGATTTCTTGAAAATTGTCAAAACTATGAAAAATATCAAGAACATGAAAATTTGGTGTTTTAAATTAGTTGTTTATGTGATTTAAATTGTTAGAAACCGGTTAAGAACGTTATATACTATTTTTGTTAAGTTTATAACTTATGGGTAACATTAAATTTGATGTTTGAGTACGATTTTGGCATAAATTGGCTTATTTCTATATTCTTCGTGAACATTGTCAAATTGCACTGGGTCGCGGCGCCGCATCGCCAATTCTATGAAGAAACCAGGCGCTGCAACGCCAGGTCAGTGCTGGCTGATGTGTCACAACGCCGCATCGCCAGTTCTATGAAAGAACCCAGTGCTGCAGTGCCAGGGGGCATGCTGACGTAGCGCCGTTCCCCAGTTCAAACTGGGCGCTGTAGCGTCGGCTAGCAGAATGACCCAAAAAATTTTATGTAAGTGTTCAAAGTTCAAAAATATATTTTAAAACCTAATTTAATGAACATGATAACATGTTAATCACATATTGAGATGTTTAAACAGATTGTTAACTTGTTAGTGACGTATGAAGTAATTAATTGATAAGTTAAATACGTGGTTTTAACTTGATTGTGCATTAAGTCTAATGGCGTGTTCAAGAACTGATGTTTGTGATTCGATGAGTATAATTAGACTTAGAATTAATTGGTATTGTGAATGTAATGGTATGTAGGATTAACTGAGGAACGTTATTTATAATTGTAGCTTACGCACGAGACAAGTTTCTAAACTCAAACCTTTAATTGAGAAAGTTCCTAAATTTTACTTTTACATTATGCAAGTTATAAATCCTATCCTTTTATTAAGTAAGTTCTTACTCTTGTTTATTCAAGTTATGATGAGATATTCTAATTATTTTCAAAGCAATACTTCAGTTATACATTACTTATTCAATTGTATACCTTTGAGATTCATTATTTGAATTAAGTATCATTTTATTGTTGAACCTTGAAAGACTAGCGAACCCTTATTGATTCGACTAGTCCATAGTTGATTAACGTTCTAAATTCTAGAACTATTATTGAGTTTATCCAAACCAAGCTTCCTTTGGTGCGGACTCTGATGTCAAACTAAGATGAACAACCTTTTATAGGGGATTATTTACGCATTAGCGTTGAGATGATGTGCACATACATAGTACTAAAGGCTGATCCCTCTTAGTACAAGAAGTAGAGTCCATATAGTCTTATGACTGTTAAAGGTTTAAAGTAGAAATACTTGATAACCTAGGACATAGTTCTTGGTCTTATGACCCTCAGATATACTTTTGATTCTTGTATTCATTTCTTGATTCAAAAGCTGAGCTTTCTATTATTCAGAATTCATTGATTTCTCACATGTTATTATTGTTATTATATTATTATACTTGTGGGAAATCGTTGTTCACTCTTGCATAATAACATTGCAGCTAAGATTAAAAGAACCGACGAGCCATCCACTAGTAAGGGAAAAGGCTAAGCTAACAAGTGATGAAGACTTATTTATTTTTATTGAGAATGTTTTGTTGAAGACTTATAATATTATGTTTAAGACTTAATTGTTTATTTATGTTTCCGCATTGAAGTTTAAGATTAGTTAACCTGGGATTTATTCGTTTAGATTTTATAACCCCTTAAGGGGAGGATTTCTATTTATTTATGAGTTTCATTTATTAAGGGTAGATAGATGTATTATTATTGGACAGTGAACACCAAATCCTTTGGAATTGAAGTACCCGAATTTGAGGGTGTCACAAGTTGGCATCAAAGTTGTAGGTTATGAACCTTAGGTTGAGGAAAACCTTAGCGTAGTAGCCTTTTAAGAGATCAATAATATAGTGGTGATAAACTCTTATCGAGTTTTAAGAAAGATAATAAAAGACTTTATGTGCTTATGTGGTTGCTTATGTGCTCGCTAGTATAGATTAGCATCATGTAGTAACTAAAGACTTAAAATTTTGATTGTCAGAATGTCAGATGTTGGAGGATCCAGTCAGCCTAGGGAAGTTGAGCCCCGAGTGGCTAGAGAGGAGGAGCCTTGAGACATTCATATCGTCTGGGAGCAGTTGGTTCGTAGAGAGCCATCGCCATTGATCACTGTTGTTGGTCAGGAGGATGAGCCTGTGTTTTATTCAGAGGAGGACTCTGAGGAGATAAAGGTAGAGGTTGAAGCTGAGGAGGAGGATGAGGACCCTAATGAGTTTTCACCAAACTCTATCAGTGCCGAGATGTATGACGAGCTGTATGACCTTAGCATAGAGTTACAGGATACTGTTCAAGAATTGAAGGAGCAGACAGTTGCACAACGGACTACTATAGAGCAGAAGGATGGTGAGATCGAGAATCTTGATATACGTCTTGGAGATGTGGAGTGGAAGTTGGTTTATGAAGAAGTCCAAAATGAAGAGAAGTCAGCAGAGATAGAGAAACTGAAGAATGACTTGCGAGTGGAGTCAGCGAAGCGTGCTAGAGCAGAGGACGCTTGGATGGAGGCTTCTCGATGTTCAGATCTTGCCGAGGACGACGATCGGGCGAAGAAGGCTAAGATTGAGGAGAAGGACTACACATTCTAGACAAAGATTGATAGGGCCTAGGATTAAGTTATCTAATATCCGGTGCAGTTCGAGGACTTACATTGGTACATGCTGGATCGTAGGACGATGTTCCGTATAATGGAAGAAGAGCGCAGAGAAGCTGTTCGACGTCTTAGTAGGGCGTGATAGGAACAGTATGAATTATGTGAATATTTAATGGTAGTTAATAATGTAAATTCCACTGTGGTTATAAACAATAGAATATGATGATTTAAATCCTGAAGATTCTTTATCTCGGGATAGTTGATGTAAATAGCAGTGATGCTATCTTGTTTTGTTTAAAACTTTTGATTGAATAAATATTAGAGTTTATTTGAGATGATATGTGTTAAGTGATATCTTAAAGTATTTAAGTTAAGTCTTAAATATGTAAGAATTGAGTAACGATCTAATAAGCGTATATCTTAATAGAAAGATGCCGCCAAGAAGACGCCCAACTCGTCAACTAGCTCAGGAAGGGTCAACCAATAACAACGACGCCAATGCCAATGCTAATCCTGTTCAGCAGTTGGTGAACCTATTAACGGGAGCACTTGCCAATCAGTAGCAAACTCCACAGAACATATCATTTAAGGATTTCAAGGTGGTAGGACCGCCAGAGTTCAAAGGATCCATGAACCCCATCGAAGCTTAGACGTGGGTAATGGAGATGGAGAAGGTATTTGACATCACCAGGGTCAATTAAGATCAGAAGACTACCTTTGCAATGTTTATGCTGAAGGCGGAGGCCAGTTACTGGAGGCAGGAAAAAAAGGTCCTGGGAGGACATGGCGTAATTACCTGGGACAGGTTTAAGGAGATGTTTTTCAAAATGTGCTTCCCGACGAGCTCTCAGAACCAGATGGAGGTTCAGTTACTGGAGCTGAAGCAGGGTAACATGTTTGTACCGGATTATGCTACAAAATTTAATGAGCTGGCTAGGTTCGCCACTTATCAAGTGAATACCGATGAGAGAAAAGATAGAAGGTTTTAACAAGGACCGAAGCCCTAGTTTTACAACAAAGTGTCAATGTTCCAGTTAAACACTTTTGCAGGAGTGTTGGAGAAGGTACCTATTGCAGAAGGTGGAAGCGATGATCTGACCAGGTACAATCAAGAGCTTAAGAAGAAGAAGAATGAAGGGGAAGGTAACAAGGCTAGTGGTAGTAATACTGGGGGAGGTAGTAGTCAGAAAAAAAGGTGGAATGACAGCATGTCAATTGGGAATCACCAAGGGAATCAAAAAAAGAGAGCAGAGGCTTGTAATACCCGTGAATTTTCATATATTATTAAATAAATATATTAATGAAAATGAGAATTTATTTGAATATAAATGATTTTGTGTTATGAGAATGATTAATTTAATTATATAAAATTGAATAATTATAATAATTGAGAAATTATAGAGTTCGCGATAAACTCGTTGGGAGCCTTGTGTGGCACAGTGACGTAATATGAGAATGATTATATTAGTTTAAGCAAACAGTTAATCTATATTAATTGTAGAATATTAATTAATTATTGTGGAATATTAACTGTGATTGATTAATAATATGTGATTATTATTATTGCAAGAAATATAATAATAATAATGAGCACCGTGTTTATAAATATAATAAGATTTATATTAAAGTGATAATTAATCATATAAGGGTTAATTAAATTTTATGGAGATTAACGATTATATTGATTGAAATATATAAGCTACATGTTTATGCCTATGTGACAATATGTAGGTAAGTATACATTAAAATAGTACATCATGAATATATGATAAACAATTATTGATTAGTAGAATTTAATAATAAAGGATACAGTGTGATGTGATTATATCCGAGAAAATTATACCAGTATGATAAAAATGTACCTGGATTATATGTGTATAAGTCACACTTACTACATTATGTGAATTATAGTGTGACATTTCAATTAAAGACATATGTGCAAAATATATAAATATATATATATATATGTGTAGATAGCCTAAGTATTTAATACATATGTGTATAATGATTTAAGTGTAGTATAGAAGACTGAGTTTGTTTTGCTGGGAGAGTCACTGTCTCCTTCACGTGAAATACACAAGCTATCCTACTCCCCTATTCTTCCTTAAACTCAGTAACATAGGCTAGCAAATGATGAAGAAGGGTGTGGCTATCATGATGGATTTCAACCACCATTACCAACCCCCTAATAACCTCCCTGCAATTCAAATTTCTGTTAGTTTGAAATGGTAGGCAATAACATTGTCTGGATTATAAGTTCTTCTATAAATATAACCCATCCTCTTCCTAATTCATTTGCTGAGAATTTTGGGCTAAGTAAGTTAAGAGTTATATATATATATATATATATATATATATATATATATATATATATATATATAGCAGTGTCCTTGAGTAGCAGCAAGTTCAGATTCTAGCAGAAGGTATATTACAGTTTCTTTGTTATTCATTTTCGTTTTCTGTCAAAAGTTTAAATTCTTGATTATGCCAAATGGGGTTCGTAATTGGTTTGTAGAACCCTTATATTGTTGTTATATGAACATACATACATGATGAAACCACTATATAGCTTTCTTGACTTTCGTTTCCATTTTTGCTCTGCAATTTCTGTAAAACATCAAATTCGTGAAATTGGTTGGAGTTCATGAAATTGGGAATTGATAAATGGCGATTGACTGTTATATAAGCATATATATATATATATATATATGTGTGTGTGTGTGTGTGTGTTAGTAAGTTAAAGAAGTCTTATAGCATCTGGGTATGTTAAAATCAATGAAATGGGAAGTTTGGGGACGGTTTTGGCTGCAGCGAACTGAGTCTGCAATGCGGCGCCGCAGCGCCGATGCACAGCGTTAGCTGCGCGATGCAGCGCCACAACGCGTCAGTACCAGCGTCTCCCATGCCGCAGCGCCAATCCCAGGGCATTATGCCCGCGCCGCAGCGCCACCCGCGCCGCAGCGCCACCCGCGCCGCAGCGCCAGATTGTGCCTGCTGTTGCCGCGCCGCAGCGCCGGCCTCTGTGTGCAGTTTTTTGCATTCTGCAACAAAACTGTTATGTACTAATTGTTTGATTTTTGTTTAAATAAGCATGGAAGCATGATTAATACATATATATAAACCTAATGAGGTAATGTAAGCATGTTTTAATATATTAGCATGCATGGTTAACCAAACGACATATAGTTTGGAAACGAACTTAAAGTTTCCTAAACGAACGTTAATATATATGAAGCATGTTAATATTTTGATTTTTCAAGGCATGTTGGTATGAGGTAGAGATGCATAAAAGACATATTAACTTATGTATATATGGCTCGTAGTATGACAAGAGCATGTTAGACCTCACTATTGAACATATCTAACAAAAGTACAAGTTTTAAAGGTTGATATTGACATGTAAAGACCATGTATACATTCTGACTTTTCTAGCATGTTTATAGGGCCTTGAAATGCATGAAAAGCATGTTAACTTATATATATAGGTTTCATATGGAAGCATGGACATGATAGACCTTATTAATGAACTAAACTAACAAAGTATAAGCTTTGAACGTAAACTTTGGTATGTTATGACGAGAGTTAGAATCTGATAATTTGGACACATGTGATAGCACTCTTAGACTCATTCATGTGTCATGCATGTATATATACCATGATTAGTTGCCGTGATTAAAGTTTAGCATAAACGAAGCATGTTTTCAAGATAATAACAATGCTAGCTACATATATGCGATACGAGTACTCATGAGCATGCCTAACACAAGTTATATGAAAATCTTATGTGTTTAAAAAGCGAGCAAGTTAGACCATATGAGTTCGTGTCCTTGAATGGCTTTAAGTATTAACTTAAGAACCTATACCATGTACGATTGGATTTGAAAAAGTTATACAAGCATGAAAGTATCCTTTAAATATGAATATATGCTACGTGATATTATAGGATGTTACTTGAACCCGATTTTGACGGTTAACTTAAGGGGATGCCGTAACTTGCTAAAATGAAATATATTTAGCATTGATTGCGATCTTATAAGATATGAGAATGTGTTTAAACTCTAAAGGAGGAACGTTAAGGATAGAAATTATATTCTATATAACTGTGTAGCTAGGTAATACCTAGATTATGTGTTGATCGTATATTTGAAGATAAAATGTGAAGTTTAATTATATGACTAATGAATATCATATATATACGTAACTGTATTACGATAGGAATTCGAAAGTGTTGATTTGCTTTCGTGGATAAACTACGCTAAAGGCAAGTTCTCTTACTTACACTCTTTTAAAGTGAAAGTATCCTAACCGACGCATTTACTTTATGCAAGGAAATCTATGATTGTGCAAGTTTCCTAACTTACACTCTTTTACTGTGCAAGTATTCTATCCTTGTATATTGCGAACTCGTTTTCTACTTAATCGGTTGAATTGAATTAGCATACTTGAACTCTTATTTCATTAAAGCTATTATTCATGTTGAACTTAGTATTGTTCTTGAATATTATGAAAGTGTCTATGCCATTTGATTCGGCTAGACTTATATTATTGGAAAGCAACCCAAACTAATTGATTGGTGCGGGATCTTGTATTTGACTGAGAAGAACAACCTTCTTTGAAGGGAATATATAATTGTCGGAGAACCGACGTGCACACTTGAGTATGATTGATTGTTATGCATAACGATGGTACTTTAGGCTGATCACCTGTTGTACCTGTTTTTATTGGATTTTCAGTTTATTACTGTCAATTCTAGTAGAAGTTCATAGTCCTTAGTGACTGCTCAGTATTCAATTATTTAAAATCTTGAATTGACGTATTATTGAATCATATTGATATTATTCTGTCCTTAGCGACTGTTATTGAGAACTGTTGATATTCTTGTTATCCTTGAACTATCAAACCTTGTTATACCTTTTCGAGAATTGGGAATCTTATTACTCACCCTTATTATATATTACTTGCTGGGCAATTTGTGCTCATTCTTGCTTTCCCTAAAACATTTCAGTTAAGGCAGAGCATGGCGAACCTTCGGGCGTTGATAAGGGCAAGGGCAAGGCTACCAATTAGCTTGTCTCTTATATGTTTTAAATATTTTAATGTTGTATTAAGATGATGTAGTAAGACTGGTTTTGATTATGTTTAAGCTTAAGTTAGGTTATGTAATAAGTCGTTAATTGATATTATTATGTAATCTATTAAGTACTGTAGGTTGCGAGACTTGGGGGAATAATTATAATAAATCATTGTAAATTATTCTAGAATAGATTTTCCGCTGTGATCGTGTGATATTTAGTTATTATTATCGTAATGTATTACCATGAGCACGTGATGAACCGAATTCGAGAGACCCCGTGACGGTCCTGAAATTTGGGGGCGTCACAAGGCTTGTCCGACCTGAGGGTAGAATCACCTGGGGGTCTGCATGAAAGGAAAGAGGGTCTGCTACAATTGTGATCAGGAAGGCCACATAGCACCAAATTTCCCTAACCTTAAGAAGGGCGCTTGGTTCACGTGTGGGTCAAAGGACCATCTGGCCAGGGATTGTCCCAAAAAGGTATCAAGAGGGGCAGGAGCAAGTGGAAATAGAGGCAGCAGTGGAAACACTCTAACCATCACGGGATTAACTCCAACTAACCGACTTACTGCCAGGACTTTTAACATGACCGTGCAAGATGCTGTGCAGTCACGTGATGTGGTGTCAGGTATCATTTCGATCAATAATGTTAATGCATATGTGTTATTTGATTCAGGTGCTACTTGCTCATTTATATCCAATGACTTTGCTAAGAATCTAGAATTTCCTAAGGACGAATTAGAATACCCTATGAACATAGAAATTGCTAATAGGGAAGTAATTTCTTTTAGGTTCGTACACAAGAACTGTAGGGTGGACATTAAGGGAAATGCGATGAACGTAGATCTTATCTCGATTAGACTTGGGGAATTCGATGTTATTTTGGGAATGGATTGGTTATTCAATTATGGGGCGATAATTGATCACCAAAAGAAGTGTATTAACTTTATGACCCCGTCAAAGGTTATATTTTATAGCAGCAAGTCGCCTAGACAAGCGAGTTGTCTGACGATGATGCAGGCCAAGAAGTTGTTAAGACAAGGTTGTGTAGGATATTTAGCCTACATAGTTGATAGTCGAAAGGAGAGTCCGAAACTAGAAGAGATACCTGTCGTGAGAGACTTTGTAGACGTATTTCCAGACCATTTTCCAGGACTTTCGCCAGATAGGGAAGTAGAATTTATGATCAATTTGGCTCTAGGAACTGCTCCAATATCGAAGGCTCTATACCATATGGCTCCGGTGGAGATGAAGGAATTAATGGTGCAGCTGCAAGAACTTTTGGACAAGAAGTATATTCAACCGAGCGTATCGCCGTGGGGAGCGCTAGTGTTGTTCATAAAGAAGAAGGATGGAACGATGCGTCTTTGCATTGACTACAGAGAGTTAAACTAGGTCACGATTAAGAATAAGTATCCATTACCTAGGATCAGTGACTTGTTTGACCAGTTAAAGGGAGCGAGATACTTCTCGAAGATAGACTGAGAAGTGGGTATCATCAATTAAAGGTGAGGAAAGAGGATGTTCTGAAGACAGCGTTCAGGACTCGATATGGTCACTACGAGTTTTTGGTAATGTCATTTGGTATAATAAATGCCCCTGTAGCATTTATGGACCTAATGAACAGAGTATTCAAACCATTTTTGGACAAATTCGTAGTGGTGTTTATCGACGATATTCTGGTATATTCTAAGACCAAGGAGGAACACGTAGAGCATTTGAAGGTGACGCTAGAGGCACTAAGAAAAGAGAAGTTGTATGCCAAGTTTTCAAAATGCGAATTCTAGATAGAGAGGGTGCAATTTCTTGGACATGTGATTGACAAGGATGAAATTTCGGTAGATCCCTCAAAGGTTGAAGCTGTGATGAACTGGGATCAGCCGAAGACACTGTCGGAAGTAAGAAGTTTTCTCGGATTGGCAGGATATTACAGAAGGTTCATTCAGGACTTTTCCAAAATCACGACTTCGTTGACGAAGTTGACTAGGAAATCGATGAAATTCGTTTAGACAAAGAAGTGTGATGAAAGCTTCCAAGAGCTGAAGAAGAGGTTGAGTACGGCACCTGTGTTATCTCTTCCGGATAGCACAGGAAATTTCATAGTGAACAGTGATGCGTCGCACAAAGAACTAGGTTGTGTGCTTATGCAAAACGGCAAGGTCATTACGTATGCGTCACGTCAGTTGAAGGATTATGAGAAGGGGTATCTGACCTATGATTTGGAGTTGGTCGTGGTGGTGTTTGCTTTGAAGATCTGGAGACATTATCTCTATGGGGAGAAGTGTGAAATATATACAGACCATAAGAGTCTGAAATATATTTTTACATAGAAGGATTTTAATATGCGCCAAAGGATATGGTTGGAATTAATAAATGACTATGACTGTGAGATCTTATACAATCCAGGTAAAGCTAATGTGGTTGCCGACGCCTTAAGCATAAATGGTTGAGAGAAATTGATGTCGTTAACCACCCAGGAGGAACTAATTTCAGCAATGGAGAAACTAAAATTAGAGGTGAGATATCCTAAGGAGTCTGACGAGAAACTGTTCCAGCTAGAAACTGGTACAACTTTAGTGGATAAGGTTAAGGAAGCACAATTTCAGGATGAAGAATGTGAGAAGATTAGGAAGAGGATATCTGAAGGGAATGAACTGAAATTCAGTGTGGACAACGAAGGACTACTAAGATTCGAGGGAAGAATTTGGGTACCACAAATGCCAGAAATTAAAGAGGAAATTTTGAGCGAGGCTCATAGTTCACGGTATTTGATTCACCCAGGGAGTACAAAGATGTACCAGGATCTCCAACAACATTTCTGGTGGCCGAATATAAAGAGGGACACTGCCGATTGTGTGGCTAAGTGCCTGACATGTCAGAAAGTGAAAGCAAAACATCAGAGGCCGAGTGGGTTGCTACAACCATTAGAAATCTCAGAGTGGAAATGGGAACATATCACAATGGATTTCATAGTAGGTCTTCCGACGACTCAAAAATGTTTCGACGCAGTATGGGTTATCGTGGATCAATTGACGAAATCAGCACACTTCCTACCGATCAAGGTCATATTCAACTTAGATCAGTTGGCAAAGTTATATGTCAAAGAGATTATCTCAAGGCACGGAGTTCCAGTGTCAATTGTTTCTGATCGAGATCCACGCTTCACATCAAACTTTTGGAAGCGACTACAGGAATGCATGGGGACGCAGTTACGAATGAGTAGAACATATCACCCTCAGACCGACATACAGAGCGAAAGGACGATCCAGACATTGGAAGATATGCTAAGAGTATGCATCATGGTTTTCAAAGGAAATTGGGATGATCTCCTACTGTTTGTGGAATTCGCTTACAATAACAGTTACCACGCAAGTATTGGCATGCCGCCTTATGAAGCGTTCTATGGCAGAAAGTGCAGAACTCCATTATGCTGGGATGAAGTTGGTGAACGTCAATTTCTAGGACCAGAATTGGTACAACAGACAGCCAAGATCGTCAAGGTGATCCGGACAAGATTAGTAGCCGCTCAGGATATACAGAAGAAATACGCCAATCCACACTACAAGAATATAGAATTTGAATCGGGTAACTTTGTTTTCTTGAAAGTTTCTCCCTGGAAGGGAAAGATCAGATTCAACAAGAAGGGGAAATTAAGCCCGAGGTTCATTGGACCCTTTGAGGTGCTGCGAAGAATTGGAGAAGTTGCATATAAGGTAGCTTTACCTCCGACGTTAGAACACATCCACAATGTTTTTCATGTTTCAGTATTACGACCCTATAAACTCGATTACAAACATGTTATAAAATATGAACCCCTGCAATTTGATAAAGATTTATCCTATGAAGAAGTTCATGTTCAGATTGTTGACAGGAAAAAGTAAGTTCTCAGAAATAAAGTGACACATTCTGTTAAGGTAATTTGGAGGAACCACAACGCTGAAGAAGCTACGTGGGAACTCGAAGAACACATGATGAAAACTTACCCACATTTATTTGCTTAATCTATAAGTAAGTGATTCTGAGGACAAAATCTTTGTAAGGGGGGGGGAGAATGTAATGGGACGAGTTAATTGAATCGTGATTCTGAGGAAAAAATCCTTTTAAGGGGGGAAAGATGTGACGAACAAGAATTTTGTAATTTATTTTAAATATTTATTGAATTAAATAAATATTTTTGGTTGATTTATTTATTAAGTTAAATAAATATTTGATGGAATTATGGTAGATTAGTTTAATTATATGTGTTACATTGATTAAATTATTGTGGAGAAATTTTATAGTTCAAAGTGTGAATTTGATGAGTGGGTTTCATACCTACGAATTAGATACCATTTAAACCTAAGATATTGCTACTTCGGGTATTTTTAGGATCATTATTACATGTTTTCGTTGGTATTGTGCAGGGATAAGTCGGGAGGACAAGAACAAAGGAATGAGTGCATAAGGAGAAAAAGCTGCAGAAAATTCATGAACCTTGCCTAGGCGCAGGTTCGCGGCAGACAACTTAAAGTTTCCTTGTTCAAGTTGGATTCTGGAGATATTTGGCTGGGAGATTTGGAACGCGATTAGAAGAGTATTAAAGGCACATAAAGGGGCAGAGATGACATTATCTTGGACATTAACAAACCCTAATCGTGGGGAGATCACACGTTGGAGAATTGAAGCGAGGCTTAAGGCACGAAGAACGCAAGGCGAGATTGGAGAAGAGTAACACTAAACTTTCAATTTCTATTCTCTTTCTTCATCTATTCTTTGTATTCAGGATGCTAGTAACTTTGTGGATGATAGTTCTTTACTTATCTATGATGAACAAATTTACTGTTTAAGTCTACAATGGAGCTTTTGTGTAACTGAGAATTGACATGCTTCTTTATTAGTTTATTGAGACTATTTTCCAAATTATTTACTATAGTGTATGCTTAATGATGTTATTGCTTGATCACCAATTACTTTTACTGAATATGAAATCGAGAGATGGAATATGGGGTTAGAACTGATCATAGTAACGTACGTTTAAGTTTTCTGCACTAAGTTGGGATTCATAATTCATGTGTAGGATAGAGATATCTATACCTCGTACGTAATCTAATGAGAATCTGAACTAAAACCTTTTTCAATTATAATTCACATAGAGATATAGTGAGTTAGTTAATTAAGGTGTCTTACTTAATTCTATCAATTATGGATTTGAGTTGGTTTGGGTACAATTCATTGAGAGATGGTTATATCTACTATTATGTTCTTGGTTAATAATTTGGAATAGTTTATTCGAATTGAACGGAAGTGTGTTGTCATTCGACGTGAAACAATAAGTGAAGTTGTAGGCTTAATTCTCCGAAAACTTGTCAAATTCCTGGATAGTGGTCGTTATAGTTTAATTGGTAATTTTTTCATAAATATCATCACTTAATCATTGGTTTAATAAAATTGGGATAATATAAAATTGGTAATTGTTAGGAAAAATTGTAGTTATTTTCTCCGTGGGAACGATACTTTACTTCCACTCTATTACTTGTTGACCACGTATACTTGCGTGTTGTGCGTATTAGATTTTACCCAACAAGACTTAGAACTAAAATTTATACATTTACACAGCAACAGGGAGAACCTTTATACGAAGCATGTGAATGATATAAAGAGTTGTTGAGAAAATGTCCACACCATGGACTATCTTAGTGGATGCAGATGAATACCTTCTGCAATGGGTTAGGAGGTCATGCACGAACTAGCATTGATGCAGCATCAGGGGGAGCTTTCATGGTAAAGAAATTTGCGGAAGCTTATGACTTGATAGAGACAATGGATGCAAACAACTATTAGTGGTTGACTGATAGAATGACACAACCAGAGGTAGCAAGGATTCTGGAAGTGGATTCAGTGACAGATCTGTCAGCTCAAATAGTAGCATTATCAAAGAAGATGGATTCAGTGTCGGGTGAGAATATACAACAGGTAGCAGTTGTGTGTTTGCTATGTGAAAGGGAGCATCCAACGGACCATGATGTAATTAATCCAGCATCAGTACAGTTCATGGGTAGTTACAACAGGCCACCAAACACGTACCAGAATACATACAATCAGGGGGCAAGGAACCATCCTAACTTCTCATAGGGAAACAATCAGAATCAAAATCAGAATCAACAACAATATCCACGACCAGCATACCCCCCTGCCTCCGGTTTTCAGAATCAACACCAACAATCATCTCCGCATCATGAGAATAAGATAGATTTGGAAGAGCTACTTATGAAATACATAACAGGTAATGAGGCGGTAATGAAAACTCAGGCAGCTGTGATTAAAAATTTGGAAACTCAGATGGGACAGATTGCAAGTGCTCTGAATAATAGGAACCTTGCCGAACGACACCGAAAAGAATCCTAGGGGAGGTTATGAGCAATGTCAAGCTGTTACACTGCAAAGTGGAAAACAGATAGCTGAGAAAAATGCAGAAGAGCCGACGACAGAGAAGAATGTTGAGACAAATATGGAGGAAACAGTCGACAAAATTAAAGGAGGAGAAGAACTAATGGTAACAGAACAAGTAGTTGTCGTACTAACAGTTTACCCACCACCACCCTTTCAACAAAAGATCTAGAAATAGAAACTAGAAAAGAAATTTACTAAGTTTCTAGAAGTGTTCAAAAAGTTGCATATCAACATTCCGTTTGAGGAAGCGTTAGAGCAGATTCCTAGATACGCCAAGTTCATGAAGGATATTTTATCAAAGAAAAAGAAGCTAGAGGACTTTGAAACCGTGGCATTAACAGAGGAGTGTAGTGCTATATTGCAAAAGAAGCTTCCACCAAAATTAAAAGATCCGGGCAGTTTCACCATTTTGTGCACAATAAGTAGTTTGTCTTTCAACAAATGTTTGCGTGACTTTGGTGCAAGCATAAATCTCATGCCGTTATCAGTATATACTCAGTTGGGTTTACCGACACCTAGACCAACAAACATTTCTCTACAGCTTGCGGACAAATCGGTGACATATCCAAGGGGAATTGTTGAAGATATTCTAGTCAAAGTTGACAAATTCATATTCCCAGTTGATTTCATCATCTTGGATTATGAAGAGGATAAGGATATTTCGATAATACTCGGGCAACCATTTTTGGCAATCGGTAGGACTCTCATCGATGTTCAGAAAGGAAAGTTAACCATGAGGGTTCAAGACCAAGAGGTAACCTTCAATGTTTTCAAAGCCATGAACATCCCCAAGAAGGATGAGGAGTGTTATCGCATGGATGTGATTGAGAAAGTTGTGGGGGATGAACAAGGTCGTATACTGAGTACTGATCTTTTGAAAATGACATTGATAGGGGATCGTGAGAGCGACTATCTAGAATTGACATAATATCTGCATTTGTTAAATGTGTGAGTTCCAAGAGGGCACATAATAGATCTAGAAAGGGAGTTTAATAGATCCTTTTTAAATTTAAAAGCTTTTTTCTTTTCTTTTGTATTGCTAAGTAATTAGTAGATCACAAACATAAGAATCAAGTCATGCACAGCGGAATAAGTTAAAGATCCTCTTCAAAGATATCTTGGTAAACATAGTTCTAATGTTAGTTTAGGTGTAAGTGGTTATAGCAGTTACAGCAGTTATAGTGCATAATATAAATGACATAAAGTAAAAGACATAAGGGATTTTAAGTTGTTCAGAGACTCAAGCTCCTACTCCACCCTTCTGCTTCAACAAGCAGGGATTCCACTAAGGAAAAGGTAACTCTTGAATCACTAAGATTCCTTCAAGGCCAGCAGCCTTGGAACTCTAGTTCACTAAGAACTCTTCAAGCCCAGCAGACTTGGAACTATAGACTAAGCCCAACAAACTTAGAAACTCTTATACCCTCCTATACTCAGCAAGCCCATCAGACTTAACTTTGATTTAGTCACGAAGACAAGGACCTCTCAGGCCCTGATTGTTGGTTTGTTGTTGGTGGTGCTGAGCTGTTAAGATGACTTTAAGCTTGTTCATCTTCTAGTACGTAGTAGCTTGGTGTGATCTTCTGGCATTCTGCATTGAGATTGGATCACCACTGATGGACTGCTAAGATGAACATGAAGCTCGCCATCCTTGAGCACTTAGCAGTCTATCATATCTTATTGGTGCAGCTGATCTTATTGTTAATGTTTAACTTCATCTAATTTCAACATGGCACACTGTCACCATTGAGGATCTGCTAAGTCTTTGCACTTCAGGTAAACTTTTTTTGGTACTTAGCATCCTTTGAACACTGGTTGTCTTGTGTGCAGATTTTGTACTGTATCTACTTCTCTTCAGCTCAGGTTATTCATGGTGAATCGTAGAGTGGGTCTAGATATCTGCTTTCTAGACTGCAACTCTATCTCTTTTCTTCTTGGCCTTCTCGGCTCTCAGCATAGATGCCATTGTGGTTGGAATTCTCCTTGGTGTTGAGTGAAGCCTTTAGCAGTTAAAGCTCTTCATCATAATTTTTTCACTCCTACTATGGTAGTCTCGCTGCCACTGAGACATTTTCTGTTAGGCTTTGTAGAAATCTCGTCGAGTCAACAACTCTTCACCTTTGAAGCTTCAGCTGTTATATACTCCTCCATTAGCTTCCCGTTGGAATATAGCGGTTGGAAGCTATTTGAAATACTTCAAGGATTCTGAGTTATTTGGTGCAGACTGCTGATTTAACGTGACAACACCTTTTTAACTTTCCTGACACAGTAGTCTGCTATTTCACCTACTATCTCTAAGATGTCACTTTCACAAGTCAGACTAGTAGTCACCTTAACTTCTCCTTTTTGTTTCCTCGATCTAAACCAAAGAAGTTAGCTTACTGCATCGATGCTCTCAATCAGCAATGTTTGATTGACACTCTTCATATTAAGATATTGCTGAGACTCAATAATCAGATGACCGAACTCCATGATTCTGATGCAGATGTTCATGCTAGATCGTAGTTTATCTGTGGTTGTTGCAGGTTGACTAGCTTTGACAACACTATGATCCTAAGAGCGTTCTGTGATCTGACAATGTAGAACCTCTTGCTCTTTTCTCTTGCAGTGCTTCTACGATTCTGTTTGCCTTGACTCGCATTAGGAACTGATAACTTGGCTGACTGCTTTAGCCCTTCTGGTTTGCAAGACTCTTCTGATTAGTCATGCTTAGATCTCTTAACTTTCTGCCCTGTTATCTCCCGTTCATTCTTTATGGTAAGGCTGAGCATAGACATTCCTTTTCGTCTGTTCTTTGTAGGCTGACCAATATCTATGTAGGTGATTTATTAGTTTTGCTGCTTATTTGGAAAACACCACGATCGCAATCATCACTACGACCGTTGTCTTATATTAGTTTGATAGACACTGCAATCGTTGTCTTCCTTTTGACAGTCACTTCAATCATTGTCTTCTAGTGGATGCTTGTAGAAGACTTCTCTTGAATGGCTATTCACTTCTCAATCAGCCTTGCTGATAGAGTTGGTGCTTCGATCTTCTATTTACTTGCAGGCCATTTAGTGAGTGCTCTTTGATCCACCTTAAGTAGACTGCTTTCTAAACCTTGACTACTCTTTCTATAGTGAGATTTTCGCTTTCACTTCAGAAATGCTCCTATTGAGAATCGTGTAGTCTCTACGATTCTTCCTTAAAATTGTGAGCACTTGACTGACTATAATTTGGCTCCAGTGCTGCATACTATAATTCTGCTTGGGTTCTACAGACTACAATTCTCCTCTGGCTCTGCAGACTACGATCTGGATCTGGTTCTGTAGACAACGATCTGGCTCTGGTTCTATAGACACTACGACTCCGAGTGAATTCTGTGACTCTGAGAGTGGATCATATGACAGACTACGATTTCTACCTTAACAACTGCAGTCTCTTGACTGATCTGCCTAACTACGATTTTTGCCTCAGTTATGATCTACAGACTCCACGTCTTCGAGTGAAGCCTACGATTCTTGACTTGGCTCGGCAGGAGCTCGACAGGTTGTCTCCACGTTCTTGAAGTGGCTTTCTTGGTATACTGTGATTTCGAGAGCAGCTATCTTTACAGACTACGGTTCTGCCTTGATAGACTACAATTCTACCTTTACTTTCTCAGCTGACTTCAATTGCTAGTGTAGTGCTCCACGATCAGACAAGCCTATCTATTACATTTTATAAGATCAACCTAACAAGCTTGATCTTTCTATTCATAGTCCTTGAACATTGTAATCTTTTGAAGGACTTCACAAAGCTGTTCACTTATGTAGGATCAACCTAACACTTTTGATCTTTTCAGTCTAAGTCCTTGTATATATAAGTCTATCATCTATAAAGGAATTTACAACTTTCATCAATGCAGACATATTTTCATATTCATTCATTAAGTTCATAATCAAATCTTATATAAATAGGAATAACATTTTCATGTATATTCCTAACAATGTCCCCCTATTTGATTGTGACAAAAATATTAAATGCATATGTATGAGATGAATGAGTCTTAATATACAGTGAGCTGCTGTATTATGAGAACAGATAATCATGAATGTCATTAATAAAAAATTTAACTTATAAAAGATATGACACTCTACATCCTAGATCCAGAACATACTATTATAATTAGAGATGTACCTTTTCTTTTTCATTGTCCGCTCCTTGTATGTCTTCAGGATGTACTTTCTGTTCAACTACTCAGCTTGTATGTCTTCTTGATTCTGCTCCCCCTCAGATGAATGCATCATTTCTTCATCTAGCTTTGGCTCCCCCTCAGTCTTTGTCTTCATAGAGTCATCTTCTTTCGGCTCCCCCTCAGATGATGACTCCACTGCTGCTTCCTTCTTTTGCTTCCCCTTTAGGTCATTTGCTTTGCTGCTCTGGCTCTTGCTCTTGCTCTTCTCCTCTGTCTTCATTCTTCTCTTAGATTGCCTCCTTGAATGCCTCTTTTTCTCCCCTTTTTTGTCATCAATCACTTGAGAGAGATGTTGGACATTAGACATAAGTTGCTCCATCAGGTGAGATGTGTTGCTAATTTCAATCTTCAGTTCCTATTGCCTAAGCTCCAGCTTTAGGGAAAGAGACTGGTTTAGAGTGTTTATTTTCTCAAAGAGAGACAGAATAGATTCTCTACTTTGCTTCTAAGCTTAAAAAGCTTATTCCCTCTGATCCCTTATAGACTTCAGATAGATTTGATCTCTTTGTTGAAGCTTGAGAGATATATCTGCGATTGTAGCCTGAAGCTTGTTGTGATACTCACTGTCTTCTCCTCCTGACATGATCTTAGCTTCTTCAGCAATGAGAGAAATTTTTTTAACCAATTCTTTAGAGTTTTTCAGTAATTCTTGTTCTTGAAGAATTTGAGCATCTGGTTGGACAGCCTCCTGCTGAGCAGCTGGTTGGACACCACATTTCTCACTCTTAGAGAGGCTTTCAAAAGTAGTGAGAATCTCATAGATATTTGAATACTAGTCACTATTGGAGGACGAAGGGATGTCAGATAGTATTGTTGAAGCAAGATTTAACTTCTCAGGCTGAGCTAGATCTCTTGCAATGGTGTAGTGCAAAGGCTCTACGATCGTACGCTTTGATGTGATTCTTCCACCATCTAAGCTTTGTCATATATCGTAGGGTATGTAGATGTTTCTAGCTTGTCGGTAGACCTTGAAGTGAGGCTGGTCTTTGATCAGCTTTGTAGGGAATGACTTAACTCTTGGAAAGTTTTGCGAAATCAACTCCAGGTTGGGAAAGTGTGAGAAGCACCATCTGAAGTAGCTTTTATCTCCAGCAGTGTAGGCCTTCAGCCATGGCATCAATGTATAGAACCACCTTATCAGATGATTCTCATAATTATATAGCACGGTTGTAAGGTCAAACTCCATATCTTGATTATTGTTGAGCAAATCGGCTATGGACATCCTTACCACGTTGAGTCTTTCATTGCTATGGTCTACCCATATCACTGGTAGCACATTTTGTGGTTCATCAAATACTTCCACCACAATTCTTATTTTAACATTTGCAGGAGACAGAACATGTTAGTCTTCTGCCTCCTGATCTTCAGAACTAGAGTCTACTTCCTTTCCTTCATAACCTGATCTAGAGTCAGACTGGTGTAAGTTCCCTTCAGCTGACTCATCAGTATATTCCTCTTCTGATTTAGATCCATTTGCAGTCTTTTCATTTTCATCACTGCTAGAACTGTCAGACATTACCATTATTTTGCCCTTAGCACCTACTTCCAAATTCTCAGGCTCGTCATCATTATCATCACTGAGCTCATTGATCTTTGTAGAAGATTCTCTTTTCTTCTTTAGGCCTGGTTGGAGAAGAAATCTATTACTCTTTCTCCTCTTTGGGGTTCAGCAACAGGAGGTTCAGGTTCATCTTTTTCTTTGGATCCTGATTCCTCTATATCAGCAGAAGGACTCCTTTGGGGTTTATCAGTAGGAGATCCAGTTGATTCTTCTTTTTCTAATTTTGATCCTTCCTTATCAGCAGAAGGACTACTTAGGGGTTTAACAATAGGACTTCCAGTTGCTTCTTTTTTTTTTGATTCTGCTTCCTCTTCTTCAGCAAAAAGACTTCTTTGGGGGACCTTTGGTGACTTTCTCACCACCTTGGCTATCTTCATGGATGGCTTTTCGGAAGTGGACACTGGAACATTAGAATCATCAGAGTGAGATAGCTCATCCTCTACATTGCTATCCTTCCTCTTCTTCGTATTACTTTTGATGTTGTTGCCATACGTCTTCAGCTTCTTGTTCTCCATGGGATTTTTCTTCCAATTGTCAAACAGCTTGGGAGACAACACCTTGTGAATATTTAGGGGTTCACCCTCATCATCCTTTATCTTATTTTTTAACTTCTTATTCATAATGATGCTTAAGAATCTCCCATGGAAAACCTTCGTGTGAGGTTTGTCAGTTGATTTCTTCTTCTCTGCCTTTTCTAGCCACTTAGACATCAAGTCGAATAGTATGGCTCCAAAGTTGATTCGCTGATTTAGTACAATGGCAGACATGATTCTCAACTATTGATCGCTGACTGTATCATGTGTAGTATTCTTACTTAGTATACACTTCCCTACAATCTCAACAAGGAACTCAAATTCTTCATGGAACTCCTTCTTCTTCATGTCCTTCATACTAGGGTTCCTTTTATAGCGCATAACCCTTTTTCCTTCTTCAATGTTAACTTCTTCAAGACTCTTTAGACCCATGTCAGGAAAACCTAAGCATTGATTGATGTTTGTAGGTTTTATCTTCAGAATTAGCCCTTTGACCTTTGTGGATAGAAGCCCATAACTTTTTGTTGCATTTAAGTAGAACTCTTTCACTAGGTCGGTATAGATATGGTGTTAGATTCAAGGCATTCAGAAAACCCAGCCTTCTTCACGAGTTCAAGAATGTGTCTGAACTTCTTTTCTGATCTTTCAAATCTCTTGGTGCCTAGTTGAATACCCGTGACGACACGCCAATCTTCCATTTGAAGGGTTAGGAGTATCTGGGTGGGTGTTTGCTTTTAGAATTATTGCAGGAGGTATCTGAGAGCAATTTGAGGATGGCTAGATGTTTGAGAGTTTTAGGCTTTTGGAGAGTGTTTAGGGTTTCAGCTTCAGAGATAGAAGATGGATTAAAGAGGCTTGTAGCTTTTTGGTAGACACTCGTAAGTGTAACTGCCACTGATTTGAATTTTCCTTCTTGTAACTGTTCCCTCCATATTTCAATGGGACAGATGTAAGAGTCTGATAGGTCATAATCTGTAACTTCTTCTAACAAATCAGCTTTTCAGATTTGACATTCCTTCTGTTGACCGTTGACTACTTCAGTTCGTGGAGTAGCCTGATGACATAGATTAGTACTCCACGATTTCTTTGTCTGGTCGACAATCTCTTTATCCACAAGAAGATCGTCGTCTGTAGCCATGCTTCAATAGACAACTCTTTATTAATCTCCAACAGGGAGTTGCATGATTCATCAGTAGCTTATATTCTTCTGAGGGGTTACTATATGCTTCTGCAAAGGTCCTTGTGATGTATTCAATATCAGCACTTCTTCTGGGTTAAGGTTGCACAGAAAGGGTTGGCCTCTTAGTATAAAACTTAGGGCGAGGTTTGTCTCTGAGGCGCTTATCAAAAGAACAGCTCCTTGAACATGATGGCAACAATATCATCACAGTGGGCTTCTCTGCCATGAGATTCACTTACCAACATTGAATATTCGTTGATGTTGGTATCTGTCTAGACTATAATTGTGGGGTCAGCATGCTCTTACACTACGGTCAGGTGTTCGATCGTAGGTACTCCACGATTGGGGTAGTTGGCTGATATGGTTATCAGTAGCACGTTTTGGGATTATACTACTGGGAATGAAGAATTATTTGGTTCATCAGTCATAGAGTTTTGGGACTCTGTAACTAGGATGTGGCTGTTTAGATAAGCATCTGTTTAGGGAACTTAAAAAGAGTGGACTAGATATTCTTGGAGTGATTAACAGACATGCAATAGAGGTTGACCTATCATCTGAGCTTATCTCAGGACTTCTAGCAAGAATCACACTTCTTCAATTTCTCCTTAAACTCCACCACCTCCATATCTTCAGTTGTCCTTCTATAATCTTCACCACCTCTGTAACGAATGAGAATTTTATATATTAAATTTTAATATTTATTGAATTAAATAAATATTTTAATTAATTTATTTATTGAGTTAAATAAATAAATTATGTGATGATTTTGTAGTAATTTAATTAAGTGTAATATATTGATTAAATGAATATTTAATATTTAATTTAATTGATATGTAATAATTTTATGGTATAGTTCTAATTTAATTGAGGTAATTAAATTAGATGTATTTTATGTGGTAATCGTTGCATGAAATTATAATTAGCAAGTAATTATAATTGTTATGTGGCAATTGTTATATGGATAATTGATGTTAGCTTTTATTTAATTAAATTGGAAGGTTGAAATTTAATTAAATAAAATATAACATTTAATCTATGTGTTAAAAGAATAAAAAGGGGTTTTAAATTAGTTTTACCCAAACAAGGCCCTTAAAACTGTTTTTAAATCCATTTTTCCAAACGAGGCCCTTGTACTTGTTTTAAACTCGTTTTACCAAACAGGGCCTTAGCTACTAATAATCTGTTTTTAAAAATAAACTGTTTTTGCCAAACAAAGCCTTATGGCTTTTGATTTTCAAAAATTATAACTGATGTAATTAGTATGGGATTTAATTGTCAATTAATATATTTATTATATGATTGTCAGTTATATATGTATGTATATGTATATTTCATATTATACGTTAGAAAAAAACAAAGTTAGAGTTTTATCAGTGTCAAAACAAGAAGAACAGAGAAAAGTTAGAGAGAAGAAGAAGAAAAGGAAAGGGAAGGAAGCTTCGAGAGAATCGAACAACCATCTTCATCCTCTTCTCCTAATCAAACAAGGGTATAATCCTAACTTGTAGTTTTAAAAATTTTGTGTTTATGCTCTTCGTATTGATAGTTCTCTGCAAACTATTTTTATGAAAATTTCTTGATTATGATATATATATATATGATGTATATATATATATATATATATATATATACTTATATATGATTCTTATAGTTGTCTAAGTGATTCAATTCACGTAAATACGATGAGCATGAAGAAATCATGTCCATAGTAATTTACTATGAACTTATTTTGAAAATAGTATTCTAAATTATCAAAATTGGTGTGTGATTGTTAATTGTTGTTTAAATTGATCATAAATTATGATAATATGTTAAGGAATAGAGTTAATACAATTGGAATTACATGAATTGGTTTAAAAACGAACTCACAGTATCAATTTTCGTCAAGAACACTTGAGAGTGTTGTTTTCTTCAAAAATTATGAAAATTGAGTTTTGATTATGTGTTATAGTGTTTATGAATGTTATAATCATGTTAAAAGTTTAAGATTTTGTTTTCATAAAGTTTTATATACATTATGTTGATAAAAATCAGACTTTGGTGCGAAGAAATAAGCCAAATTGGCGTATTTCTCTTCACGATCGCGAACTGGGGGAGCCACCAGAGGGGGGACCCGCCCCAGCGGGGCTTTAAGCCTAGGATGACCCGCCCCAGCGGGGCTACCTGCTGTCCGGGGAGTCCATTTGAGTTCCGAGTAGTTTTTTTGTGCAGTGTTTGTTTAGCTAACTTAATGTGATGATGTGTTAAGTGTATTAGACAATGAGATAACATACTTTTGATATGTTTAAGATAATTTGAAGTCTTATATTAATATATTAAGTGTGTACTTGGATATTACTTTCTTAAGGTACGACATGGTAGTTTAAAGCGTTATAAGCTTGTGGTGTGTATGTTGTGAGTGTAGACTCACGTATGTGTTTAGTTAGCAACTTATCTTGTAAACCACATTGTGGGTTGAACTTGAGTAAGGAGTTCAACGGTTTAGACATCTTGGCGATGTAATAATTGATTTTATAAACATAATGTAAAATGTAGGATAATTGTGGGAGTGATTTGTAATTGTAAAGTGTAGCTTGCGCTTGAGGCAAGTTTTCTAAACCCTAAACTTGTTATTCATATTGAGCAAGTTTCCTAAACCTTTCTTTTACGTTTATGCAAGTTATCGAATCCTTACTCTTTATATCATGCAAATTTATTTTCGATTCTTAACTTGTTAATTATTGTACAAGTTATGTTGTATTCTGATATTCATAATGAACAAGTATTGAACTTATTATTTAAGTAATGCGATCTTCTCTTATTTGTTCAAGCAAGATCTACTTAATCTTTCAAATGCTTTAAGTTATTTCTAAAGCATGCCTAGTTATTGTGAAGTCTATTGTTATGACTTATATTTGGTTCATAAGTATTATATTATCGAACTATTAAATTTTGTGAGTCGATTCAACTACTCCGTAGTTGATGATAGTTGAAAACTCCAAATTTCCTTTTAGCTATCCAAACCAAACTTTCTTTGGTGCGGACTTGTATCAAATATTGAGATGAACAATCCTATTTATTAGGGGATGTTACTACGCGAAAGCGTTAAATGTTTGTGCACAATACATGGTACGAATGTAACGACCCCAAAATTCTTACCTTATAATTCTCATTCTCGATCGTTTAACAATACAACTTTATTCTATCTGTACATCAGTATTTGATATACAATCATTACGAAAATGCGGAATATTTAAAATTTTTATAAAATTTTTCTTTATTGCCCTGAATCGCAACCTTTACATTACATCTATTCGATTCAAATCTATATCATGAATCTTTACAACAAAACGACTATACAAATTTTACATCATAAAGCAATATCCACTATACATCGGATAGCTCAACTTTACAACTTACCAATTACGTTACAATCAAAACATCAAATACAATTTGATATTTAACATAAGTAATATTCTTGAACATTGATTCTTATAATTCACTTAACACGTATCTTTACCTTGCATCTTGGACCTGCAAAAATGGTTATTTGCAAGAGTGAGCTCGACAGCTCAGCAAGATCTAACAGTTTTCATGCATCACATAGCACATAATTAACATGCTCAACATTAAAGTAACATGGCATACATGCTTTAATCACATAACAAATATAAAGATTGAGTTTCTTACTCAATCAACATTATTAAATCAATCAATGTAGTCATAAATTGACTTTAACATTCATGTTTACAACATATATAACATATCATGCTCTTTGCAAAATAATTTAAAATAGTTCATAATATCATCAAGTTCACATAGAAAATAGGAACCGAAAGATTTGCCTGGCTCGTAGATTACCAAATACCGAAAAATAGCTTAATATAATCTGCTTCATGATCCTACATAACATATAACCATACGCATCAATTATTAGTCACCTAGCAACGCTTATCAAACGTCTGAGTAAATACTACTTTATACTTTCTAATTCTCTTCTACTTCCTCGTTTGACACTCGCTGTCAAACCATATATATAATTAACAATATCAGTTAACTATCACATAGTTAATCCTCATCGCTAGTTAACCAGCTTAGGTTAACTTATTCCTCATTAACTAAAAAATTTAATAATTGATTATCACATCACATAATCATATAATTTCTCATAATTAATCAATTAATAATTACATACTCATATTAAATTATAATTACACAAATTATAATTTAAAACATTCACTTTAATTATAACTAATCAAATTACATCTTATGTTAATCAAATTATCACTAAACAATTTATAATTTAATATAAACCATTACTCTAATTAATCAAATTATGATAATTATAATTTATAATTAATCAAACTACGTCATGCATTAAATTATAATTAAACCAATTATAATTTAAATTAAACAATTACTTAGATTATAAATAATCAATTTAAATTCATGCACTCATTTAAATAAATTATAATTTATTCTACACATTTGCCTCAATTATAATCACATATCATATTAATCAAATTATAATTAACAAAATTATAATTTAAGTTAAACTTTTACTTTGATTCTAATTAATCAAACTATATTCATTATAATTTAACAACTTATAATTTTAATTAAACATTTACTATAATTATTTCAAATTACAGTTACGCATCATGTTAACTAAATTATAACTAAATAAATTACAACTTAAGCTAACCATTTAGTTTAATAAATCAAATACTAATTTAAGGTTTTCACAACCTTCTTTCTTTTAAACTTTGAAATCGTCAAATACCTATTAACAATATCTTATTGAAAATCTTGGTTCATATGTAACACATAACCATTATTTTTAACCTATACAATTTGGGTTTTAAAAACTGTACAATTAATTAAAGTTTTATGCCTCTGCTCAGGGTCCGGCGCAGCTGCGCCACTCATTGCCTTGACACCGGCGCAGCTGCGCTGCTTCTGCCCTTGCTGCCTGCACAGCTGCGCCAGCACGCGGGCAGAAACGGAGCAGCAATGACACTGTCATGCCAACAAACGACAATTACAAGCAATTCCCACACTGTAAGGTACTCACATGCACTAATACACATGCTATACATGATCCAAATCACAAAATTTTTCTAAGCAACAATAATCAAAATGTTTTAGAAACCAATTTTACTATTTTCATAAAGTCCATACCTTTATCAAATAATTCATCGTAAATCCAATTCTCAACTAATTAACTTCATAATTCATATATTATCTTCGTTATTAAAGATAGTATCATACAAAAATCTAAATATGCATATATCACATAAGTAATTATAAATTTTTCATTCTAAACTCAACCAAAATATGAAAATTTCTTAAGAACACAAATTCTTCATAAAAACTTGTTTTATAACAAATTTTGATTTCTGAAAATCGTACATAGCATACAATTCATTTATATGAACACAACTTATATATTCAATTCATGGTTATACAAATTTCTAGTTAACTTACAAACACAAAGAACTAATACTTATTAATAATCATAAAAACATATTTAAAAACACGAATTGAGATTATAACCTTGTTTTGCTTAGAAGAACAAGATGAAGATGGTGGTGTGTTTGACTCTCTCAAAATTCATCTTCCTCTTTCTTCTTTCTCCCTCCTTCTCTTTTCTCTCTATCTTTTCTCTGTGTTTTCTCTTCTCTTTCTCTGTATTTTTTTTTTGTTTCTAACACTGACTATTTTCTCTAACTCTTGTTTTAATCTAACGTATATTGTAATATACATATATCTATATACATATAATATAATCATAAATATAAACATAATAACCCTTATTAACTATAATAATTACAATTAATATATAAGTTACAAATTTGAAAAAGCATTAAGGCTTGTTTGGCAAAATAAGTTATTTTAAAAATAGGTTTTAATAGTTAAGGTCCCGTTTGGCAAAACGGATTTAAAATAATGTAAGGGCCTTGTTTGGAAAAACGGTTTTAAAAACTCTTTTTATTCTTTTAATAAATCCTTTAACACATCTTGTTAATGTTATACTTTAATCAATTAAATCCTAACATTCTAATTTAATTAATTAAAAGTCTAACATCAATTAAACACATAAAATTGTCACATAATTATAATTAATTACTAATTATAATTGCATGTAACACTCATCACATTACTCATCTAATTTAATTATCTCAATTAAATTAGAACTATAACATGAAATCGTTATATCAATTAAATTAAATACTAAATATTCATTTAATTAATATAATACATTTAATTACATTACTCCATAATAATCACATAATTATTTATTTAACTCAATATAATTCAATTAAGATATTTATTTACTCCAATAAATATCAAAATTAACATTTAAATTATCTTCACATATTTCACCATATATGACACGTATTCACATACTCAAACTCAAAATATCAGATAATAAGAATTTTATTTATTAAATTCTCATTTATAAATTTTAAAAATCTGGGATGTCACATTCTTCCCTCCTTATAAGGATTTCGTCCTCGAAATCACCGAAACCCTACCTTTCTCAAGTTTTCATCAAATTTCTTTAAAAACATTTATCGTTGAATAACTTCAACATCTTACATTAATATAGGTTTTATATTTCCTACTACATTCAATTCTTTAATAAATTTTAGGTTTTATTTTGTAACCCTAAATTAAACACAATTATGTTTCACATATTATATATTCTCTAACTCATTCATTTTCTTTCTAAGGATCATTACTACACACTTTACTCGTCGAATTAATATATTTCGTACTTCACCATCTATAATTATTCGGGTTATCACATTCACCCATTCTTCTAAGAATTTCGTCCTCAAAATTTAAGTCTATCAATCTATATATATCATTATATCAAAATAGATTTTACGCTAGTCTCTACTCACTAGATTAAAGCATTCAACAACTATTTCTTTCTAAGACTGTTCTTCTTACCACATTCACCTTCAGAATAATAAGAATCTTCCACAATTGTTCAATGATTGGGAAGCGATATAAACAACTCAGAAATTTTAAAAAATTTAAATCATGCTGAGTGGTCAAAAGACCTTGAACTTTGTTTTTAGGTTTATTAGTGCTTCACCCCGGGTACTTCACACTATAAAACCGCATCGGTACTCTAGGTGGCCAGCCTATCTTACCCCTACGTCAGGCCCAAACGTAGAACATCGTAACGACTCTATGCGTTACACTCGGAACTATATTCTCTGATAATATGTCCCCCTTTTGTAGGGTTGTTCACCTCAGTTTCTTAACATTTGAATCAACACCAAAACAATTTGGTTTGGTATAGTTTGACAAAGAACACTTGAATTTCATGAACATCTTCCAATATTCGTCTAGCTGAATCAAGTAGCATAGACTTCTAACAATAATTCGGACATCAATTGAAATACATATATATGTATATATATTTTTAACCAACTCAATACAATAAATATATATATATATATATATATATATTTCGTTTAAGGAAACTAAAAGTAAATAAATCTTTTTTTTAAGGAAACTAAAATAATAATAAATCTTTTCACAATATCCTGATACCGTATCGTATTACTGATACGTTGAGGATTTCGTCATTACATGACGTCGTCATACTACATCATACCATAGTGGGTTGATGATCATACGATCACATCCAACATTAGGTTTAACTGCATTGATAACTTCCTTGATTTTTGTCTCTACACCATATCAAATGATGCATAGAACACATAAAATACATTTTGAAATTATTTTTGTCTAGCTGAAGCAATTAGCATAGACATGTGAATAATAGCACTATTTTAAAATTTTCATTGGTTCTATCATTTGATCCAATTTTTTCAAGAAAACAGAAGTGCAACATCAGCACGAAGTCAATAAATTTTGAAAATCTAGTAAAGCTAGGAGATTTAGAATATAAAAACCTTCTCCATAAATTAAATCTTTACTCCATCATTACTTAATCATTCTATCAACCTTAAACAACATCAATGCTTCCTATACCATAACTTTTCTATACCCAGTATAGTTCATCAAACTTACCACACTTTGGAAGTTCAAGAACTTGCCACAATAATATGAGTTTAAGAACTTGTCCTAGCAATACGTAGTCAAAGAACTGATCAGAGACTGTCCATATGCTTAGGGGATCAAAACATACATACGATTATGAGTCACGATCTTACCATAAGTATGAGTTTTAAGAACTAGCCTAACCTTAAGATCATCTAATGTAATCTTAATATCATCTAATCTAATCTTTATTGACTCCAACTATCAAATGTAATATGAGAAAAGTATCACCTTCTCGTCATCTATATATTGATAGCGCGACACCAACCTTCCAACGATTATCAGTATGATAAACCAAGTGTAAGCACAAAACCCTACCCATACAGAAGTTTGTACATCTCAGCCACCACATGAGTTCTCAATTGAAATCCCACTTAACTCTATCTTACTTATAACATCTCGTTCAATACTCAATACAGACTTTCTGTATCTCATCATTTATAACTCCTTGTGAGTTAATCTCGTACTATATCATAGTACAGTCTCGTTATAGCATCAAACTATAACTATTTAATCATTACAGACCATCTGTCTTTCAACTTCAAAAGATCACATTGTGATCTTATTCTATAATCATCTCCCTTATAATTCTTCCTTATCTCATTATCGTTTTGTTTTAAAACTTCTTATCTCTACCTTTCATCATGTTATATCATGACCTCATTATGATTTAATCTTATAGACTTCGTCTATTCATCGTTATTCGTCAACTTTATTATTAGAGTTAGGTAACTCCTGATTCTCATCTTCATATCTTTTCAAGATTCTTCTTTGAATCTTCTTGTTTATTTATTAACTCTTCTTTTAAGAATTTCTAACTCCATTCATATAGCTCAATATTTTATTCGAGTTTATTCCTCGTTATTCTCACTTTCTTCTTATAACATTTCTAGGACTTAACTTATCTTATACATCTACGTATGTGAAAGGAATCACCTTTTTGTTATACGTAACTTAACTTCTCATTCTCTAAGGTCATAGCCTAAGGTACTCTTACCTAAGGTGTATAACCTATCAGCTTTGATACCAACTGTAACGACCCCAAAATTCTTACCATATAATTCTCATCTCGATCGTTTAACAATACAACTTTATTCTATCTGTACATCAGTATTCGATATACAATCATTACGAAAATGCGCAATATTTAAAAATTTTATAAAATCTTTCTTTATTGCCCTGAATTGCAACCTTTACATTACATCTATTCGATTCAAATCTATATCATGAATCTTTACAACAAAACGACTATACAAATTTTACATCATAAAGCAATATCCACTATACATCGAATAGCTCAACTTTATAACTTACCAATTACATTACAATTAAAATATCAAATACAATTTGATATTTAATATAAGTAATATTCTTGAACATTGATTCTTATAATTCACTTAACACGTATCTTTACCTTGCATCTTGGACCTGCAAAAATGGTTATTTGCAAAAGTGAGCTCGACAGCTCAGCAAGATTTAACGGTTTTCATGCATCACATAGCACATAATTAACATGCTCAACATTAAAGTAACATGGCATACATGCTTTAATCACATAACAAATATAAAGATTGAGTTCCTTACTCAATCAACATTATTAAATCAATCAATGTAGTCATAAATTGACTTTAATATTCATGTTTACAACATATATAACATATCATGCTCTTTGCAAAATAATTTAAAATAGTTCATAATATCATCAAGTTCACATAGAAAATAGAAACCGAAAGACTTGACTGGCTCGTGGATTACCAAATACCGAAAACAGCTTAATATAATCTTCTTCATGATCCTACATAACGTATTACCATACGCATCAATTATTAGTCACCTAGCAACGCTTATCAAACGTCTAAGTAAATACTACTTTATACTTTCTAATTCTCTTCACTTACTCGTTTGACACTCGCTGTCAAACCATATATATAATTAACAATATCAGTTAACTATCACATAGCTAATCCTTATCGCTAGTTAACCAACTTCGGTTAACTTATTCCTCATTAACTAAAAAATTTAATAATTGATTATCACATCATATAATCATATAACTTCTCATAATTAGTCAATTAATAATTACATACTCATATTAAATTATAATTAAACAAATTATAATTTAAAACATCCACTTTAATTATAACTAATCAAATTATCACTAAACAATTTATAATTTAATATAAACCATTACTCTAATTAATCAAATTATGATAATTATAAGTTACAATTAATCAAACTACATCATGCATTAAATTATAATTAAACCAATTATAATTTAAATTAAACAATTACTTAGATTATAAATAATTAATTTAAATTCATGCACTCATTTAAATAATTACAATTTATTCTACACATTTACCTCAAGTATAATCACATATCACATTAATCAAATTATAATTAACAAAATTATAATTTAAGTTAAACTTTTACTTTGATTATAATTAATCAAACTATATTCATTATAATTTAACAAATTATAATTTAAATAAACTTTACTATAATTATTTTAAATTACAGTTACACATCATGTTAACTAAATTATAACTAAATAAATTACAACTTAAGCTAACCATTTAGTTTAATAAATCAAATACTAATTTAAGGTTTTCACAACCTTCTTTCTTTTAAACTTTGAAATCGTCAAATACCTATTAACAATATCTTATTGAAAATCTTGGTTCATGTGTAACACATAACCATTATTTTTAACCTATACAATTTGGGTTTTAAAAACTATACAATTAATTAAAGTTTTCTGCCTCTGTTCAGGGTCCGGCGCAGCTGCGCCACTCATTGCCTTGACACCGGCGCAGCTGCGCAGGTGTCAAACATGAGGAAACCCAGCGGCGCAGCTGCGCTGCTGCGCTGCTTCTGCCTTTGCTGCCTGCACAGCTGCGCCAGCACAGCTGCACCAGCACGCGTGCAGAAATAGAGCAGCAATGGCACTGTCATGCCAACAAACGACAATTACAAGCAATTCCCACACTGTAAGGTACTCACATGCACTAATACACATGCTATACATGATCCAAATCATAAAATTTTTCTAAGCAACAATAATCAAAAGGTTTTAGAAACCAATTTTACTATTTTCATAAAGTTCATACCTTTATCAAACAATTCACCGTAAATCCAATTCTCAACCAATTAACTTCATAATTCATATATTATCTTCGTTATTGAAGATAGTATCATACAAAAATCTAAATATGCATATATCACATAAGTAATTATAAATTTTTCATTCTAAACTCAACCAAAATATGAAAATTTCTTAAGAACACAAATTCTTCATAAAAACTTGTTTTATAACAAATTTTGATTTCTGAAAATCGTACATAGCATACAATTCACTTATATGAACACAACTTATATATTCAATTCATGGTTATACAAATTTCTCGTTAAGTTACAAACACAGAGAACTAATACTTATGAATAATCATAAAAACATATTTAAAAACACGAATTGAGATTATAACCTTGTTTTGCTTAGAAGAACAAGATGAAGATGGTGGTGTGTTTGACTCTTTCAAACTTTATCTTCCTCTTTCTTCTTTCTCCCTCCTTCTATTTTCTCTCTATCTTTTCTCTGTGTTTTCTCTTCTCTTTCTCTGTATTTTTTTTGTTTCTAACACTGACTATTTTCTCTAACTCTTGTTTTAATCTAACTTATATTGTAATATACATATATCTATATACATATAATACAATCATAAATATAAACATAATAACCCTTATTAACTATAATAATTACAATTAATATATAAGTTACAAATTTGAATTTTAAAAGCATTAAGGCTTGTTTAGCAAAACAAGTTATTTTAAAAACAGGTTTTAATAGTTAAGGCCCCGTTTGGCAAAACGAATTTAAAATAATTCAAGGGCCTTGTTTGGGAAAATGGTTTTAAAAACTCTTTTTATTCTTTTAATAAATTCTTTAACACATCTTGTTAATGTTATACTTTAATCAATTAAATCCTAACATTCTAATTTAATTAATTAAAAGTCTAACATCAATTAAGCACATAAAATTGTCACATAATTATAATTAATTACTAATTATAATTGCATGTAACACTCGTCACATTACTCATCTAATTTAATTATCTCAATTAAATTAGAACTATAACATAAAATTATTATATCAATTAAATTAAATACTAAATATTCATTTAATTAATATACTACACTTAATTACATTACTCCTTAATAATCATATAATTATTTATTTAACTCAATAAATAATTCAATTAAGATATTTATTTACTCCAATAAATATCAAAATTAACATTTAAATTATCTTCACATAAATTCACATATTTCACCATATATGACACGTATTCACATACTCAAACTCAAAACATCAGATAATAAGAATTTTATTTATTAAATTCTCATTTATAAATTCTAAAAATCTGGGATGTCACAACAAAGGATTGATCCCCCTAAGTACGAGTTAGAGTCCATAGTCTAAATGACTGTTAAAGGTTTTAAACGAAAATATTTATAACCTAGGACATAGTTCAAGGTCTTATGACTCTCAGATGATTTCAATATTCAAAACTCTAAATATTGATGAAAGAATTAATATTCAATTCTTTATTATTGATGGAAGTAAAGTTATTCAAATCTTTTGAAGTTATTTAGTTATGTTATATAATTGTTATATTCTAAGTGAGCTTTCGTTTGCTCACTCTTGCATATTTAATAATCTCTTGCAGTTAAAGCCGAGAACGTTGACGTACCGTCAACAAGTAAAGGGAAAGGCAAGATGAACAAGTGAAGACTTGTTATCTTTGATTTTGATTGTAATAAGATTCGTTTATAATATTTTATTTTCGCACTTATTTGTTTATGTTAAGGTTAGCAGACCTGGGATAATTTTGGACTAAGGTTGTAATCCTTTTTCATAAGGAAGATTTTATTTAATTATGATGTTGTAATTTATTTTGCATTCCTTATTATTGGTAGATATATGTTTTATTTAGATAGTGAACACCAAATCGTGTGGAAATGAAGTACCCGGATTTGGAGGTGTCATAACCTCCATCTTTTCAGTTGCTCTTTCCTTGTCATCTAGTATAGCTATCTTCATTGTTTGGAAGATCTGAAGTATTCACTTCACTGTGCTCCTTTGTTAACATTAATGCTGCTACACATAGCAGATCATTGCTCCCCATAATTGATACTTTCTTCTCAGAGAAAGATGGGCTATACTTTAGTTTATGCATAAGTAAGATTTCCTTGCATATCTTCTTCTAGCTGGAATCTTCATGGTAGAATCAGCTCCATTTGATCATAGAGTATTTTCTTCAGAATTGGTTACTCCACGATTTGGTAACTAGACACTACGAATGTAGTTTCTATCATTCAGACTTTAGGATCTTCTGTATTCGTGGAGCTTTACCTCTATGATGCATTCTTTATCATCATTGTGAGAGAATCCCTTGATATGATCTTTTTTGTTATTCCTTTTAAGATGATATGCTTTGCATAGATAAGCACGGAAGATCTCTTACATCTTGACATGAATAGCCAGCTTCTTTTTGAAGATCAACTAAGGATTTTGGAATCCATTTTAGTTCATGTGATCATCATTCTTGGGGACTCAGCAAATCTTCGGGAGCAGGCTTTGGCATTGGATGACCTTGAATAAGAGCACTGCTGAGGGATCTTGATCTTGCAGCTAGTAGAGTCTTTGTGACTAAAGCCATGTGCTTCAGTTTTCCTTAGTGAGGTCAGATAGATGAAGTACCTGCAGGTTAAGAGAATTTCTATCTTGGTACCCATGGTTACTTGGGTCTGGCTAGGTTAGTTTTCTTCAAATATCAGTTCCTCATATTCTTGGATTTACATCATATAAGCATCAACAATCAAATTTATACATATATCAAATTTAGATATGACAGTTATAATGTATGATTGTGAGTGTGTGTGTGATTAATCATTTTGATATGATAATCTTTTTCTTTGGTTGTTACACTCTTTCCTTTGCCATGTTCACAGATTTTTAATGTTCACAGAGTGATGATCAGCTCAATTAATTATTTGCATCTGTTTGGTTCGTGGAGTTGATCAGTTTCTAAGAACCTTCAAGATACACCTTTAGGGTTGATCATACTCTACGTATTATCAAAAACATAAAACATTAGCTTGTATGAATTTACAAACATACCAACCCATTAGCAAAGGTCGAGCAACTTAAAATTATTAGTTTGTAATAAACTTAAGGCATATATCATATTTCCTTCACAAATTTATTTTCAACCTAAAACATAGGTGGAGAGAGAGTTTGTTAGCAATTAGTTTCCAACCTCAAATATACTTTCGTTCTTTCCATTTTTAGGAAGAAAATTATCTTTTGAAAGAATACTGTTATCACACATAGGTGATGCAGTATGATGCACATGTATATATGAGGAGACATACTTTGACACTGTCAGATTCTTGACAGTTATTTGTCCTACTTATATGCACAATGATATTAGGCATTGATGTGCATATCTTTGCATTTAGTACTGACGGCTTGTTACTTTATATGGCCTTAGATCAATCAAGAAAAGTCTTGGAGTTATGATCAGAGGAAAGTCTTAACAGCTTAAACTCTTTGACGCCATTGAAGCAAAAGGATTAGATATATAAAATTAGCCAATTACATATTTGAAGAATTCTCCTCTAGATGAGCATCTCATTGCATGTATAGGCATTTCATCTTTCAGAACAATGGACGTCAATCTTTTAACTCTTGCTACTTCTTGAATTCCCATCAGTAGGCTATAGACTGCTGATTAGCTATGGGCAGTGATTGGTCTAATTACAATAGCAAATAAGGACAAGGACCAATCTGGACAACTTCAGGTATATATGCACATTCACCTGTACGTACAATTATCAATGTTTGAGCTCATCTTCGTTCAGAAGTGACTTACTACTAAAACTAAGTTTAGAAGTTGTTTGTGTCTAGGACCAAACTCAAAGCGTTAGCTATTGGATATAGCATGAGAACCTGCTCTGATACCAATTGTAAGTTCCCAGAGGGCACACAATAGATCTAAAAGGGGGGTTAAATAGATCCTTTTTAAATTTAAAAGCTTTTTCCTTTTCTTTTGTATTGCTAAGTAATTAGCAGATGACAAACATAAGAATCAGTTCATGCACAGCGGAATAAGTTAAAGATCCCCTTCAAAGATATCTTGTTAAACATAGTTCTAATGTTAGTTTAGGTGTAAGTGGTTATAGCAGTTATAGTGCATAATGTAAATGATATAAAGTAAAAGACACAAGGGATTTTAAGTTTTTCAGAGACTCAAGCTCCTACTCCACTCTTCTGCTTCAACAAGTAGGGATTCCACTAAGGAAAAGGTAACTCTTGAATCACTAAGATTCCTGCAAGGCCAGCAGCCTTGGAACTCTAGTTCACTAAGAACTCTTCAAGCCCAGAAGACTTGGAGCTGTAGACTAAGCACATCAGACTTAGAATCTCTTGTACCCTGCGATACTCAGCAAGCCCATCAGACTTGACTTTGATTTAGTCACGAAGACAATGACCTCTCAGGCCCTAGTTGTTGGTTTGTTGTTGTTTGTGCTGAGCTGCTAAGATAACTTTAAGCTTGTTCATCTTCAGGTACTTAGCAGCTTGGTGTGATCTTCTTGCATTCTGCATCGAGACTGGATCTCCACTGATGGACTACTAAGATGTACATGAAGCTCGACATCCTTGAGTACTTAGCAGTCTATCATATCTCTTTGGTGCAGCTGATTTTGTTATTGTTGCTTGACTTCATCTGATTTTAGCATGGCACACTGTCACCATTGAGGATCTGCTAAGTCTTTGCACTTCAGGTAGACTTCTTCTGGTACTTAGCATCCTTTGAACACTGGTTGTCTTGTGTGTAGATTCTTCTCTGCATCTACTTCTCTTTAGCTCAGGTTGTTCATGGTGAATCGTAGAGTGGCTCTAGATATCTGCTTTCTGGACTGCCACTCTATCTTTTGTCTTCTTGTCCTTCTCGGCTCTTAGTACAGATGCCATTGTGGTTGGCATTCTCCTTGGTATTGAGTGAAGCCTTTAGCAGTTAAATCTCTTCATCATAATTTGTTCACTTCTACTATGGTTATCTTGCTGCCACTGAAACATTTTTTGTTAGGCTCTGTAGAACTCTCGTCGAGTCAACAACTCTTCACCTTTAAAGCTTCAGCTGTTATATACTCCTCTATTAGCTTCCTGTTAGAATGTAGCCGTTGGAAGCTATTTGAAATTCTTCATGAATTATGAGTTATTTAGTGCAGACTACTGATTTGACATGACAACACCTTTTTAACTTTCCTGACACATCAGTCTAGTATTTCACCTACTACCTCTGAGATGTCACTTTCACAAGTCAGGCTAGTAGTCACCTTAACTTCTCCTTTTTGTTTCCTCGAACCAAACCAAAGAAGTTATCTTACTGCATCGATGCTCTCAATCAGCAACGTTCGATTGACAGTCTTCATATTGAGATATTGTTGAGACTCAATAATCAGACGACCGAACTCCACAATTCAGATGCAGACGTTCATGCTAGATCGTAGTTTGTCTGTGGATGTTGCAGGTTGACTGGCTTTGACAACACTACGATCCTAAGAGCGTTCTGTGATCTAACAATGTAGAACCTCTTGCTCTTCACTCTTGCAATGCTTCTACGATTCTGCTTGCCTTGACTCGCATAAGGAACTGATAACTTGGCTGACTGCTTTAGCCTTTTTGGTTTGCAAAACTCTTCTGATTAGTCATGCTCAGCTCTCTCAACTTTCTGCCCTGTTATCTCCCTCTCATTCTTCTTGGTGAGGCTTAGCATAGACAATCCTTTTCGCCTGTTCTCTTTAGGTTGGCCAATATCTATGTAAGTGATTTAACAGTTTTTACTGCTCGTTTGGCAAACACCATGATTGTTGTCTTATGTTGGTTTGACATACACTGCAATTATTGTCTTCCTTTTGACAGTCACTTCATTCATTGTCTTCTAGTGGACGCTTGTAGAAGACTTCTCCTGAATGGCTATTCACTTCTCAATCAGCCTTGCTGATAGGGTTGGTGCTTCGATCTTCTGTTTGCTTGCAGGCCATTCAGTGAGTGCTCTTTGATCCACCTCAAGTAGACTACTTTCTGAACCTTGACTACTCTTTCCAAAGTACGATCTTCGCTTCCACTTCAGAAATGTTCCTATTGAGAATTGTGTAGTCTCTACGATTCTTCCTTGACATTGTGAGCACTGGACTGACTACGATTTGGCTCTAGTGCTGTAAACTACGATTTGACTTTGGTTCTGCAAACTACAATTTCCTCTAGCTCAGCAAACTACAATCTGGCTTTGGTTATGCAGACTACGATCTGGCTCTGGTTCTGCAGACAACGGTCTAGCTCTGGTTTTGCCGACACTACGACTCCGAGTGAATTATGCGACTCTGAGAGTAGATCATATGACAGACTACGATTTCTGCCTTAACAACTGCAGTCTCTTGACTGATTTATCTAACTACGATTTTTGCCTCAGTAATGGTCTGTAGACTCCACGTCTTTGAGTGAAGCCTACGATTCTTGACATGGCTCGGCAGGCGCTCAACAGGTTATTTCCACGATCTTGAAGTGGCATTCTTGGCATACTGCGATTTTGAGAGCAGCTATCTTTACAGACTACGGTTCTGCCTTGATAGACTACAATTCTACCTTTACTCTCTCAGCTGACTTCGATTGCTGGTGCATTGCTCCACGATTAGACAAGCCTATCTATTACATTTTATAAGATCAACCTAACAAGCTTGATTTTTTTATTCATAGTCCTTGAACATTCTAATCTTTTAAAGGACTTCACAAAGTTGTTCACTTATGTAGGATCAACCTAACACTTTTGATCTTTTCAATCTAAGTCCTTGTACATATAAGTCTATCATCTCCAAAAGACTTTACAGCTTTCATCGATGCAGACATATTTGCATATTCATTCATTAAGTCCTTAATCAAATCTTATATAAATAGGAATAACATTTTCATGTATATTCCTAACAAGATGCACAGCCTAGAATGAGCAGATTCAAAATACCATTTGAGCCATTGGAAGTTGCAGGAACTTCATCAGCTCAGATGAAACCATCTCTAGAGGAACCACCTTTACTCGATCTCAAGCCTTTACCTAAATATCTCAAGTATGCATATTTGGGTAATTCATCTACTTTACCTGTTATTATTGCATCTGCGCTTAACGATTTGCAGGAAAGTAAGCTGTTAAGAGTTCTACGAGAATACAAATCTGCTATTGGATGAACCATCGCTGACATCAAGGGAATCAGCCCTTCATTCTGCATGCACAATATATTGATAAAGGAGGATGGAAAGCCTATAGTGGAACAACAACGGAGGCTCAATCCAATTATGAAAGAGGTAGTAAAGAAAGAAATTTTTAAATGGCTCGATGCTGGAATAATCTACCCTATTTCTTATAGTGCATGGATGAGCCCAGTTCAGTGTGTTCCAAAGAAGGGTGGTATGACAGTAGTAACGAATGAAAACAATGAGTTGATACCGACGAGGACAGTGACCGGTTAGAGGGTGTGCATGGATTACAGGAAGCTCAATAAGGCAACCCAAAAGGATCATTTCCCCTTGCCGTTTATTGATCAGATGTTAGATAGATTAGCGGGACATGAATACTACTGTTTACTGGACAATTATTCGAGGTATAATCAGATTGTAATTGCACTGGAGGACCAAGAAAAGACAACGTTTACATGACAATATGGCACCTTTGCCTTTAGAAGGATGTCATTCGGGCTGTGTAACGCACCGGCAACCTTTCAGAGATGCATGATGGCGATATTCTCAGATATAGTGGAACGCAATGTTGAGGTATTCATGGATGATTTTTCAGTATTCGGGGATTCTTTTGACAACTGCCTAGAAAATCTGGTCATTGTGCTTAAAAGATGCGTAAAAACTAATCTGGTGCTTAATTGGGAAAAGTGTCATTTTATGGTTCAAGAGGTGATCATACTTGGGCATAAAGTTTCAGAAAAAGGGTTGGAAGTGGATCGAACGAAATTGGAAATAATAAAAAATCTGCCACCGCCAACTTCAGTGAAAGGTATTAGGAGTTTTCTCAGTCATGCCGGATTCTATAGCCGGTTCATTAAGGACTTCTCCAAAATCACAAAATCGCTATGCAGTTTGTTGGAGAAAGATGTACCGTTCAGATTTGATGAAGAATGTCAATCAGCATTTGAGCAGTTAAAGAAGAAATTAACTACAACACTTGTGATCATAGCATCGGACTGGACCATGCCATTTGAATTGATGTGTGATGCCAGTGACTATGCAGTAGGGGCTGTGTTGGGAAAACGCCAAGATAAAGTTTTTCATGCAATCTACTATGTGAGCAAAACGTTGACCGATGCACAGCTGAACTACACAGCCACCAAGAAGGAACTACTTGCGGTTGTGTACGCTTTCGATAAGTTTCGCTTGTATCTAGTTGGAACTAAAGTGGTGGTGTACACCGATAGGCTATACGGTATTTGGTTGCAAAGAAAGATGCAAAGCCGAAACTGATTTGCTGGATCTTTCTCTTTCAAGAATTTAACTTAGAAATTAAAGATAGGAAAGGGACAGAAAATCAGGTGGCTGACCACCTTTCAAGATTGGAAAATCCGAATCAAGACAAGACGGACAAAGTGTTGATCAATGAATCTTTTCCTGATGAGCAGTTGTTTATGATTCATGGCGAGTTCCCTTAGTATGCGGATTTTGAAAATTATTTGGTAAGCAATATTCTCCCTCCAGATTTGACACGCCAACAAAAGAAGAAATTCTTACATGATGTGAAGTGGTATATGTGGGATGAACCATTTTTGTTCCGACAGTCTGCCGATAGAATGATTCGATGGTGTGTGCCACAAAGTGAAGTGGAGAGTATCTTACAGGTGTGTCACACATTGGTATATGGGGGACACTTTGGAAGTGAAATAACGGCAGCCAAAGTACTGCAGGTAGGATGCTACTGGCCCACCTTGTTCAAAGACACACATCAGTGTATAAAGAATTGTGATTGATGTCAACGGGTGGGCAACATTTCCAAACAGAATGAGATGCCCCTCAACATGATCTTGGAAGTCGAGGTTTTTGATGTATGGGGGATGGATTCATGGGACCTTTCCATCTTCATACAACAATTTATATATCTTGTTGGCAGTAGACTATGTGTCTAAATGGGTTGAGGCAGTCGCGCTACCGACAAATGACTCGAAGGTTGTTTTGAAATTTTTGCAAAAAAATATCTTCCAAGATTTGGCACCCCAAGGGCAATCATCAGTGATGAGGGAAGTCACTTCTGCAACAAGTATTTCACAATACTCTTGACCAAGCATGGGGTCAACCACAAAATTGCCTCTGCCTATCACCCCTAGATGAGTGGCCAAGCAGAGGTATCTAATAGAGGTGAAAATAATTTAGGAGAAAATAGTCAACCTGAACCGAAAAGATTGGTCTTTGAAATTGGATGACGCTCTATGGGCGTATCGGATTGCATAAAAGACCCCGATCGGAATGTCTCCATATCAGCTTGACTACGGAAAAGCATGTCACCTCCTAGTGGAACTCGAGCATAAAACCTATTGGGCCATCAAGAAACTCAATTTTGACCTAACAGCAGTGGGGGAGAAAAGACTTCTACAACTCAATGAGTTGGATGAATTTCGCGTGCAAGCATACGAGAACTCCAAATTGTACAAAGAAAATGTCAAGAAATGGCACGATAATAAAATTATGGATAAAAAGTTTAAATCGGGCCTAGCAATATTGATATTCAACTCCCGGTTGAAACTCTTTCCTGGGAAGCTGAAATCCAGGTGGTCGGACCCATCACCATCAAAACAGTATTTCCACAGGGGACCGTTGAATTATATAGCCGAGATTCAGCAAAAACATTCAAAATCAACGGACAACGCTTAAAGCAATATTGGGGTGGTGATCTTGATCGCTAAGCAACTTCAATTGACCTTGCCGAGCCAGCTTAAGAATAAGGAGTAGTCAGGCTGAAAGACTCTAAATCAAGCACTTGATGGGAGGCAACCCAATCATTTGTTTATTCTAATTTTTAAAATTTGTTTGCTTTAATATTTGTTGAGTAAAATAGTGGTAGATTAGGATAGTATTTGATTAATGGCACTGTTCATGCCTCAATTTCACTAATAAGATTTACAGATTTTGTTCCAAGATGGAAGCATATATTCCCAAGCGGAGGATGAGAAACAATTGCTATAACACTCGTGCTACAAAGTTGGGAGGATGAGAATACACAAGAAAATTTTTGGGCTGGACACAGTCATCTCGCCCCGGCGCAAAATTTACAAAGGGAATCTGGCCTAGGCACAGATCCTTCTGGCCAAACTCGCCCCGACGAGGTTACAAGAGAAAAAATAGCTCACCCCAGCGCAGATGACGGTTTTCTGTTTTTGAAAACCTCTCTTTGCAGTCGACTTATCCCATTCCAAACATAAATTTGAGAGCACTCATCACCGAAACCAAAGAGAAATAACATCTCTACTATAAATTTCCCCCAACATAACACAAGCTAGGGTTTCATCATCAAATCAAGTACAAGACAACACAAGCTAGGGTTTCAAAGCTTCTCTTCAGTCCATTAGCATCCAAGCAGAAAGGGGGTGACTATGGCTTGTGCGAACTCGACAATCAACCATAAATTGCAACAACAAACATTCTCAATTCAGGTAAGCCTTCAGTCAGTGCAAACAAAGTCCATCATTCATCTGATTTGGCTACAAGTTTTGGGTGTGGGGGTAATCAGGAACTAGCAATCACAGTACGCACATCGGGTGTTTGATACAAAGTCTCAACGAACTTTGACCGATCCTTCAAGAAATTGCAAGTGCGATTCAAACCTTGTGCATCATGACAATGAGAAATCAGAAAAGGTAGCAAGGTGAAAGTTCATCCACCCCCACTCGAAAATTCAACAGACGCAAATTTTTGAATGTCGAGGCGACGGAGAGATTTGAGTATCTAGCAACCAAAGCACTGACTCCAGGGCGTGGCTTAACTCCCGATGAATTTTTCGGGGAAATGCTTCACCAAATACATGAGAGGAGATGGGAGACATTCACCGCACAACCGGACGCCGCCGTGGTGGCGGTGGTGAAGGAATTTTATGTGAATGCCCCAGACAATTCACCATTTTTCGCATTCGTCAGGGGCAAGATGGTACCATTCACTATGCAAGAAATCAATAATTATTATAATTTGCCACAGGGGCAAGATGGTACCACAGGGGTTGGCCTCTAGACAGGATCACATGTTCGTCACCTAGAACGAGTTCAATGCGTCTCTTGTCGCTACTTTTTGCCCGCCTTAATACTTTCGATGACAATTGTCAATTCTCGCCTCCCTTGCCATTACCAGTCTATCCCCAACTGCAGCCCGTTGAGGACCCAGTTGAAGACTCACCGACCGAGGATCCACCGGTTGAGCATGACGCTTGACCACTCAGCGCAGTCCTCAAACTTTATAATTTTTTATCTTTATACAATGAAGACATTGCATAGGTTAAGTTTGGGGGTAGTGTACATCATGTTGCATTGTAGTTGCATAGTAGTTTCATTATAGTTGCATCATAGTCATTTAACTGCATATTAGTTTAATTGCATATGTTGCATTGTAGTTGCATAGTTTTACATATTGTAGGCATATTTCACTTTAAAAAAAAAGTAAAAATTTAGAAAATCACAAAAATATTTTCTTTTACATTTAGGCATATTGATTGGTTGCATGCATCTAAGCATTTGATTGGGATGAATTTAGCTCGGTCTATGATGAGATTGGTATTGCATGTTAACTAGAATAGTGATTGATGATTGATGATGAGTTCTAATTTTAATTGAGATGATAATTTGAGCCTATCTGAAACTTATGAACTGGTTAGCACTTAAAGTTTAACTGTTTTAATCAACTTAGTTCAAGTGTTTCATAATTGGTTTCTGGGGGGAAATCTTGGTTAAAATTTGAGGACATTGATAAATTGACAGGAAAGGCTAAAATAAAGTAAAAGCTTGAGTTTGGGGGGAATCTATGGGGTTATGAAAGAAAAAAATGATGAAAAAAAATAGAAAAGAAAAAAATATGAATAAACACATTGACTAGTTTGTTTCTGTGGCCTTTGTTACTTGAACAAGTAAGCCCTAGGGGATGTTTTTACATCCAGCGCCCTAAAACCATCTGGTTTGAGAGTCGTTGGTCGAAAGTTCTCTAAATGGGTAACATTAAAAAGCCTAAGAGATTCTGACATTGCACAGTCAAGTGTGAACGCGAGATGGAGCGTAAAACGCACTCATGAATGAATAAAAATAGGAATAAGCCTTAGTAGAGACCCCTGAACTCGGTAATTACTATGTTAAACGGAATTGTCATGTTTACAGATTAATTAAATTGGAACTGAAATTTCCCTTATAAGAAGTTTGTTAAGTGATAATCTTGAACTGTGGTTGGTTAGAATGGTTAACGAGCACACACGAACAACATGGGTGATGACAGGTTTGGATTAACTAATTGGTTAAGTTATGGACGGTGACTTGATTTGATATATTATTTGAGTATAATATGGTATCTTTGAGGCCTGTTGCTAGACATCATACTGATTTAATGCTGGGTTCGTAGGCATAATAGGAAGTAGATCATGCATATGCATTCATGTAGATAGGTTTGTTTGTTTATTTTCATTTCTTTTATGTTTTTGCTTGAGGACAATCAAAGTCTTAATTTTGGGGGTATTTGAGGAGTGGGTTTCATACCTACGAATTAGATACCATTTAAACCTAAGATATTTCTACTTCGGGTATTTTTAGGATCATTATTACGTGTTTTTGTTGGTATTGTGCAGGGATAAGCCGAGAGGACAAGAACAATGGAATGATTGCATAAGGAGAAAAAGCTGCAGAAAATTCATGAACCTCGCCTAGGCGCAGGTTCGCCAGGGCGTAGTTGACAAGGCTAAAATGTGAGCCTGGGCGAGGTTCGCGGCAGACAACCTAAAGTTTCCTTGTTCAAGTTGGATTTTGGAGATATTTGGCTGGGAGATTTGGAACACGATTAGAAGAGTATTAAAGGCACATAGAGGGGCATAGATGAAATTATCTTGGACATTAACAAACCCTAACCGTGGGGAGATCACATGTTGGAGAATTGAAGCGAGGCTTAAGGCACGAAGAATGCAAGGCGAGATTGGAGAAGATTAGCACTAAACTTTCAATTTCTATTCTCTTTCTTCATCTATTCTTTGTATTGAGGATGCTAGTAACTTTGTGGATGATAGTTCTTAACTTATCTATGCTGAACTAATTTACTGTTAAAGTCTACAATGGAGCCTTTGTTTAACTGAGAAATGACATGCTTCTTTATTAGTTTATTGAGACTATTTCCAGATTATTTACTTTGTTTATGCTTAATGATGTTATTGTTTGATCACCAATTACTTGTTACTCCATATGAAATCGAGAGATGGAATATGGGGTTAGAATTGATCATAATAACTTACGTTTATGTGTTCTGCACTAAGTTGGGATTCATAATTCATGTGTAGGATAAAGATATCTATACATCGTATGTAATCTAATGAGAATCTGAACTAAAACTTTTTTCAATTATAATTCACATAGAGATATAATGAGTTAGTTAATTAAGCTGTATTACTTAATTCTATCAATTGTAGAGTTGAGTTGGTATGGGTATAATTCATTGAGAGATGGTTATATGTACTATTATGTTCTTGGTTAATAATTTGGAATAGTTTATTTGAATTGAACGGAAGTGTGACACCCCCAAATTCGGGTACTTCATTTTCACACGATTTGATGTTCACTTTCTAAATAAAACATACATCTACCTAATAATAAAGAATGCAAAATAAATTACAACCTTATAATTAAATAAAAATCTTCCTTGTAAAAAGGATTACAACTTTGTCCAAAATATCCCAGGGTTTAATCTAACCTTAACTTAAACATCAAATGCGGAAAACAAAAACATAACATAAAGTAATCCAGTCTTGTTACAATTCATAATTAACAAATAAAATAAGTCTTCACTTGTTCAGCTTGCCTTTTCCCTTACTAGTTGACGGAGCGTCAACACTTTCAACTTTAGTTACAATGGTTATTTAAATTGCAAGAGTGAGCAAACGAAAGCTCACTAGAAATATCAATAATATAACATAACTGAATAGTTTCAATAGATTTGAATATTTTCTTCTTTCATAAAGAATTGAACAATAATTCTTTCTTCAATGTTTAGAATCTCAAATATTGAAATCATCTGAGGGTCGTAAGATTTTGAACTTTGTCCTAGGTTATAAATATTTCTATTTAAAACCTTTAACAGTCATATAGACTATGGACTCTTAACTCGTACTTAGGGGGATCAGTCATTCGTACTATGTATTGTGCACAAATATTTAACGCTTTCGCATAGTAACCCCCTAATTAATAGGGTTGTTCATCTCAGTATTTGAATACAAGTCCGCACCAAAGAAAATTTGGTTTTGATAAGCTTAAAAGGGTAATTTAGAATTCAACGTTGATCAACTAAGGAATAGTTGAATCGACTTACAATAATTTAGAATAATTCATCAATAAGGAATTACGAAATAATTTATGCTATAGAAATAACTTAAAGCATTTGAAAGACTTAATAGACTTTACTTGAACAATTAAGTCAAGGTCACATCAATTCATAAATGGACTTCGCTAAGATATTTATTCAATATATAAATTATAGAGAATACATTAACTGGCATAAACGAAATAAAGAAAGGACAGAACAACTTGCCTCGAGCGCAAGCTACAGTTACTATCACGTTCTTTAAAAATTCCTACATATATATAATTAACAATAATAATATAAATTAGTTATCACGTAACTAATTCACATAATTAGTTAACCCATTAGGTTAACTCACTCCTCTTTAATTATTAAGTTAATAATAATTATCACATAATTAATCACATCACGTAATCATATTACATGTTCACAAAATTATGTACTCATATTAATTAAATTATAATTAAACAAATTATAATTTAAATTAAATATTTATTTTAATTATAATTAATCAAATTATAATTATATCTTACATTAATTAAATTATAATTAAACAAATTATAATTTAAATTAAACATTTACTTTAATTATAATTAATCAAATTATAATTAAGCAAATTATAATTTAAATTAAACATGTACTTTGACTAAAATTAACCAAACTAAATTTATGCATTTCTATTAATTAAATTATAATTAAACCAATTATAATTTAAATTAAACAATTACTTTGATTATAATTAATCAATTTTAATTCATGCACTAATTAAATTATAATTAATAATTTATAATTTAAATCACACATTTTCTTTAATTATAATTATTCAAATTATAATTACATTTTATATTTTATAAATATAATTCATTACTGTCCATTTAGCATTTTAATTTTATTAACATGCTTTATAATTTATTACATATTAAATCTTATAATTTTGTACAATTAAAAATAGTTTTATGCCCAATCTGCAAGACCAGCGTGGCCACGGTCCAAATGGCTTTGGGAGCAGTGCAGTTGCGCCACTGTGCAGAATGGTCTGACAGTGTCGCGAATTTTGCAGAGAAAAAGCCAATTTTGCTTATTTCTCCACATCAAGTGCCAAATTCAGCCAACATAATTCATATAAACTTTACAAAAAAATATAATTCTAAGTTTCTAACATGTTTTAACACATAAAGGCATCAAATTACATAATTTAAAATACTTAATTTTGTAAAAATTTGAGAAAACCATTTTCAGTGTTCTTAATGAAATTGAACACTATGAATTTGTTACTCAATCAAAATACCCAATTCAAAGCACATTGAATTCATATCTCAACATATTAACATAATCTAAAATCAATTTATACAACAATTAACAATTAAACTCAATTTTTGATTTTAAAATAGCCATTTATCAAAACCAATTCACTATAACTTTTGATGAACATGATTTCTTCATGTTTATCATGTTTTCATAAATTAAACAACTAATTTAGGTATACAATTCATATATAAATATGTTATGAACACAGTATAACATATATACATCAAAATCATAATTTTTCATGAAGAATTATTTTTTACAGAGAACTAAAACCATAAAAACAATAAAGAACGTAATATAAAAATTAGCTATACCTTTACTTTGATTAAGAGAAAAGATGAAGATGATGATGGTGGTGTGTTTGATTCTCTCAAACTTCCTCTTCCTCTTTCTTCTTTCTCTCTTCTTCTTCTCTTTTCTCTAACTCTCTGTTCTCTATTTTTCTTTCTAACACAGACTAACCTCTAACTCTTTATTTTTAACTAACGTATATTAATATATTATACATATATAATATATACATAACTGACATCATATATTAATTGTAATTTATTTCTTTAATAAATTATCAATTTTGTGTTTTTGAAATTTAAAAGTTATAAGGCTTTGTTTGGCAAAAACTCCTTATTTTTAAGAACTAGCTTTTTGAACTTAAGGCATTGTTTGGTAAAAATTTATTTAAAACAAGTGCAAGGGCCCTGTTTGGCAAAACCCTTTAAAAAATAGTTTTAAGAGCCTTGTTTGGTAAAACTAATTTAAAAATTATTTTTATTCTTTTAATAAATCCTTTAGCACATATTTTTAAATGTTACACTTTAATTAATTAAATTATAATGTTCTCATTTAATTAATTAAAAGATAACATCAATTAATCACATAAAAATGCCACATAACAATTATAAGTACTTGCTAATTATAATTTCTTATAACAAGCATCACATAAAATTCATCTAATTTAATTATCTTAATTAAATTAGAACTATACTATAAAATCATTGCACACCAATTAAGTTAAATATTAAATATTTATTTAATTAATATATTACACTTAATTAAATTACTCCACAATAATCACATAATTTATTTATTTAACTCAATAAATAAATTAATAAATCAGTTAAAATATTTATTTAATTCAATAAATAAAAAAATTAATATATTAAAATTCTCCTTCGTTATAATCTTCCCTCCTTAAAAAAATTTTGTCCCCAGAATCACACACAAAAAAAATATCATCTGTTACATTCTTCCCTCCAAAAAAAGATTCTGTTCCTATAATCGGTATATAAGGGGTTACACAAATAACTAAGCAAATAATTGGGGATACGTTTTATTCATTACATCTTCGACTTCCCACGTGGCTTCTTCAGCACTATGATTCCTTTAAATTACCTTAACAGAAGGTATCATTTTATTTCTAAGCACTTGTTCTTTTTTATCAACTATTTGAACAGGCACTTCTTCATATGTTAAGTCTTTATCGAATTGTAAAGGCCCGTATTCTATTACATGTTTATAGTCGTGTTTGTACGGTCTTAACACAGAAATGTAAAAAACGTTGTGTATATTGTTTAGCTCCGGAGGTAACGCAACCTCGTAAGCCACTTCGCCCACCTTTCGCAATATCTCAAAAGGTCCAATAAATCGGGGACTCAGCTTCCCCTTCTTGCCAAATCGAATCATCCCCTTCCAGGGAGATACCTTCAGGAAAACAAAGCTTTCTGGTAAAAATTCTCGGTTCTGTCGATGTTGATCGGCATACTTCTTCTATCTGTCTTGAGCAGCAACCAGTCTGGTTCTGATCAGCTTCACGATTTCAGCGGTTTATTGTACCAATTTCGGTCCCAACAGTTGACGTTCACCGACTTCATCCCAGCATAATGGGGTTCTGCATTTTCTGCCATACAATGCTTCGAAAGGCGGCATGCCGATACTCGCGTGGTAGCTATTGTTGTAGGCGAACTCCACCAACGGCAAATAATCTTCCCAGCTTCCTTTGAAGTCCATAACACAAGCTCTCAGCATATCCTCTGGCGCCTGAATCGTTCTCTCGCTCTGGCCGTCGGTCTGAGGATGGTACGCGTACTTATTCGTAATTGCGTTCCCAGACACTCTTGTAAATGCTTTCAAAAATTCGACGCAAAACGCGGATCTCTATCGGACACAATCGACACCGGAACACCGTGTCGAGAAGTAATTTCCTTAACGTACAGCGTTGCTAACTGATCCACGTTGAACTTAATCTTGATCGGTAGAAAATGTGCCGACTTCGTCAGTCGATCCACTATTACCCATATCGTGTCAAAACCCTTTTGAGTTGCTAGAAGACCAACCACGAAATCCATTGTGATGTGAGCCACGGTTATTGCCTATGCATCACATCAGCTGAAGGATTACGAGAAAGGGTATCCGACCCATGATTTAGAATTGGCGGCAGTAGTGTTTGCCTTAAAGATTTGGAGACACTACCTATATGGAGAAAAGTGTGAGATATACACAGATCACAAGAGTCTGAAGTATATATTTACACAAAAAGATTTGAACATGCGCCATAAAAGATGGTTGGAACTGATCAAGGACTACGACTGTGAGATACTTTACCATCCGGGTAAAGCTAACGTCGTCGTCGACGCCTTGGGCAGAAAAGGTCGGGAGAAGCTAAATATATTAACTGATCAGGACCAGTTAATAGAAGAGATGGCTAAGTTGGGACTAGAAGTGAAGTTGTAAGACCCCAGATTTTATGAAATAAAAGTATTCAATTTTTCTATTTAGTAAATGGTTAAATTGATAAAAGTTTAAAGTTAAGGGTGAAATGTGCAAATATTTAAAAATAAGCAAGTGGTTATAAAATATTCTTGTTGTCGGGGAATATTCATTTGGTCGTGGAATATTCTTGTTGTCGGGGAATATTCGTACGACGACGTAACTATTTGTGGGCCCCACAACAGAATAACTGTCGGATATAGAAAGCGACAGAAATAACCTTTTTATAAAATAACGGCGTAGTTGTTACCGTTAGTACTGTTGAAATACCCGGTGGTTAAAATTCAGTAATACGCAGTGTTGCACAGTAGCACACGGTATTGCATAGTATTTCGAATTATTGATTCTTACGTAATAAGGCACTTACTCAATTATTGTTACAGTAATTACTGTTCAATATTTTATATTATTGATTCAATAATTTCATGATATTTTATTAGTTCAATAATTGCTACATTGATATTTATATCAATAATTGCTACGTTGATATTTTATATCAATAATTGCTACGTTGATATGATTGATTCAATAATTGCTACCGTTGATATTTTGTATTGTTGATTCAATAATTGTCACTGCACAGTATTCCACATTATCAACTCAATAATTCATATTATTTAAATAATATTATTAGATAGCATTATTGACATTGTCTAAGGAAGTTCTGTCTAGCAAAGATTATTTAATTGCGCGCCAGTAAGGAGAAGTCCTTATCGGAAGGCCCCCTCTTTCTTGGGAACGACCTGGTTGTCAATATTGTAGTTCTGTAATATTATTTGTGAATAATTAATTATTAATTTATATGATAAGAAAATATTTATTTTGTGGATATAAAAGAAGGAATTAGTGCTGATGTGTTTTTATCAGTATTTTGATGTGGAAAATCATCCGTTTATGGATTTCGGATAATTTATGTTTGGAATTTGGAAAAACTTCCTTCTACAAAGTTGTATAGAATTAAATTTCCTATAAAAAACATAGAATTTGTATTTTTCTGATAAAAGAGCTATTTATTATGAATTATTGAAGTTTTGGGAAATAAATATTTTTTTTAAAAGGGCGGGCCCCACTTTTGGTTGGTGTGGAATGCTGATGGCTTTTGGCTGAGGCGGCTGGAAAATTTTCTAAAAAATTATTATTTTATTAATTTAGTCTACTTTGGCATCCTAAGCTTTTCCTATAAATAGGGTGCTTAGGTTAGAATTGAAAATCACACCAGAATTAGAAGTTTTCTCTCTCTATAATATCGAGCGTATTTTTGTTAGTATTTAGATACTTTGAGTATTACTATTCAGTGCAAGTTTTCTTCGGTGTTATATCCTATATTTCAGTCAGAAGTACTATTCTTTTGAGGTAAGGGATGGTAACGGATGTTATTTTTTTCGTAAATGATGTTATTGATTTCAATATCATTTCATCGAAATATTGGTATCAATTTTATTATGAAATTTTTACCTTTTCCGTCGAGGTTTCTATTCACATATGCGGCATTATTCATGTATACGGCACTATTCACGAGTACTATTCACGAAGTATGATTTTTATAATGAAATTTCTATCTTTTTTATGTCGGGGTTACTATTCACGTATACGATACTATTCACGTATACGGCACTATTCACGTATACGGTACTATTCACCAAAAAATTAAATTTTCTTCTATTTGTCCAAGTTGCCTGTTAAGGTTCCTATCTTTGATCGGATCCATATTTTGAACTTTATTCTTGAATTTTACTCCACAATTGGTTATCAAGTTGATAATTGGATCGTATTCTTATATATAACATTTTTATAATCCGGATGATGAAAATTCTCTTTGATTCGAGTGTAAAGATGAGTAGATTAATGGTATGATCATGACTATGGGTTCTCTTTGGCCAGTAGTGCAAAGATGAATTGTTGACTGGTATGATCATGATCATTGATTTTACAATTGAATATCTTTAGCTTAAGTGCAAAGGTGAATTGATCAACATGGTTATAAATGTTATTTCTATAAATTCTGAAATGATTAGATATTTATTTGGGATGAATATCTTTGGCCTGTAGTGCAAAGATAAGCGGTTGATTTGTGAATATCTTTGGCTTGTAATGCAAAGATGAATTGATTAGCATGATTATGAACAGGAACTGTGATTTGGTATAACCATGATCTTTGGTGTTTCAGGTAAAGACAGGTGATGAGAATTATCTTCGTCCTGAGTGAGAAGAGGAATTCATCAAGATAATTATGATCATGAACTTACATGATTGTGGACAAAAATTGTTGATTGATGTTACAGGGATAAAATATTATTGGTGGACTTTTAACATGGAGAAGATAATAGACATTATAGTCTATTTGACTCTTCTAATGAATTGCTCGTTCCACTGCAACTATGGTTGAAAAGTTTTATCATCTATCATATGTTTAAATCTCTGATTTATTACTGATGAAAACTATTGATAATTTAATTATCTTTAGTCATGATATTCTTTACTGGGCTATTTGTGCTCACCCTTTTGCTTCACAATTCCTTTAAGGTAATAAGAGTATAACAGGGTCGAGCAGGGATAACAGGGGAATAGAACGATGGTCTATAGCTGTTGAGGTTTTCCATAAAACAGAATGAGAGGAATTATATTGAGAATTTAAAATATGTGTGTCGTATTTTATACGTCATTTAAACAGTTGATTTTGTTGAACCAAATAGGCTGAGGTGAACCCAACTTTGAAGGGTGTTTTGCCACTATCATACAAGATGTCTAATCACCTACGACTTCGGGTTATCATAAGACATGGTTGTGCACATCCACTTGCTGATTATATCTATGAGCACTATCTATATAATATTGGAGTTTGGTTGAAATATAATTCTCAATTGGAGACAATGGAGATAATTATATGGCAAAAGAAGACCCACCATTGGAAAGAACATGATAGTAATCTTCTCATTTTTCTTTGGGGTCTATTGGGTCAACCAAGGATAATTCTCAGGTCATATGATATCTATTATAACTTAGACGCATGGCCTCCCATGTATGAAGGTTTCTTTGAGCATTTTCCAAAGATTTTAATTCCTAAAATAATTATTGACTGTACCTTTCTGTAACGTATCATTGATTTGAAGTATGGGCAAGGTATTTGTATTGAAACTCACAGTTTAATTGTGGTCGTATTTTGTACGACATTTTAAAAGATAGAATTTGAAGATTTGTATTTGAAATTTTTGTTGAGTGTATTTCGTGGCGACCCAGAATGGGTTGGGTGGATTGGACCTATTCTGGGGGCGTTACATTTTGGTATCAGAGTTTAGGGATATGGTCGCTGGCGAAGATTGGAGTCTAGAACTAGGAGGGGAAGGACGAATAATATACTTCGCTAGTGTGTGACTTACCTAAGCTGACTTTTCTTACTTAATAAATTGACAATTGTTATATGTCAATAAACCTTGGTTTGAAGCGGTATTCTAGAATGAGCAATGGAGAAATCATTATACAGAAGAAATGACCGGGGAGAAAGAATCTGAAATGAAAGCAATGTATCCTCATCTCTTCGAACTACCAGGTACGTAAATTTCGGGGATGAAATTTCATAAGGAGGGGAGATTGTAAGACCCCAGATTTTATGAAATAAAAGTATTCAATTTTTCTATTTAGTAAATGGTTAAACTGATAAAAGTTTAAAGTTAAGGGTGAAATGTGCAAATATTTAAAAATAAGCAAGTGGTTATACAATATTCTTGTTGTCGGGGAATATTCGTTTGGTCGTGGAATATTCTTGTTGTCGGGGAATATTCGTACGACTGCGCGGCTATTTGTGGGCCCCACAACGGAATAACTGTCGGATATAGAAAGCGACAGAAATAATCTTTTTATAAAATAACGGCGTAGTTGTTACCGTTAGTACTGTTGAAATACCCGGTGGTTAAAATATAGTAATACGCAGTGTTGTACAGTAGCACACGGTATTGCACAGTATTTCGAATTATTGATTCTTACGTAAGAAGGCACTTACTCAATTATTGTTACAGTAATTACTGTTCAATATTTTATATTATTGATTCAATAATTTCATGATATTTTATTGGTTCAATAATTGCTACGTTGATATTTTATATCAATAATTGCTACGTTGATATTTTATATCAATAATTGCTACGTTGCTATGATTGATTCAATAATTGCTACCGTTGATATTTTGTATTATTGATTCAATAATTGTCACTGCACAATATTCCACATTATCAACTCAATAGTTCATATTATTTGAATAATATTATTAGATAGCATTATTGACAATGTTTAAGGAAGTTCTGTCCAGGAGGGGTTATTTAATTGCGCGCCAGTAAGGAGAAGTCCTCATCGGAAGGCCCCCTTTTTTTTGGGAACGACCTGGTTGTCAATATTGTAGTTCTGTAATATTATTTGTGAATAATTAATTATTGATTTCTATGATAAAAAAATATTTATTTTGTGGATATAAAGGAAGGAATTAGTGTTGATGTGTTTTTATCAGTCTTTTGGTGTGGAAAATCATCCGTTTATGGATTTCGGATAATTTATGCTTGAAATTTAGAAAAACTTCCTTCTACAAAGTTATAAAGAATTAAATTTCCTATAAAAGAACATAGAATTTGTATTTTTCTGATAAAAGTGCAATTTATTATGAATTATTGAAGTTTTAAAAAATAAATATTTTTTTAAAAGGGTGGGCCCCACTTTTGGTTGGTGTGGAATGCTGATGGCTTTTGGCTGAGGCGGCTGGAAAATTTTCCAAAAAATTATTATTTTATTAATTTAGTCTACTTTGGCATCCTAAGCTTTTCCTATAAATAAGGTGCTTGGGTTAGAATTGAAAATCACACCAGAATCAGAAGTTTTCTCTCTCTATAATATCGAGCGTATTTTTGTGAGTATTTAGATACTTTGAGTATTACTATTCAGTGCAAGTTTCCTTCGGTGTTATATCCGATATTTCAGTCAGAAGTACTATTCTTTTGAGGTAAGGGATGGTAAGGGATGTTATTTTTTTTCGTAAATGATGTTATTGATTTCAATATCATTTCATCGAAATATTGGTATGAATTTTATTATGAAATTTTTACCTTTTCCGTCGAGATTACTATTCACATATACGACACTATTTATGTATACGGCACTATTCACGAATACGGCACTATTCACGAATACAGTACTATTCACGGAGTATGATTTTTATAATGAAATTTCTATCTTTTTTATGTCGGGATTACTATTCACGTATACGACATTATTCACATATACGGCACTATTCACGTATACGGTACTATTCACCGAAAAATTAAATTTTCTTCTATTTGTCCAAGTTGCCTGTTAAGGTTCCTATCTTTGATCGGATCCATATTTTGAACTTTATTCTTGAATTTTACTCCATAATTGGTTATCAAGTTGATAATTGGATCGTATTCTGATATATAACATTTTTATAATCCGGATGATGAAAATTCTCTTTGATTCGAGTGTAAAGATGAGTAGATTAATGGTACCAGAAGTCAAAGAGGAGATTTTGAACGAATCTCACAGTTCGAGATATTCAATTCACCCTAGGAGTATGAAGATGTACCAAGATCTTAGGCATCACTTCTGGGCAGAACATGAAGAGGGACGTTGCTGAATGCGTTGCGAAATGCTTAACGTGCCAGAAAGTCAAAGCAGAACACCAGAGACCCAGTGGATTGCTACAACCGTTGGAGATTCCAGAATGGAAGTAGGAGCACATCACAATGGATTTCGTGGTTGGCCTTCCAGCAACTCAGAAGGGTTTCAACGCGATATGGGTAATAGTGGATCGACTAACGAAGTCGGCACATTTCCTACCGATCAAGACTAAGTTCAACTTGGATCAGTTAGCAAAGTTGTACGTTAAGGAAATTATTTCTCGGCACGGTGTTCCGGTGTCGATTGTGTCCGATAGAGATTCGTATTTTACGTCGAATTTTTGAAAACATTTACAAAAGTGTTTGGGAACGCAATTAGGAATGAGTACGGCGTACCATCCTCAGACCGACGGCCAGAGCGAGAGAACGATTCAGATGCTAAAGGATATGATGAGAGCTTGCGTTATGGACTTCAAAGGAAGCTGGGATGATCATTTGCCATTGGTGGAGTTCGCCTACAACAACAGCTACCATGCGAGTATCAGAATGCCGCCTTTCAAAGCATTGTATGGCATAAAATGCAGAACCCCATTATGCTGGGATGAAGTTGGTGAACGTCAACTGTTGGGACCAAAATTGGCACAACAAACCGCTGAAATCGTGAAGCTGATCAGAAGCAGACTGGTTGCTGCTCAAGACAGACAGAAGAAGTATGCCGATCAACATCTACAAAACCGAGAATTTTTACCAGAAAGCTTCGTTTTCCTGAAGGTATCTCCCTGGAAGGGGAATATTCGATTTGGCAAGAAGAGGAAGCTGAGTCCCCAATTTATTGGACCTTTTGAGATACTGCGAAAGGTGGGCAAAGTGGCTTACGAGGTTGCGTTACCTCCGGAGCTAGACAATATACACAAAGTTTTTCATATTTCTGTGTTAAAACCATACAAACACGACTACAAACATATAATAGAATGCGAGCCTTTACAATTCGATAAAGACTTAACATATGAAGAAGTGCTTGTTCAAATAGTTGATAGAAAAGAACAAGTGCTTAGAAATAAAATGATACCTTCTGTTAAGGTAATCTGGAGGAACCACAGTGCTGAAGAAGCCACGTGGGAACTCGAAGATGTAATTAAGAAAACGTATCCCCAATTATTTGCTTAGTCATTTATGTAACCCCTTATATACCGATTATAGGGACAGAATCTTTTTAAGGGGGGAAGAATGTAACAGATGATATTTTTTGTGTGTGATTATGGGGACAGAATCCTTTTAAGGAGGGAGTATTGTAACGAATGAGAATTTTATATTTATTGAATTAAATAAATATTTTAATTGATTTATTAATTTATTTATTGAGTTAAATAAATAAATTATGTGATTGTTGTGGAGTAATTTAATTAAGTGTAATATATTAATTAAATAATTATTTAATATTTAATTTAGTTGATGTGCAATGATTTTATAGTATAGTTCTAATTTAATTGAGATAATTAAATTAGATGAATGTTATGTGATGATTGTTACATGAGATTATAATTAGCAAGTAATTATTTATGTGATTAATTGATGTTAGCTTTTAATTAATTAAATGAGAATATTAGAATTTAATTAATTAAAGTGTAACATTTAAAAATATGTACTAAAGGATTTATTAAAAGAATAAAAATGGTTTTTAAATTAGTTTAACCAAACAAGACCCTTAAAACTGTTTTTTAAAGGGTTTTGCCAAACAGGGCCCTTACACTTGTTTTAAATGAATTTTTACCAAACAATGCCTTAAGTTCAAAAAGCTAGTTTTTAAAAATAAGGAGTTTTTGCCAAACAAAGCCTTATGGCTTTTAAATTTCAAAAATACAAAACTGATAATTTATTAAAGAAATAAATTGCAATTAATATATGATGTCAGTTATGTATATGTTATATATGTATAATATATTAATATACGTTAGTTAAAAACAAAGAGTTAAAGGTTAGTCTGTGTTAGAAAGAAAAGTAGAGAACAGAGAGTTAGAGAGAAAAGAGAAGAAGAAGAGAGAAAGAAGAAAGAGAAAGAGGAAGAGGAAGTTTGAGAGAATCAAACACACCACCATCATCATCTTCATCTTTTCTCCTAATCAAAGTAAAGGTATAACTAATTTTTATATTACGTTCTTTATTGTTTTTATGGTTTTAGTTCTCTATATAAATAATTCTTCATGAAAATTTATGATTTTGATCTATATATGTTATACTGTGTTCATAACATATTTATATTGAATTTTTAAGGAACGTGATAGTAACTGTAGCTTGCGCTCGAGGCAAGTTGTTCTGTCCTTTCTTGATTTCGTTTATGCCAGTTATTGTATTCTCTATAATTTATGTATTGACTAAATATCTTAGCGAAGTCCATTTATGAATTGATGTGACCTTGACTTAATTGTTCAAGTAAGGTCTATTAAGTCTTTCAAATGCTTTAAGTTATTTCTAAAGCATAAATTATTTCGTAATTCCTTATTGATAAATTATTCTAAATTATTGTAAGTCGATTCAACTATTCCTTAGTTGATGAACGTTGAATTCTAATTTACCCTTTTAAGCTTATCCAAACCAAACTTTCTTTGGTGCGGACTTGTATTCAAATACTGAGATGAACAACCCTATTAATTAGGGGGTTACTATGCAAAAACGTTAAATATTTGTGCACAATACATGGTACGAAGGACAGATCCCTCTAAATATGAGTTAAGAGTCCATAGTCTATATGACTGTTAAAGGTTTTAAATAGAAATGTTTATAACATAGGACAAAGTTCAAGGTCTTACGACCCTCAGATGATTTCAATATTCGAGATTCTAAACATTGAAGAAAAAATTATTGTTCAATTCTTTATGAAAGAAAAATTATTCAAATCTATTGAAACTATTCAGTTATGTTATATTATTGATATTTCTAGTGTGCTTTCGTTTGCTCACTCTTGCGATTTAAATAACCATTGCAGCTAAAGTTAAAAGTGTTGACGCTCCCGTCAACCAGAAAGGGCAAAGGCTAGCTGAACAAGTGAAAACTTATTTTATTTGTTAATTATGAATTGTAACAAGACTGGATTACTTTATGTTATGTTTTTATTTTCCGCATTTGATGTTTAAGTTAAGGTTAGATTAAACCCTGGATATTTTGGACAAAGTTGTAATCCTTTTTACAGGAAAGATTTTTATTTAATTATAAGGATGTAATTTATTTTGCATTCCTTATTATTGGGTAGATGTATGTTTTATTTAGAAAGTGAACACCAAATTGTGTGGAAACGAAGTACCCGGATTTGGGGGTGTCACAGGAAGTGTGTCATTCGACGTGAAACAATAAGTGAAGCTGTAGGCTTAATTCTCTGAAAACTTGTTAAATTCCTGGATAGTGGTCGTTATAGTTTAATTGGTAGTTTTTTCATAAATATCATCACTTACTCATTGGTTTAATAAAATTGGGATAATATAAAATTGGAAATTTTTAGGATAAATTGTAGTTATTTTCTCTGTGAGAACGATACTTTACTTCCACTCTATTACTTGTTGACCACGTATACTTACGTGTTGTGCGTATTAGATTTTACCCAACAGAATTTAATTGAGATTATTAATTAAATGAGTTGTTATTAATTATAATGTTATCCTAATTAATTAGAGATTTAATGATTTGTCATAATTAATAAAGAAGAATTTTAATTGTGATGATGTGATTTAATGTGTAATATTATCTTTTATTTAATTGAAATTAAATGATACTATTTTATTAATTAAAGTATGACAAATAAACTATATAATAAACATTTAATTAGAATAATGGAAAAAGGGTTTTTGTTTGACAAACCAAACGGAGCCTTAAGATAATGGGAGCAGTTAAAACCATTATGGGATTAACCCACACCCATGATCCCTTCAGTTATATCATATACGTATTATAAGTTATATTAGTAAGTATTCATATTATTCCATCTGTAGAAGAACTCAGAGAGAAAAGAGAGAATTGAGAGAGAGTTGTGAATTGAAGAAAGAAAAGTTGGAGAATTAAATTTTATATCAATCTTAACAGAGTTGCATGGGTAATCTCTTCATCCTAAGTTTCATATTTTACGTTATTATATTTTCTCCATTAAAGCCAACTTGAGTTCTCTGTACTCGACTTTCATGGATGATTGTTAGAAATATGATTATATATGTGTTAATAGATGTTTATAACATGTCTACTATCATTTATTCATGCTTTAGAGTAATCAAATTCATGTAATCATGTTGTAATTGGAGTTTTATAAGTTACAGAGTATTAAAGTATGAATATGGCCTATATGTACAAAAATTCTTGCTTTAATTGTATATTAAACTGAAATTAATAATTTATTATGAATATGCATGTAAAAACGAAGAGAACGAAATTTAAACGGACTGATTCGGTGTTATAACGAATTTGTAATGCATGATTTCTTGAAAATTATCAAAACTATAAAAAAAATATCAAGAACATGAGAATTGGGTGTTCTAAATTAGTTATTTATGTGATTTAAATTGTTAGAAGCATGCTAAGAACGTTATATAATGTTTCTGTTAAGTTTATAACTTATGGGAAACATTACATTTGATGTTTAAGTATGATTTAGGCATAAATTGGCTTATTTCTGTGTTCTTCACGAACATTGTCAGACTGCACTGCGTCACAGCGTCGCAGTGCTGGTTCTATGAAGAAATCGGGCGCTGCAGCGCCAGGTCAATGCTGGCTGACGTGTCACAGCGCCACAGCATTGGTTCTGTGAAGAAACCCAGCGCTGCAGCGCCAGGCCAAGGGGCATGTTGACGTAGGCGCTGCACCGCATTTCCGGTCCCCAGTTCAAATTGGGCGCTGCAGCGCCGGCTAGCAGAATGACCCAGAGAATTTTATTTAAGTATTCAAAGTTCATAAATGTATTTTAAAACCTAATTTAATGAACATGATAACATGTTGATCATATATTGAGATATTTAAATAGATTATTAACTTGTCAGTGATGTATTATGTAATTAATGGATAAGTTAAATACGTGGTGTTAACTTGATTGTGCATGAAGTCTAATGACGTGATAAAGAACTGATGTTTGTGATTCGATGAGTATAATCAGACTTAGAATTAATTGGTATTGTGAATGTAATGGCATGTAGGATTAATTGAGGAACGTGATTTATAATTGTAGCTTACGCACGAGGCAAGTTTCTAAACTTAAACCTTTAATTGAGCAAGTTCCTGAACTTTACTTTTACATTACGCAAGTTATAAATCCTATCCTTTTATTGAGCAAGTTCTTACTCTTGTTTATTCAAGTTATGATGAGATATTCTAATTCTTTTCAAAGCAATACTTCAGTTATACAATACTTATTCAATTGTATACCTTTGAGATTTATTATTTGAATTAAGTATCATTTTATTGTTGAACCTTGAAAGACTAGCGAACCCTTATTGATTCGACTAGTCCATAGTTGATGAACGTTCTAAATTCTAGAACTGTTATTGAGCTTATCCAAACCAAACTTCCTTTGGTGCGGACTCTGATGTCAAACTGAGATGAACAACCCTTTATAGGGGATTATTTACGCGTTAGCATTGAGATGATGAGCACAATAATGGTACTAAGGGCTGATCCTCCTAAGTACGAGAAGTAGAGTCCATATAGTCTTACGACTGTTAAAGGTTTAAAGTAGAAATACTTGATAACCTAGGACATAGTTCTTGGTCTTATGACCCTCAGTTATACTTTTGATTCTTATACTCATTTCTTGATTCAAAAGTCAAGCTTTCTATTATTCAGAATTCATTGATTTCTCGCTTGTTATTATTGTTATTATATTGTTATACTTATGGGCAATCGTTGCTCACTTTTGCATAATAACTTTGCTGCTAAGATTGAAAGAACCGACGAGCCATCCACTAGTAAGGGAAAGGGCAAAGTTAACAAGTGATGAAGACTTGTTTATTTTTATTGAGAATGTTTTGTTGAAGACCTATGATATTATATTTAAGACTTACTTGTTTATTTATGTTTTCGCATTGATGTTTAAGGTTAGTTAACCTAGGATTTATTCATTCAGATGTTGTAACCCCTTAAGGAGAGAATTTTTATTTATTTACACTATAAGAAAATGCTCTATCAGCAACCAACTGTTTCAGCGACAGCACTATTCGATCGCTATTGTTGGCATCAACGACCGCCTGTGGCGACCGTTTGTGCTTCTGGTCGCTAGATGCTAACAGCGACTGCCTGCGGTCGCAGTTTGGTCGCAGGTATACTTTTGCCGCCTAAAAATTTGTGTGAAATGCTCGCGGGCAATTTATTTGGGACCACAAATGATCAACGATCGCGTCCGGTCTCTACTATGTCCGCATCATTAAAAATCAGCGACCGCCTGCAGTCGCTAATAACGGTCGCTGATCCTTTTTAATGTATTTAGCACCAGGCGACTCGACAGACCAGAAAACAGAAAGCAAAGGAGGGAGACCAGAAAAAGGAGAAGAGGAAGAAGGGGGAGAAGAAAAGAGGAAGAATAGAAGCTGCTGCTACTGCCCCACCGCCACCGTCCGCCGCTACTGCCTCCACCGTCGTCGACATTCCCATAAATTTAGGTATATATTTCTTTTTGTTAGACTATACTAACAGACTCCACATATTTTCTTTTGTTATGCCCATCATTTCCTTTTGTTAGACTATACATGTAATTTGTGTAATTGATGGTGTTATGTTCCCTTTGTAATTTATGTATACATGTAATTGATAGTGTATACATGTTTCAAGCTTTGTGTAATTTGGTAGAATTGGTGTTTTGTGTACACATGTTTATATTTCATGTAATTTATAACACATGGTGTTATGTGATTTCTGCTACAATATATTTTTGATTTATTATATGCAAGTTTAATAGTAATTGATAGTTGTTTTAGTGTAAGATGATGTTGAATTAGCCAAACAACTAGGATTATGCAAGGTTATTATTATTTGAAAAGTCTTACGACAGACTCGGCCTCGGACAGGGGGGTCTAGTAATACACGACTTGACCCAATTTTATAATTTGAACATTTGGGACTCAAAAACATTCTCACTTACACCCAAAACAAAGCATAATAGTTATTATTATTTGAAAGTGCGAAGTGTGTTGCTGTTTAATTAATTAATCAACAACTTCAATTATTCAAGTCACTCCAACTTTTAAGTGTAATTTTGACACTAAAGTACTATAGCCTATAGGTAGGTAAGATTCCTAAAATGCAATAATACTCTTAATAATTCAATTATTTCAATCATGCAATACAATACAAAGAACTTTCAATTCTAAATACCTTCCCCAAACGTTTTATGAAAAAATATTTTATTTTATTGGACTTATTAGATAAATTATTACCCCTGATTAATAATTAATAATTAAGTTAATCTATATTTTAGATTAGAATCAATAGAGTTGATTAACTATTTTTATTTATTTAAGTTGAGTAAAGTTTGGACCCATATTTCTATAAAGAAATATAGGCTCAAATCGGTTAAACTATACATAAATTATTTCTTCAGTTCATTGAATTCTTGACATTTATATCTACATTCATACATATAAAATAATACAAATCATAATTTTTTGGTCCATAGTTTTTAGTATAAACTTAGAAATTAACTATTACTAAAACACTTTTTAAAACTTAGAATTTTAACAAGTGGTGGTGGGTTGACAGTCAGAACACCAGGAAACTAACACGCTCCCTGTGGCTTCAATAAACCCTTTCAGGTAATGATAAGCGCCCAAAATATTTAAACCATTTGGCTTCAATCAACCCGTGGCTTCAATCCTCCTCCTCTTCTGGTAGTGTTAATATTTAGGGCTTGTTTTAGTTTCATTTTTGGATGTACTATTTTTCCACCCTTAGATGGTTTAAATTATTCCTTTGACCGTTAGAGGGATGAATGATTTGATAAGATTGACATATTTTTTTCTATTTGTGGAACCGCTAGACATTTATTTAGTGGGGAGTCGAGTTACAACTGAATGAAATTAGATCCACTCACAGAACTTCAACTAGGCTTGATTTGGTGGTGTATTTACATTGTTTCATCCTATGTTACACCAACTTGGATCGGTTGAACACGGGTACTCCCCAATTTTGCTAGTTTTTTACACTAAAATGAAGTGTCCAGTATCCATACCCTTATTCAAGTGTCTAGTGTCGGTCACCGGTCATACTACTAACATAGAAGGTGTCTAACTTGTGTCACAAACAGTAACCTGTACTTTTCAGGAACACAAAGTGTAGGCAATGACATTAACCAATTTGAGTGAAAGGTACTTGGTTCAGGGACAACAATATATGAGATGACTATCTTTAGACAAACAATACATATTGTTAGATGTGAGGCCCAAACAATATATGAGATGACTCTCAAGTCATATGCTTAGAAGTATGCTTAGAGAGTCTGACCATGCTATACATTATGTTGGTTTGAACATGTATGGTTGTATGGTTTGAACATGTATGGTTGGGGCTGTGTTGTTGTTTGAACACCCTCAAACAACAACAGCTTATATGTATGTTGAAATGTTAATCATATATATGTATATGCTCAAGTCATATGTTTCCAAAAGTATGCTTAAATGTTAATCATATGCTTACAAGTATGCATCATAAATGACATTGGGCTAAATTATAAATATCTAACAAGGGGGATACAATAATTCTTGTTTGCAATAGGTACCGTGGTATTATAGACCTTTATTCAAACCGTAGTTGGATGAGAAAACGAAAGTCAAGTGCCCAGATAAGTGCTACAACTGAATTTAGAACTGGTTGTCAAGTGTTTCTGGATTATGCATATAGTCACCCGGAATGTGTGAATGGTCAGAACAAGATAAGATGCCCTTACTTGAAGTGTAAAAATGTAAATTATATGGACAGAGACATAGTAAACTATCATTTACTTGTTTCTGGGTTCATGAGAAATTATGAAGAATGCTGGTGGGCACATTGGCACAGAAGAGATAGTGGCTATGCACAAGTACACACTTCGGGCAGCCGTACCCATCGTATGAATGACATGGTTTATGATATTGCAGGGCCAAATTTTGATTGGGAACAAGGCAGAGAGCAACCTATGAATTCTGATGCCAAAGCGTTCTTTAAGTTGTTAGATGAGGGTAGCGAGCCGTTGTGGCATGGTTATACCAAGCACACTACATTGTCTGCAGTGGCGACATTATTTAACATCAAGGCTGATCACAACATGAGCAATGAGTGTTTTGAGTTGCTTTTGAAGGCCATTAAGAATATGTTGCCTGACGATGAAAAATTACCCGATAACTACTACTACTGTAAGAAAATGGTGAAGAAGTTGGGTCTTGGATACCAAAAGATCAATGCATGTCCGAATGATTGCATGTTATTTTATAAGAAAAATGAACAAAAGACAAGGTGCACGTTTTGTAGTCATGATCGATTCAGGCCTAATAAAGAGTGTGTGACTATAAAAAAGACAAGTATACCTTTTAAGATTCTAAGGTATTTTTTGATTACGCATCGATTAAAAAGGCTGTACATGTCTTCAAGAACAGCTGAACATATGACTTGGCATGCGAAATCTCCAGCTAAAGATGGAGAACTTAACCATCCCGCAGATGGGCAGGCTTGGAAATATTTCAACTTAACGTCCTGGGTTTGCATTGGAACGTAGAAATGTGAGGCTTGGCTTGTCCACTGATGGATTCAACCTGTTTGGCCACTCAGCTGTTCCGTACTCCTGCTGGCCTGTGATTGTTACTCCGTACAACTTGTCTCCTTGGATGTGCATAAAACAACCATACTTGTTTCTTTCACTCGTGATTCCTGGTTCTAAGAGTCTTGGAAAGAACCTAGATGTTTATTTGAGACCTCTTATAGACGAGGTGAAGGTATTGTGGGAGGATGGAGTATATACTTGGGATGTTTCCACAAAAACAAATTTTAACCTTAGGGCAGCGGTTATGTGGACGATAAGTGATTTCCCTGCCTATGGTATGTTAGCTGGATGGAGTACACACGGGAAGTTGGCTTGTCCGTATTGTATAGATCATACAAAGTCTTTCAATCTATCAAAAGGTCGAAAGCCTTGCTGGTTTGACTATCATCATCGTTTCTTGCCGGTAGACCACCCGTTTCGAAGAAATAGAGAACACTTCAGGAAAGGGAAAGTAGAGAATGATATGCCTGCACCGCGATTGTCGGGGACGGAGATGCGTGACCGTGTGATGAGATTGCCGATCATCCCATTTGGTAAGATTGTTGCCTCAAACATAATCAATGGGTTTGGTGAGTCTCATAATTGGCAGAGAAGAATTTTTTAGGAACTACCTTAATGGTCTATAAATTTGATTCGTCATAATCTAGATGTGATGCATATTGAGAAGAATGTGTTTGACAATGTGTTTAACACCGTGATGAGTGTTCCAGGCAAGACGAAAGATAATGATAAGGCAAGGTTGGACATGAAAGATAATTGTAAGCATCCTGGATTAGAACTTTATGAATCTCCTAATGGTCGGATCGTCAAATCGCATGCAAGATATACATTGTCCAAAAAGTAAGTTGAAGATGTGTGCACATGGATTAAGACTCTGAAACTACAAGATGGATATGCCTCAAACATTGCAAGGTATGTCACAGGTGGGAAGTTACAAGGGATGAAGAGTCATGACTGCCATGTGTTCATGGAGAGACTCATACCTATAACATTTCAGGATTTGGTTGATAAACCAATATGGGATGCTTTGACTGAACTTAGTCGTTTCTTCAGAGACATATGTTCAAAAACGTTAAATGAGAAGGACATGTCTGTACTTGAGAAGAACATCATTGAGATCATGTGTAAGCTTGAAAAGATATTCCCACCTAGTTTTTTTGACTCCATGGAGCATTTGCAAATCCATCTACCCTATGAAGCTCGTGTTGGTGGTCCAGTTCAATATAGATGGATGTCCCCTTTCGAGAGGATGATGGGAAACCTTAAGAGGAAGGTGAAGAATAGAGCTTACGTCGAGGGGTTGATATATGAGGCATATAGTTTCGATGAGATATCTACGTTTGTCTCAGACTATTTTCCCGACGAAGTCTTGACAAAGGCCAATCGAGTCCCGAGACATGATGATGGGGGCAATGTTGAACTAAATGGTCGGCTTTCTGTATTTGGTCTACCGGGACGCGCTTATGGAAAAGGGAAGCGTATATTCCTCTTTGAGCAAAAATTAGATGCTGCACATACTTACATTCTTCTCAATTGCGAGGAGATTGACGAATTTATGAGGTATACATTCCAATATGTTAACGTTTATAAAATTAATCTCATACATTTCAATATGCTAATGTTTATAAAATTGTATAGATCATACGATGACAAGTTAAAAGCAAAATAGCCCGGCATCACTGATAAAGATATTCAACTCAGTCGAGATAAAAAATTTGCACTTTGGCTAAAGGACAAAGTAAGTGAAGTTAATTAAGCACAACATATATAGTATTAATTTATGAATTCATTTAATTTAAATTCATTTTTGTAGGCTCTTAATGTGGGAACCATTCCTCCAAATATACAAGTCCTAGCTATGGGCCCAGACAGGGACCAAGTCAGTTGCAATGGTTACAAAATAAATGGCTGTGAATTTCATACAAAGACATATGCTCGCGGTAAAAGAACAACGAACACTGGAATTTGTGTCCAAGGAGATTGTTACAATGAGCTTGGTCGTGTCTTTTATGGAGAGTTGAAGGAAATCATAGAGTTGTCGTACAAGGGCACTTACGGGGGTCAGATTAACTTGTTCAAGTGTCGTTGGTTTGATTCAGAAAAAGGGATACATGTTGACAGACATGGAATCGTCGCTATTGACCTCCATAGGTCTGCGTACGCCCACGAACCATTTGTGTTGCCAACTCAAATAGTACAAGTATACTACACTCCTAGTGTTGTTAGAAAAAGAGATAGACCGCCTACAGATTGGCAAGTTGTAATTCATACTCTCGCGCGAAATCGTGTCTAATTAGTAGACGGAGAGTTCTACCAAGAGGAGATACTTCATAGACCTCCTATAATAAATGTTGAGGACAACAATGAAGTAATCCAGTTAGAGGTTGGAGATGAACTTGATGAATTGGATCCCGAGTCAGTACATGTGCCAGATGACATTGATATTGAGGAGGAAGAGTATTGACTGACACTGACACTGACACTGACACTGACACTGAATATGAAGAAAATTTTGGTTATGAATCTCCAATACATATACAAAATAATTCTGCCTCAGACAGCGATTAGGGTGAGAAATGTATTTTTAGTTTTACTTGTATTACATATAATTACATATATATACATTAAATACACATATAATTATATATATATATATATACACAGCACCGCATGGGTATTAGGCACGCATTATAACTGACGGGACTCGATTTTGATATACGAAGCCCGAGTTATCAGCCCGTCTGCCTAACTTAAGCAAACGTATAATAATAGTCTAAAAAGAGTCCAAAACCCGCCTCAGGCGTAGAAACGACACGCAAACACAGACATAGCACTGTATGGGAAATTAGGCACGCGTTATAACTGACGGGATTCGATTTCAATATACGGAGCCCGAGTTATCAGCCCGTCTGCCTAACTTAAGCAAACGTAGAACAATAGTCAAAAAGAGCCCAAAACCCGCCTCGGGTGTCGAAACGACACGCAAACACAAACATAGCACCGCATGGGTATTAGGCACGCGTTACAACTGACGGGACTCGATTTCGATATACGGATTTTGAGTTATCAGTCTGTCTACCTAACTTAAGCAAACGTAGAATAATAGTCGAAAAAAAGTCCAAAACCCGCCTCGGGCATCAAAACGACACGCAAACACAGACATAGCACCAAAACACAGACTAGTTCATACAATTATTTGTCATTATTGTCCTTTTATGCAAGGTATTACATACAATTACATATATACACTTACCGCAGTTGTACCTTTCATTTATAGTTGTCGTAGTTAACTAGTTCATACAATTATCTGTCATTATTATACTATTATCCAAGGTTTTAGATACAATTACATATATACACTCACCTCCATTGTACCTTTCATTCATAGGTGTCGTAGTTAACTAGTCTATACAATTATCTGTCATTATTGTCCTTTTATTCAAGGTATATGTTAATATATCATATAACTCCTACTAACATCCGTTAATTTTGTATGTATAGATGTCTTATGAAGCCCCGCAAAAAAAGCGCGGCTTGGGTAGGGGGCCTAATCAGGTTCCGAAGGCCCTGAGTAATCCGGATGACCGGATTCTTATACAGATCAGACCTCCTCCGGACATAACGTACGTTATCTATCTATTACATATATAATAATTTTATAATACGATCATTAATGTTTTAGTTATATACTAATGTTATCTAGGTTTGTATATTAATTGTTGTATATTGTAGGGATTTTCAAGATAGCAAGATTGTGAAGTGCATTTCACAATTATACTTACAGAACTGGCCTATGCCAGTGATTACGTGGGCGAGCACACCTCTCGCCCATAAGGATGCAGTTTGGGCTAAATTCTAGGTATATTTTATTTAATTTTGATAGATAATATAATTAATGTGTATATATTATTTTGGAATATATCATCACCGTCTTAATATTATTATTGTTGTTTTATTTGTAGAAGAGGTATAGATGGGACGACGCACATGCATCAATAATACAGGCATTGTTCTGGCAAAAGTGCGTCGTCCGAACAAAAGATAATCTGAACAAGGAACGATAGAAATCCCTAAATAATGCATCGGTCGACCATCCAGGGGAGGGTGAGTAGCACATGCACGTTTATAGCCCGTGGTGGTGTGTGCCGACCATATGGGCAGGGATGTGTGAGCTGTGGCGGAGTGAGGGCCGGGTGAAGAGACGCAAGACTGCCGTCACTAACAGAGCCTCAGGTGTACCTGAAGGCGCCAAGGCAAAAGGCACATATAGGGGTGGCAGTATATAACAGTTGCAGCATATTGCTATACGGTTACGTATTTTGCAAATGTCAATCATTATGTATACATTATATCACATGTTTAAATGTTAATATACGAGCATGTTTTATAGGAGACTCAGTCTCAGGGTGAGCCTATTAATTGGCTGGATGTGTACGTGGTCACCCGCGATGGTTTGCCTAAGGCTATCCAAATAGCGGTAATTTATTTTTTATATTTTTATATTTTCATCATTAATTAATTCTTAGGTATTTTATATTTATTTTTAAAATACTGATAGGACATTTATAAAAGCCTAATGAACGAGCGTTATCCTGTAGGCACCCCGCGTTCTTCGATTGATCAAGAATTGTGGGAGATAGAGTCAGTTGTGAAGAAAAACTACGTCAAAGTCCGAGGGCAACGAGGACGACCGACTATCAGTGGCATGGGCAGCTCTGCTAGTCAGTCTACTCAGTCCTCGTGCCATCCGACGCCGCACACTCCTGCTGATTGTGTGAGAGCAATATGTCAAGATCTGAATCTTCTTCTTACACTAAGCAGGCATCTGCACTCCCTGAGTCCTGAGGATCTAGCAGAGGCAGTGGCTAAAGCAGCAGAGCATCAGGATATATGAGGTAATCCTGTCATTGTTTAGGTTTCATATTATTGTAATACATTAGAAAGGCTAGGGTTATTTTTTGTTTTTCATATATATATATATATATATATATATATATATATATGTTTAACGTGTTTTCTTCTTTTGTTACAGCCTCATTCAGACGATATTTGATGCGGCCCAGACATTTATATTCTCATGATTTTCTCAGTCGTTGTTCTTCATTTGTTTATATTAACAATTTTTTTACTGAATGAATGAATGTATAGACGTTTTATATTCACGGATTTTATATTTATTGTATTGGTCTTATTGTGTTGTGTTGGTGATCTTATTGTGTTGTGTTGTTCTTATTGTATGGATGGATTTGGATTGTATATAATTGTTGTGAGTTGGGACAGGTACAAAATAGGTCAATTTTTTTTGGATATAAGTAGGTACAAAATTTTATTTATTTATTTTTTTTTAGTATCAGCGACCGCGTACGGTCCTTATTACGTTTCCTTGACTGAAATAATGTTTTCTCTGGTAGCGACCGCACACGGTCGCTATTACTGGTCGCTGAAATAAGCGACTGCACGCGGTCGCTAATACCGATCGCTGACACGTGGCTCCACATCAAACCACAGGCTGACTCAGCCTGACATAATATGACGACCGCGGCGGTAGCTATTGTCCGTCGCTGCTATATCGGTCGTTAAAGGTGGTCAACAATTTACTTATAGCGACAAGATTATCTACGACCATTATCATCGATTGCAGTCGGTCGCTGATACTCATCTGCAACTGGCGACGGTCGCAGATACGCGGTCGTAGATAGCCTATTTTGTTGTAGTGTTATGAGTTTCATTTATTAAGGGTAGATAGATGTATTATTATTGGACAGTGAACAACAAATCTTGTGGAATTGAAGTACCCAGATTTGGGGGTCGCACATCATCCTCCTAGTCAAACTCATACTCATGCTTCTGACCCACAACTATGATCAACGGAGATGGCTCTCTCTGTACCAACTGCTCCCAGACAGTATGGATGTCTCAGGGCTCCTCATCTCTAGGCACTTGAGGTTCCTCCTCCCTAGCCTGACTGGATCCTTCAACATTTGTCATCCTAACAAAAAAGGTTTAAGTTTTAATTACTAATCGATGCTATTTTCAATACTTTACTCAGTACTCGCGAGCACATAAGTTATTAACACATAAGCACATAAAGCCTTTTGTTATTTATCTTCAATGAATCCTTAATCCATTCCTTAGAACACGATAAGAGTTTATCACCACTATATTTTCATTCTCCTATAAGGCTACTTCCTAAGTTTTCCCACCTAAGGTTCATAACCTAAAGCTTTGATACCCACTTGTGACACACCCAATCCGGAAACTTCATTCCCACAGGATTTGGTGTTCACTGTCCAAAATAAACACATCTAACTACCCACAATATAGGATAATACTAAAATGTAAACTTAATAAACTTAAACAATAATCTTTCCCATTAAAGGGTTACAAATCTCAAAACAATCCCAAGTAATCTATCCTTTATTGTAACCACCCCAAAATTCATACATTTTAACTCTCCAACTCGGTCGTTATCAATACACTTTTATTCTAACTTTACATCATTATCCGATGATACAATCACTAAAAATGCGGAATATTTTTAAATTTTCTGTCTACTTTTTATATTTCCCTGAATCACAACCTTTATCATTACATATCTTTGATTCAAATTTATTTCGTGAATCGCTTCATCAAAGTTGCTATATAAAATCTTTCATCACAAAGCAATATCCATTATACATCGGATAACTCAACTTTACAACTCAATAATTATGTTACAATTAAAAACATTAAATGAATTTCTTAATTAAAATAAGTAATCTTCTTGAATTGCTATTGATCTCTATCATTCGGTTATCACGTATCATTACCTTGAAACCTTGATATGCAAATATGGTTATTTTGCAAGAATAGGCTCAACAACTCAGCAAGATATAACAGTTTTCATGCATCACGTAGCACATAAATAACATGCTCATCTTATACATCAAAATCATTAGACTAACATATCATACATGTTTAATTCACATAACAAGTATAAAGATTGAGTATGTTACTCAATCAACATTCTTTACTCAATCAATGTAGCCATAAATTGACTTTAACATTTCATGCTCACAATATATTTAATATCTTTGCAATACATATTAAAACAATTCATCATCAATTACACATAGCAAATAGGAACTGAAAGACTTGCATTGATTGGAGATTACCGCTAAAATTTAACTTCAAGTTTCTCCACAATTCCTACATAATCATATTTACATGCACACACATATTAGATAATTGAATATGTTACACAACATGCATGTATATCCATTAATAATAATTATTAGTTTTACACAAACTAATATTATTTATTCTTACTGAAAACGAATATTAGTTTATTTAGAAACTTAATTCATTTTAACATTTTTACGCCAAACAAATTAGTTTTGCACTTTGTTTCACGAATAACTCACATCAATTCTATGGATTCGTAATTTATAGAACTACAACATACCAGAAAATCATAGAACTCTATGGACTCAGCCATTAGATATCCAATTAAGTCTGTTTGCACTCTATAGACTCCTACTTTATAGAACTACCAGAAATTTAACATCTCCTAAGGACTAACAAACTAAATACAATATTTAAAATAATAACAATACCAAAAATTAAGTAAGAAACATACCCAAAAATACGAGTTCCACAAATTGCTTACGCACTCGACGTTAAAATTTAACTAAGGAGGTCTTTATAAAAAGTCCTCCCACAACAAAGCCTTTCTCAAAATTGGAGACTTTATTGTTGGTGAATGAAACAAAGGGCCAAGTCCTTCTATTTATAGATTTAGAAAAGGGTAAAGTTCTCAATTTAGTCGATGTGGGACTTGGTTTATACTATTTTTTTATATTTTTAACATGTTTAACGTAAATATTCACCACGAATTCATTTATTAACCAATTCGATCCATTCAAGTTGCGTTGTTTTCATTTTATAGAGGAGAACACCAATCAACCATCAATTCAAAGTTTTCATCACGAATTCATCATTAATTTTAGTCTTAGAGTAAACCAAAACACACATTACCATCAAAATCCAAATTCTTTTTCTTTAGCATAAATACATGAATTTGATTTTTGAAAAATCGTTTCTAGATGACCATTATCAAATTATAAATATCTAATAACATATATAACATCATAACCTACAAATTCATTAACCAAAACTCCAATTTTAAAAGAAAAAGAAAACTCAAGAACACATAAACTAGAAATATAAACTAGATTATGTATCTTTAATTCCTTGTTTAACTTTGTTATATTACACTTATATGTAATATATTACCTCCTCATTTATTAAAATAAATGTAATTCATTATTTTTATTAAGTGAATTACTCACATTATTTATGAAATTAATTCATAACAATTCAATCGCCAATCAAGGCATGAAAACTAATTTATATTATTTTATAATATAAATTTTAACTTAATTAAATTAACTAATATTATTTAATTTCTTTAATAGTTTAATTAACTATTAAATCTCATTTTCTCCAACATATGAATATATATACAACTCTCTTTTATATATAAATATTTAATTCTCTTCACACCAAATCATAAATTTTAAAATATATATAACATATATATATATATATATATATATATATATATAAACCCAAAATATCTCATAATAAGAATTTTATTTATTAAATTTTTATTTTAATAATTACTGAGAATTCGGGTTGTCACATTTATAACATCATTCATTTGCAGAAAAGAAAAAAATTAGTCTCATTACATAGATTTAATCAAATAAAATAAACAAGTCTTCGTCGCTTGTTCATCTTACCTTTGCCTTTACTAGTGGATGGCTCGTCAATTTTCTCAACTTTAGCTCCAATGTTTTATATGCAAGAGTGAGCAAATAATTGCTCACAAGTATAACAATAGCAATAAGAATAACATGAAAGTAACCAATGAATTTTGAATAATGGAAAACTCGACTTTTGAATCAAGAATAGAAAACAAGATCAAAAGTACATCTGAGGGCCACAAGACCATGAACTATGTCCTAGGTTATCAAGTATCTCTACTTTAAACCTTTAATAGTCATAAGACTATATGAACTTACTACTCGTACTTAGGGGGGATTAGCTCTTCGTACCATGTATTGTCCACAAACATCTTAACGCTAAAGCATAAATAATCCCGTATAATAGGGTTGTTCATCTCAATTTAAAATAAGAGTCCACACCAAAGAAAATTTGGTTTGGATTAGCTTCAATAATAGTTTTAGAATTTTAGAATGCTCATCAACTATGGACTAATCGAATCAATAAAGGTTCACTAGTCATTTAAGGGTTCGATACAACGACATAAGTTGAACAATGATATCTAGAATCAAAGATTGAACAACAACAATGTACAATTGAATAAACATTGTATACCCAAAGTATTACTTTCAAAAGAATTAAAAATTCTCATTAGAAATAATGAGCTTGAATAACTTAAACTTTGAGGAACAAGAAACATTAGTTAGGAAACCCTCTCAATACAAGATTAGGGATAGGAACATGCGTAATCGTAATCAAGTTAGGGTAAGGAACTTGCCTCGTGCGTAAGTTATAAAATCACAACTCACGTTCACCTACACAACATTAGGATCACAACTACCATTAATTACACTAACACTAACCTTATAGGTTTAGTTCCGACTTTAGTCCAACGTGTTAACTTAGTTTAAGTTCTGATCAATAACATCAACCACATAACACAAACCTAAGACCAACCAACACGACCCTTAAACATCCATATCAAATCTTATGAATAACAAGCTTAAGTTCTTTACAATTGTTAATACAAAATGTGAAACCATCATATACATGTTAACAATATGTTATAGTATCTTGTTACATGTTTAACACATTCCCAGGTTCACTAGGTTAGGTTAACTCATCATGTTATGGTCTGAAATCAACACAAAACAAAATAGTCTCTAATCAGGGGAGGGCGCAACTGCCCCTTCTTTAACCTTGAGCGCAGCTGCGCTGTTCCTGCCCTTGACACGGGCGCAGCTGCGGTGGTGTGCAGACAAGAACTCTGCAGTCTTCTTCCAACACTATTACGAGCCAAAACTCCAATTTCTTCAATTCCACAACAACATGGATAAACCCATACACTATAAACCTTACAAAATCACATAGCATATACACTTAATCACTATAACATCTAAAACCACTTAATCAAGCAATTTAAAGACTCAAAATCAAGGTTCTTACTATTTTAGAATCACAGTTCCAACATATTTAGTGAAAGTTACTTACCACAGATTCATTAATACACTAAATCAATCCGTTAAACATGCATTGTTTTCCTTTCTTGACATATTAACACAATTAAGTAGCAATTAACATATTATTACATGATTAAATCCTCAATTTTGACTCCCAAATAAGCCAAGACATGTATACTTTATCAAGAACACAATTCTTCATTTCATAGATTTGATCCTTGAAATCCGTTTCTAATTAACAATTAACAGATTATAATAATTAATTAACATATATAGTTCACTTCTCATCAAATTATACAACAAAATTCCAACTTCTATGAAAAACTCAAGAACAAAACTAAAGCTTGAAATTAAGAATTTTACCCTTGATTTCTTTTGTTTAGAAGATGAAGAATTGCTTAGTTAGCCTCCCACTTCCTTCCTTGATTCTCAGTTTAGCTCTCAAAAATTCACAGGGAGTTGATTTTTGATGAGTGGAATTTATACCTGCGAATCGATCACTCTAAACCTTAAAAAGCTGCCTGTTTCTTCTCATATTATACTGCTTTTATATATTGTGTGTTATTATTTGGCTTAAAAGTGATTTGCAGGGATTATTAGGTCATTTCCATCTTTTAAGGGCAAAATTATCATTTTTAGACAGTACAACGCCTGGTTTCCTTTGTAAACTGGCGCCCCAGCGCCTGCATATGCCAGCAAGGCCAGTGTCAGCGCCGCAACACTGAGACAAAGAACAAAAGTGGCGCCGCAGCGCCACATGCCTGCCAGCTCACCACCTCCGTGCGCCGCGGCGCTCCTGTTCCTGCACAAAGATGGCACCGCAACGTGACTTAACGTCCAGAGGACTTTGACTGGCACCGCAACGCCAGTACAAGGCATAATGGTGGCGCCGCAGCGCCACCTCCAATTTTTAGGCAGACAATAGAGTAAATGTAACGAACGAGAATTTTGTATATTAGATTTTAAATATTTATTGAATTAAAATAAATATTTTAATTGATTTATTTATTGAGTTAAATAAATAATTTATGTGATTGTTGTGGAATAATTTAATTAAGTGCAATATGTTAATTAAATAAATATTTAATATTAAATCGATGTGTAAGTAAACTGTGGTGTAGTTCTAATTTAATTGAGATAATTAAATTAAATGAATATTATGTGGTATTTGTTACATGAGATTATGATTAACGAGTAATTACAATTGTGTGACAATTTAAGTTATGTGGCAATTTTATTTAGTTAATTGATGTTAGCTTGTGTTTAATTAAATTAGAATGTTAGGATTTAATTAAATAAAGTGTGACATTGGAAACTATATGTTAAAGGAGTTATTAAAATAAAATAAAAGGGTTTTTAAAGAGTTTTACCAAACAAAGCCCTAAAAATCTATTTTAATCATATTTTACCAAACAGGGCCTTAACTACTAAAAAGCTATTTTTAAAATTAAAGAGTTTTGCCAAACAAAGCCATAGGGCTTTTGATTTTAAAAATAAAAAGTAACTGATATACTATTTAATAAGGGAGTAAAGTTTTTATCAGTTATATTATATATAATTATATATTGTATCTATTATATCTATATTGTCAGTTAAATATAATATAGATATACGTTAAGTTAGAGTTAGAAGAAAAGGAAAACAAAGAAAAAAACAGAGTGTTATCAGTGTAAGAAGAAGAGGAAGGAGAAAGCCTTGAGGAATCAAGAACAAAACATCATCATCATCTTCTTCTTCCAAACAACAAAAGGGTATAATTCTAACTCTATTATTTATAAAAATTATGTTTGTTATGTTCTTTAGTGTTTTCATAGTTCTAAGTTCTCTGTAATTGGATTTTTATGAGAATTCATGCTAATATAGTTTATATGTGTTAAATTATATGTATAAACTATTATATATGATTTGTATGTAAGTTTAAGTGATTAATTTCATGTAAATATAATGAACATGAAGAAATCATGTTTATAGCAATTTACAGTGAACTTATTCTGAAAAATAGTCTTTAAATTATCAAAATTTGTGGTTGATTGTGATATGTTATGTAAATTGATCATACATTATGATAATATGTTAAGAAACAAAATCAATATACTTTGAATTGTGTGATTTGGTTTAAAAATAAACACACAGTGTTAATTTTCTTCAAGAACGTTTAACAATGGTGATTTCTCTAAAATTATGAAATTAAGTGTTTTGATTGTGTTGTGGTGTTTATGTATATTAAAAACATGCTAGAAGATTAAGATTATGTTTTTATAAAGTTTCATATGCATTGTGTTAGTTAAAATCAAAATTTGGTGTGAAGAAATAAACTAAATTGGCTTTTTCTCTGCACAGTTCGAGAACCAGATTTTCCACAGCAAGGGGACCCGCCCCAGCAGACTTTTTGCCTTGGAAAATCTGCCCTAGCTGACATTCCTGCTGTCCTGAAAGTTGTGTTGTGTGTTTTAAGCCCTAACTTGATGAATTAATTGAATGTAATGAATTTGATGACATGTTAAGTATATAGAACAATAATATAACATATTGTTGGCATGTATGAGACAATTTGAAGTTTCATATTAACATGTTATGTGTGAACTTAAATATTGTTATCATAGGGTATGATTATGATGGTTTAAAATGTTATACACGTGTGATATGCATGTTGTGAGTTTAGACTCACGTTATGTGGTAAGTTAACGAGTTAAGTTTACAAACCACGTTGTTAAGTTGAACTTAAGTGAAAAGTTCAACGGTTAAACATAGTGGTTATGAAACTAATCGATATTGTAAACGTAATGTAATATGTAGGATAATTATGGAACGTGATTGTAAATTGTAGCTTGCGCTTGAGGCAAGTTTTCTAACTATACTCTTTCATTGAGCAAGTTTCATAATCCTTATTTTATTGAGCAAAATGTCTATCCTTTCTTGTTATAATTATACAAGTTATTTTATTCTCTAAATTCCATATTGAACGAATATACTATTGAAGTTCGTTATTGAAATACTGAGACCTTGACTTAATTGTTCAAGAAAGATCTATTTTATCTTTCAAATGCTTTACGTTTAATTCTAAAGCATTACTATTGATTATGATGTCTATTGTTATGACTCGTAGTATTTGTCGAATTCTTAATTATTGTAAGTTGATTCAACTACTCCCTAGTTGATGATAGTTGAACTCCAAATTACCCTTGAAGCTTATCCAAACTAAACTTTCTTTGGTGCGGACCTGTTATTAAATACTGAGATGAACAACCCTATTTAATAGGGGATTACCATGCGAAAGCGTTAAGATCTTTATGCACAATACATGGTACGAAGGGTTGATCTCCTTAAGTACGAGTTAAGAGTCTATATAATCTAACGACTGTTAAAGGTTTTAAATAGAAATATTTATAAACTGGGACATAGTTCAAGGTCTTATGACCCTCAGATGATTTCTAAACTATATATTCAATTCTTGATTATCGATGAATGAATTATTATTCAATTTAGTTGAAGCTATTCAATATTATGTCATCACTATTTTTTGTCATTTCAAGTGAGCTTTTGTTTGCTCACTCTTGCATTATATAACCCTTGCAGCTAAAGTTGAGAAAGTTGACGAACCATCAACTAGCAAAGGCAAGAGCAAAATGAATAAGTGAAGCTTGTTTATATATTTGATTATGAATTGTAATAAGACTTAATTTTATTATGTGATGTTTATTTTCCGCATTGACGATCTTAAGGTTAGATAACCCTGGGAACGTTTTGAATAAGTTGTAATCCTTTTTATAAGGAAGATTTTTATTTGATTTATAAAGGTTGTAATTTATTTTACAATCCTTATTTATGGGCAGTAGTTATGTTTTATTTAGATAATGAGCACCAAATCTCGTGGAACTGAAGTACTCGAATTTGGGGGTGTCACAATAAATGACCTAGCTGCTTATCAAATTTTCATATCTTATTATACCAGCAGCCACTGATTAGTTTAGAGAGAGAATAGAGAAAAGAGATATAACTAGTTTAGCAAAAGAGAAAGTTGGATCATTAAGTCTTCCAAGTTCATTGCTTCCTTCATTGCTCGGATTCTACATGGCGAAGAGAAGAGTTGGAGCCAGAAAACTTCAAAACATGAGTTTTCTTTATCCAAATCTTTCATTCATTTGTGTATTTTGAGCATGTTGAATACTTTGATAATGTCTATTAGTTTTATAGTTATGAACTAATTCCATTTCTAGGATTGCAATGTAACCTAATGATTAGTTTAATTGAATTTCTCTCCTATTTATTATAATAAATCATGTTTGAATGGGTTGTTGTATTTCATGCTTATTTATTGATTGCTTGGCTAAGGAATTGATATGGTTATTAATTGATATTGGAAAATGGATTTTAATGCCAAACCCTAAATACAACAACACTTGTTATGACCATGCCTATGGGAATGGGAGAATATTTTGCATAATAGAATAGGAATATTGTAAGACCCCAACTTTTATGAATAAAAATTTAATTTTCTTTATATATTATTTCGAAATAGTAAGGTGTTGACTTGATAAATGTGAAAGTTATGGGTGAAATGTGAAAATATTTTAAAATGAGCAAGTGGTTATAAAATATTCTTGTCGTCGGGGAATATTCGTTTGGTCGTGGAATATTCTTGTTGTCGGGGAATATTCGTTTGGTCGTGGAATATTCTTGTTGTTGGGGAATATTCGTACGACGACACAGCTATTTGTGGGCCCCACAACGGAATAACTGTCGGATATAGAAAGCGACAGAAATAACCTTTTATAAAATAACGGCGTAGTTGTTACCGTTAGTACTGTTGAAATACCCGGTGGTTAAAATACAGTGATACGCGGTGTTGCACAGTAGCACACAGTATTGCACAGTATTTTGAATTATTGATTCTTACGTAAGAAGTCACTACTCAATTATTGTTACAATAATTACTGTTCAATATTTTATATTATTGATTTAATAATTGCATGATATTTTATTGATTCAATAATTGCTACGTTGATATTTTATATCAATAATTGCTACGTTGCTATTTTATATGATTGATTCAATAATTGCTACAATTGATATTTTGTATTATTGATTCAATAATTGTCACTGCACAGTATTTCACATTATCAACTCAATAATTCATATTATTTGAATAATATTATTAGATAGCATTATTGACAATGTCTAAGGAAGTTCTGTCTAGGAGGGGTTATTTAATTGCGCGCCAGTAAGGAGAAGTCCTTATCGGAAGGCCCCCTCTTTCTTGGGAACGACCTGGTTGTCAATATTGTAGCTCTGTAATATTATTTGTGAATAATTAATTATTGATTTATATGATAAGAAAATATTTATTTTGTAGATATAAAAGAAGGAATTAGTGCTGATGTGTTTTTATCAGTATTTTGGTGTGGAAATCATCCGTTTATGGATTTCAGATAATTTATGTTTGGAATTTAGAAAAACTTCCTTCTACAAAGTTGTAGAGAATTAAATTTCCTATAAAAGGACATAGAATTTGTATTTTTCTGACAAAATGGCTATTTATTATGAATTATTGAAGTTTCAGAAAATAAATATTTTTTAATGGGTGGGCCCCACTTTTATTGTTTGTTGAAAAATTCTGAAAGTAGCTGGCGGCGGAATATTTTTTTTTTAAAATATTTTTTTATTAATTTAGTCTACTTTGGCATCCTAAGCTTTTCCTATAAATAGGGTGCTTAGGTTAGAATTGGAAATCACACCAGAATCAGAAGTTTTCTCTCTCTATAATATCGAGCGTATTTTTGTGAGTATTTAGATACTTTGAGTATTACTATTCAGTGCAAGTTTCCTTCGGTATTATATCCGATATTCCAGTCAGAAGTACTATTCTTTTGAGGTAAGGGGTGCTATTTTCTTTCGTAAATGATGTTATTCTTTTCAATATCATTATACCAAAATATTGGCATGGATTTTATTTTAAAATTCTTACTTTTTCCGTCGGGGTTACTATTCACGTATACGGCACTATTCACGGAAAAAATTAAAATTTCTTCTATTTGTCCAAATTGTCTGTTATAGTTACTATCTTTGATTGGATCTAGGTTTTGAGCTTCATTCTTGAATTTTGCTCCACAAAGTATTATTATGGAATATTCTTGAACTTGAATAAACTAAAATACAAATCCTTAATTTTATCCTTTATTTCACTAGATTCGTTATTTATATTATTTTTCATCATTCTCAGTCCTAAGTGGTGATATAACTGAATATCTTTGGCCTGTAGAGCAAAGATGAATGATTACCTGATGAATATCTTTGGCCGTAGTGCAAAGATGACAGGTGTTGAGATGAACATGACCACTGATGATACAAATGAATATCTTTGGCCTATAGTGTAAAGATGAATATTTGATTTGAGATGTATATTGATTGATGTTACAGGGATAAAATATTGATGATGAACGGTTATTTCCGTTGCGAATATTGATCTAAAACTTGTTGTCAATAATATTTTATCTGATTTATTAAAGGCTAACGATAATTTATTTTCCATTATCTTAGTCGTAATATTCTTTACTGGGCTAGTTGAGCTCACCCTTTTCATCTGTTGTCATCTTCAGGAAATGAGAACGTTGCGGGAACTAGTCGGGGAACAGAGTGATGGTCCGAGTTAGAGCAGTAGTAGTCATCGCTAGTTTTGTAAAATAGTGGGATAATAATTGTAATAAATAAAGAATGAATTTTAATGTTAATATTTCGTATTATATACGATTTGTATTGACACTCACAGTTGTGTGATCGTATTTTGCACGACCGTGTGATATAAAGTTTGTATTTGAATTCTGTACCATATATTTGGCGACTCAGAATGGGTTGGGTTAACTGGACCTATTCTGGGGGCGTCACAGTTGGTATCAAAGCATAGGGATATGATTTCTTGCGGAGATCGGGGAATAGAACTAGGAGGGGAGAGACGAGTAAATCCTTCACTAGTATGTCCTACTTGAGCTTATGTGGTATTTAATTGGTCAGTCGGAGCATAGGGTTAATATTTGATATGTTAATTTGTTTAATTAACCCTTGTTTTCTGGCAGTATTTGAGAATGGCAGCTGAGAATGTTAACAACGAAGTGAATGAGACCGTGGAGACACCTTTAATCACCAACCAGGAGAACGTGCAACAGGAAGGCAATGTTCATCCTGAAAACAACGCTGGTCAGACGATAAACGATGAGATGTTTAGAAGTTTTTTACAGTTCATGCAAACCAGACGAGGGAGACTCGTGTGCAAAATACAGGTGGAGATAATAACAACACGCGAATTGTCACTGCCAAGCAGTTCAAAGAATTGGGACCACCAGAATTTCTAGGAAAGCAAGATCCGATCAAGGAGGAGACGTGGGTTAAACAAATTACCAAGATATTTGATGTCTTGGGATGCACGGAGGAACAGAAGGTTCCGTTTGCCACGTTTATGTTCCGTGGAGAAATAGATTACTGGTGGGAGTCTGTGAAGCGTACCCAGCCTGCCGTACTCAAGATGTCTTGGGAAGCGTTCCAGAAACTGTTCAATGACAAGTACTTTCCTAAAAGTATTCATCATATGAAGGAGGTAGAGTTTATCAGACTCGAGCAAAACAACATGACGGTATCCCAGTATGAGGCTAAGTTCGCGGAGCTGTCCAGGTTTGCACCTCATTTGGTGGAGAATGAGGAACGTATGACGCGGATGTTTCTAAGAGGTTTAAAACCCAAAATACGTCAATACCTCATTTCTCACAAATTTTTTCTATATTCGGATGTAGTGAACAGGGCCCAGTTGTTAGAACGAGATAATGATTATGTTCAACCGAGGGACCACAACCAAGGTCGTACCGGTGGCAGTAGTCATCGGAGCAATGACAACCAGCGAGGAGGAAAGTATGACAGAAGCGGTAACCACTCCGGTGGTAATCGTGGCCATGATAGTAGAAAAAGCGAATCGGGAGGAGATTTTAAAAGGAGAAGGTATAACAATGAGAACGTGAAGATGTCAACATCAGCACCACCATCAACTGTTTCTAGGGGAGGAGAACGACCACCGGTCGTATGCTATAAATGCGGGAAAGAGGGACACATCAGCCCAAAATGCCCACAATAATTCAAAGCATGCTATAATTGTGGAAAAGAAGGACATATAGCTCGAGATTGTCCTGTTACGAAACCAAATCCAGCGGGGGTGGTGATTCCAAAGGCGGTTTCGGACAAGTCAAAGTCGGTGATTCCTGGAAGAGCGTTTGTCGTGACAGCCCAAAATGCGAAGAACCCACACGAGGTGATTACGGGTAAGCTAATCATAAACTTTTGCGAAGTTTACACCTTGTTAGATACCGGTGCTACCCATTCTTTTATTTCACCTACTTGTGCTCAACGTTTGAACTTGACTTCTAATATATTAGACTTTGACTTATCTGTTGAAACTCCGTTAGGAGAAACCTTTGTTACATCTACAGTTTACTAATCTTGCTTGATTCAGATTGGTACCCTTACCTTACCTGTTGATCTTATATCTTTGAAAATACTTGCATTTGACGTGATTTTAGGAATTGACTGGTTAACCACTTACCATGCCAGAATTGATTGTTTTCGTAAGGTTATTAGTTTTCATATTCCTAATCAACCTGTTGTGCCAATCCAAACCACCAAACCACTAAAATCAGTCAATATCATTTTAAATCACAAGGCTATTCGTTTATTGAAAAACGGATGTCAAGCTTTCTTAGCTCATGTCACTGATCTAAACCAGAATACATTAGGTTTGAATGATATTTTCGTTGTTAAGGAGTTTCCTGATGTATTTCCCGAAGAACTTCCCGGTCTACCCCCAGAACGTGAAGTTAAATTCTTTATTGACCTTGAACCCGGTACAAAACTCATTTCTAAAACCCCATATCGAATGGCTCCTATTGAACTTCAGGAGTTAAAGGTCCAATTATATGAATTGTTAGACATCGGTTTTATTCATCCTATTACGTCTCCTTGGGGTGCTCCTGTTTTATTCGTAAAAAAGAAAGACGGGAGTATGCGACTTTGTATTGACTATCAGGAGTTGAACCATGTCACCATCAAGAATAGGTATCCGCTACCTCGTATTGATGACCTGTTCAACCAGTTGCAAGGAGCACAATTCTTTTCAAAGATCGATCTTCGTTCTGGATATCATCAGCTGAAGATTAAAATTGAGGACATTCCGAAGACTGCCTTTAGAACTCGGTACGGGCATTATGAGTTTTTAGTCATGTCTTTTGGATTGACTAATGCTCTTGCTGCTTTTATGGATATAATGAACCGTGTATTTAAGGAATATTTGGATCAGTTCGTTGTTGTCTTTATTGATGACATCCTCATCTATTCTAAAAGCCATGAAGATCATGAGCACCACTTGAAGCTGGTACTTCAAAAGCTTCGTGAGAACAAGTTATATGCCAAGCTGAAGAAATGCGAGTTCTGGTTTGAGGAAGTAGCATTTCTTGGGCACATGGTATCGAAACGTGGAGTATCTGTTGACCCGGCGAAGATTGAAGCAATACAAAGTTGGGAGCAACCTAAGTCGGTGACCGAAGTACGAAGCTTTCTGGGCTTAGTTGCTTATTATCGGAGGTTCGTAGAGGGATTTTCTCGAATTGCTACTCTATTAACTCAGTTGACTAGGAAATATACAAGATTCGTTTGGAGCGAGGAATGCGAGAAGAGCTTCCAAGAGCTCAAGAGGAGACTTATTTCGGCACCTGTTCTGACAATACCATCTGGTTCGGATGGATTTGTTATCTACAGCGATGCTTCGGGCAAAGGGTTAGGATGTGTTCTCATGCAACATGGGAAAGTCATAGCCTATGCCTCGCGACAACTCAAAGAATATGAGAGGAATTATCCTACTCATGATCTAAAGTTGGCAGCTGTCGTTTTTACGTTGAAGATCTGGAGACATTACCTGTACGGGGAGAAAGTGGAGATTTATACAGATCATAAGAGCCTTAAATATTTCTTCACTCAAAAGGAACTCAACATGCGGCAACGACGTTGGCTTGAGCTGTTGAAAGATTACTATCAAACCATCCAATACCATCCTGGAAAAGCGGACGTGGTAGCTGACGCGTTGAGTAGAAGATCATATGTGGGAACGAGTGCGATGATGTCAAGTATACGCGTAGAACTAGCTTTGATTGATAAAGTTAAAGCTTCTCAAGCTACGAATCCGGAGCTGATGAAGATGAAGAAGAAGGTGCAAGAAGGTGCCATCCCAGAAGCAAGAATCGATGAAGAGGGAATACTTCGAGTCAACTCCAGACTTTGTGTTCCTAACGATTCTAACTTGAAGCATAGAATCATGATGGAGGCACACAACACACCATTTGCAATCCATCCTGGGAGTACCAAAATGTATCGTGATCTTCGACATACATTTTGGTGGAGCAATATGAAAAAAGAGATCGCGGAGTTTATTTCGAGATGTTTAACTTGTCAATGTGTAAAGGCGGAGCATCAAGTACCGAAGGGTCCATTGCAACCATTGAAGATTCTGAAATGGAAGTGGGAACACATTACGATGGATTTCGTTACGGGTCTTCCCAAGGTTTCTCAAGGCATAGATGCGATTTGGGTTATTGTTGATAGATTAACCAAGTCTGCTCATTTCTTGCCGATACGAGAGACTTATTCCCTTGAACGTCTTGCTCATATGTACGTGAATGAGATTGTGAGATTGCATGGCATGCCAGTATCCATAGTTTTGGATCGTGACCCCAGATTTACTTCATGATTTTGGATCAGTTTACAGAAAGCTATGGGCACGGATTTACGATTCAGCTCGGCTTATCATCCTCAAACGGACGGACAATCGGAAAGAACTATTCAAACTCTTGAAGATCTATTGAGAATTTATGTTCTAGACTTCAAAGGGAGTTGGGATAAGTACTTACCATTGGTGGAATTCTCCTACAATAACAGTTATCAAGCAAGTATAGGCGTAGCTCCATTCGAAGCGTTGTATGGGAGAAAGTGTCGTTCTCCAGTATGTTGGAACAAGGTGGGTGAAACAACATTGTTGGGACCGGAGTTAGTACGTATGACGACGGAAAAGATCCAAATGATCCGGCAACGGATGCAAACAGCACAAGATCGACAAAAGAGTTATGCAGATCTTCATCGAAAGGACGTGGAATTCAAAGTCAGGGACCATGTGTTATTACGTGTTGCTCCGTGGAATGGAGTTACGAGATTCGAGAAGAGAGGAAAGCTTAATCCACGATTCGTTATTATATTATTTTTCATCATTCTCAGTCCTTTATTTCACTAGGTTCGTTATTATATTATTTTTCATCATTCTCAGTCCTAAGTGGTGATATAACTGAATATCTTTGGCCTATAGAGCAAAGATGAATGATTACCTGATGAATATCTTTGGCCATAGTGCAAAGATGACAGGTGTTGAGATGAACATGACCATTAATGATACAAATGAATATCTTTGGCCTGTAGTGCAAAGATGAATATTTGATTTGAGATGTATATTAATTGATGTTACCAGGATAAAATATTGATGATGAACGGTTATTTCCGCTGCGAATATTGATCTAAAACTTGTTGTCAATAATATTTTATCTGATTTATTGAAGGCTAACGATAATTTATTTTCTATTATCTTAGTCGTAATATTCTCTACTGGGCTAGTTGAGCTCACCCTTTTCATCTGTTGTCCTCTTCAGGAAATGAGAACGTTGCGGGAACTAGTCGGGGAACAAAGTGATGGTCCGAATTAGAGCAGTAGTAGTCCTCGCTATTTTTGTAAAATAGTGGGATAATAATTGTAATAAATAAAGAATGAATTTGAATGTTAATATTTCGTATTATATACGATTTGTATTGACACTCACAGTTGTGTGGTCGTATTTTACACGACCGTGTGATATAAAGTTTGTATTTGAATTCTATACCATGTATTTGGCGACTCAGAATGGGTTGGGTTGACTGGACCTATTCCGGGGGCGTCATAAATATATCTATTTGACTTGTGTAACCATTGAGAATTAAGCTTAATGACCAGTAGACTAATTATTTTCACCATAGGAATATTGTGATTTATTTAGATAAGGAATTTGCATTTGACCATCGGAAGAGGCTTATGTGTACTCATTATTCTCGGTTAGCCATTCTTGTGATTTGTTTGATAATTAGAGAGTTAGGTGATTAGACGACGCATTAGGGGAGTTGTAATCCTAGCTTGCCATATTTGATACAACTCGATCTCACATTTTACTGTTTCTAATCATATAGATTTAAACACACCATCACTTTTTACTTGTTTAGATAAGACCGAATTGATATAATTTTAGTATTTGAATAGCTTTAGTACTATTTCCTCGTGGGTTCGACACTCAACTTATTACTTTATTATTTGTTAGACCGCATATACTTGCGGAGTTTATTGATCGTGAAAATGACCAACAAGTTTTTGGCGCCGTTGCTAGGGACTTAGTATTATTTGTCTTTCAATATTAATACTAATTCAAAACGATCTTAATTTAAACTGATTTATCTGTTTAATCTTTCTCTCAGGTACTCTTGATTGTGTGTGCCACCTCGTAGGAATCGGAATATAATACCTCTTGATCCTGAGGTAGACATAACATTTAGACGACTGAAAACAGAAAGAGCTCGGGAAATACCTAATTATAATGGCTGAGGAAATTGAAAAATCTCTACGGGACTATGTTATGCCCCACATCACAGATATTCAAGCGAGCATACTAAGGCCCGTAATTCAAGCGAAAAACTTTGAAATCAAGCTGAGTATAATTTAAATGATACAAAACAATGTGCAGTTCGGAGTGTAAGGTTTGTAAGATTCATGAACATAATCAAATTGCATAAAAATAGCGGAAACATGGTAAATCAGAGTTTTAAAATTTTACAAACAATATACCCGGATCATACTTTATGCAAAATTATTAATTAAACCAAATAGATGGAGACTAAGATTCATACCCTATGTAAGATATGTGAGAAAATGGCTTCTGAACGAGCCAATTCTGAGTTATAACGATCGCGTTACGAGCTCAAGAAGGAATCATATTGAAAAATATAAAAAAAATTCAAGGGCTCAGGGCAAGCACCGCAGCGCAACCCATGCCTTGTAAATTAGCACCGCAACGCCTGGCTGGGGGCTATTGTACTGCTAAAGGGCGCCGCAGTGCCAATATTATAACTGAGAGTGGCGCCGCAGCGCCCTTAACTATTTTTTTTCTGACGCGAGTTTTTGTTAATCCAACTGTTTACGTGGTAATTGAGGGGCAAGTATATACTTAATATATATGAAGAAAGAACCTAAACAACATGTATAATTATGATTTTAGGAATTAAACGTTGATTAAAAGTTAATAAACTTAGAACGTGAAATGCGAAAACGAAAACCATGTATCGTGTTCGAGTTTAACTCTCGTATTAAGGTTATATAGTACGTAATGGATATGCGTGATACGAGAATGATAAAAAATGAAGATAAAACTTATAAAATTTCTATACGGAGTCCGATATCGGTAATCCGGGGGAATTGTATCCGATCTAACGAACCGATTAGGGTTATAACTATCGTTGTACTTAAACAACAGTCGATGAGTGTTGGTTTATGACTTTAGAAGTTAATAAGTTATAATGAATGTTAAATACCTTAAATGAACATTATTAATTAAATGAATTTGATTAAACTATAAAAGAGAAAGAAGTTAGTATAAACAATGTGCTTAGATTGTTTGGTAGCTAATTTCAGTGTGCTATATGAATATATCATGTAGAAACTGTAAAGACTGAGAATGGTTGAACTTAACATAGAAGACACTTAAAGGCAAGTTCTTCTAACACTTGTCTAACCTTCGTGTTAGCCATGTTTCTGTGATTCATATTATATTGTACATGAATTATTTTCAAAAGAGTCGATGCCAATCTTAACTCGGCTAGACGAATCTTAAAGGTTTGATTAGTTTATTTACAAATCTTTCAAAGTAGTATTGAATAGGCTATCCTATTCCAAGGTAAGCTTGAGTATTGATCAATATAGAGTACTATAGGCTGATCACCTAGAAGTGCTCATAAGTTATATCAGATGTACAGTCTTAGTGTCGGGATGTCATTTTCATGAATGAAAACAAAATGAGAATGTTCATGGTCTTTTGACCAACTCAAAAATTCTTAAGTGACTATATGTACTTTGGAATTGTTTTAAGAGAATGAAAAGTGCTTTTTCGATTGTTCATAGTACTTAATAACTATTTGTTCAGTTATCGAAGATCAATCATATGATTCTTGATTTTGTGGTTGCTTTATATATTGTTAGACTTGCTGAGCTAGTTATGCTCACTTCTTACTTGAATTATATGATTGCAGCTAAGACTGAACGGACCAAAGGTTCCGGTAAGGATAAGGGCAATGCCAAGATGGATAAATAGTTATCCTGTAATAGAATAGTATATTTGTATGAACTTATACTATGATAATGAACGATGTAATGGTTAACAGAACCTGGGAAGGATTTGTTATTATTATTGTAATAAGAATTTAGTAAATATGTTCATCTTGATGCAGTTTTCATTGGAATGAATGTATAGTTAGTAGCACCGTGTAGCCCCATATCTATGGGTTGAAAGTTCCCGGATTTGGGGGCATCACATTTGATATTATAATAAAGAACAATAGTTGTTCTATTTATAATAAGAATGTTTTATATGGTGTTGAAAAATTACTGAATGGACTTTATATACTTGACATGAATGAAAATATACTTCAAATTCAACAAATTAATAAACGAAAAAGAGATGATGTTAATTATACCTTCATGTGGCACTGTAAACTTTGTCATATTAATGAAACAAGATTCTCTAAGTTGCATAAAGATGGGCTCTTAGAGCTATCTGATTATTAATCATATCTAACTAGTGAATCTTATCTCATGGGTAAGATGACTAAATCTTCTTTTAGTGAAGAAGGAGAAAGAGTTACAAAGTCGTTAGCATTGGTACACACAGACGTTTGTGGATCTATGACAACAAATGCACGAGGGGGGTATTCTTATTTTATTTGTCACTGATGATCATTCAAGATTTGGATATGTGTATTTAATGAAATACAAATCCGAATCATTTAAAAAGTTCAAAGAATTCAGAAGTGAAGTAGAGAAACAAACTACAAAAGTATTAAGATTCTTTGATCAGATCGAGGTGGTGAATACTTAAGTGGTGAGTTTCTCAATTATCTCAAAGAAAATGGTATAATCTCACAATGGACTCAACCAGGAACACCACAGTTAAATGATGTATCTGAAAGTAGAAATCAAATATTGTTGGGCACACTACTAGAAATTCGACATATAGCGACGAGCTATGGCGACGGTCGGCACGAAACCGTTGCTATAGGGTATCTATGGCGACGGTCGGCACGAAACCGTTGCTATAGGGTATCTATTGCGATGGTCGGCACAGAATCGTCGTTATAGAGGTTTTTTTAGACAAAACCCTCGATTTCTTTCCCCAAATCATTTCAGTATCATTTTTCCTTCGCCTCTCCGGTCGTCTCTCTCCTCTAACATTTTCTCTCTTGTTGCTCTTCCTTTGCCGCTCGATCTCCTCTCTAACCCAAATCATTTCAGTATCTGCCCCTCGTTACTCGATCAACCACTCGTCATCTTCTATTCGGATTGGGTACAGAGGAAAGCAGCTAGGGTTCGTTATATCCAATCAAGGCCATATTAGGGCTAAAGGATCGTCTTATGTTAATGCTACGCTTGAGCTCGATGGGGATAAAATTCTGTCAGATACGATTCTGCTGATTGAAGATTTGGCTAGAGGTTCAATTCCCTTTGATACCGTCACAGAGGTAGAAGGTCAGCTTGGCATGTTCTTCTTCAACCTTCCCCTTAATGTAAAAATTATCTATAGTTTATTATTATAGAGTTTGTGTGAGCATTTGAATAGTAACTGTTTATAAATAAATTTGTCCATAATGTATATGGTATAGAGTTAGCAAGCGAAACTTTGTTGTTAGGCATAATTCCAAGAGGGAAAGATAGAGTAAAGTAATGATTTGGATGGATTAGAAGCAAATTTGGAATTATGATTGGTCAAAGTACTAATAAAATTGATTAATAGTGGAAGAGATGATTAATATTTCCATTAGTGACAATGTACAAAATTTTAGAGTGATTTTCAGATTTTTAGATTTTGATGTCTTATGACTGGTTTACATGAAGATGATGTAAAATTTGAGTGTTTATGGCTATGATATCTGAGGAATTTTGGAGTTTTCTTTTTAACATTCATTCCTTGTTCGGTGCTTGATAAAATATAGAATATTTGGTTTATGAGGAAATGTAGAAATTTCTCCCAAAATTTTCTCCTGCTGCACTCTTCATTGATATGCTTCTATAGTATCTGCTCTGTTTGGTTTCTTTAGAAAATGTAGAATGGCCAGATATCTTTCATTTTATTCTTTTACAAATTTGCATTACTTCAAACCTAAGACTAGAGATATTTCCCCCTAATTGTTCTTCATGTAAATGTGTGCAAAGCAAAATTGTTGAACCTTAACTTTTGTAATCAAAGTAGATCAAAAACTAAAATTTAAAGCATTTTCTTGTTTTCTTTTGCACTTGTTCAGTTTATGTATCAAATGGAGGATTAAAACAGAGTTTGCCCCTTTTTTCAGTTGTTCTAATTTTCCTTGTTTGGCATTTTTGTAGTTTCTGATCTGATTTAGTTATAAGAAAATGCAGGAAAGAAAATTTGTGAGATGTAATTCCTTACAATTTTCATTTAACCCAAGAACGTATGAATTACAACAAAGTTTTCTTCATGCAAAATGTTAAATGTTGGTGGCTTCTGATTTGTTATCTTTTTCTGAAAAATTTAATCAAAGCATTATATAAGAGTAGATTCAGATTTATTTCATTTTTGTTATCTAAATTCCTTAGTTTATTTACAAAACAAGGCGTAGCAAATATTTGTTTACTACCTCCCTAATGAAACTTAATTTGTCATTTTCGTAATAGTGGACTTGGAAATCAAAGATTGCAGAATCACACCAGTCCATCAAATTGAGATGCCTCAGTATGTGAATCAAACTTGTGTTCATCTTACCATGTTGGCAAAGGCTACTCCACCAAATGTCTCAGTTTCTGAGATATTGATTGTAAATACTACATATGCCTCAACAGCCAGCAAGTGGAACCGACTGAGACATAAAGTGTTTGGAACAAGTACAGAAAATTTGAGGTGAAAAACAAAAAATCACACTGTTGTTTCTCTTAAACAAACATATGCATAAACTTGCCTCCATTGTGACAGCTGCAGGACAGATTTAGAAAGAAAAAAAATGTAAGTTGAAGTTCTATTTCTAACTTTATATCAGAGGAAAACCAAAGATAATGTTTTTAAGGGTTGGCTTCAGATTGGCTTTCATGGATTCACACTTTTCCTTCTGCAAAAGTTTTTCTCTAGCATTTTGTTTATAGTTTTTACCTTTTCTGCTCTTATCTCATTTGCATTAGTTTCAGCATATAATGTTAATCAAGCTTAAATCTTATCTTTGAGTCAAGCTTGGAGACAATAGCTATGAATATGGTAAAGTCGAAATGCCAAATATTTTTATAATATTTTTATAATGCCAAATTTGAAGTAAGACTGTTTCTTTGTATTTAAGGAGTTATTTGGGGAAATAGAAAGAGAAAGTTGGATGTTTTCACTTCAGTTGAAACACTTGGTGCTTCCTTAATAATATCAGGTTGTGGTGTAAACTCTCGGAAGTATCCACAAATTTGATAAAAAGGTTGTTCCGAAGTTTCTTTTATGTGGTTTAAGTATGAGGAAGTTCTGTAGATTATAAAAACACCTTATGATTCAGTTCTCATCTGCATATTCTTTAATAATTATTGCATATTAATGAGAAAACATTTCTAGATAGCTTTATTATTGTACTTTTAATTAGTTGTGCAATGCCTTAAATCCTTTTCAATGCAGACTTAGCATATCTTCATTTGGAGAAAAGTGGGTTGGGTGGCAATGCACTCCATACTTGGATTGCATTTTACTAATATTTATGACAGAGAAATTAATATTTTTGTTATTTATTAATTAGAATGTCATAGTCTGTAATGCATGGAGATCCTGTGTGGGATACCAGTTCAGACACAGTCAATTCTCTTGTGGGACTTTCTCTTAACTTTTTCTTTATTTTTCCCTTAATGAACTCTGGTAAGCTGAATTATAGTGGGTTACACACTGACACCACTGAATTATATTATGAAGCTTATCTTCTTAATATGTGTTGACATTTATCGTAATGACTCTTTGAAGTATTAAAAGTTTGCATATATTTATTCCTATGTTCTCTTCAAATGGTCAAAAGAGATTGTACTACCTGGACATTTAAGGTCATTTCTATATCACCTTCACATTATCAAGGAAGATATGCTTTCATGTTATAGGCCCATCATTTAATGGTTCCAAAATGATGCCTATAATATGATCACATAGCTGGTTTTGTTGCACCTACACTTCTTCTGCTTGTAGTATACTGTAAAACCTATTAAAGAGAGTAATGAGGTGTACATACCCCATTTCGTGACTCCATCCCACATTTCCACCGTTTCTTTTTGGGTTCCTTTAAATTAGTTTAATACTTTATTCTTGATCTCTCATTTCTAGAGCACTTACACTTTTGTGCAAGTAGTCATCACCTTATGTCCTCACATATCCTAATATTTTGGGGTAGGTCCTAGAAGCTATTAAACGTATTACATTGATTGGGGTAATGAAACTAGGCAGAAATTAGATTTTTGGCTTGAAGGTGCATATACTACAAGGTGTGTGTGGCTGGCACGAGCCTCAGCTAAGTCACTGGATTGTGCAGCAAGAGCTCGACAGTAGCATCTTTGAAAACACATGTAACTAAGTGCGCCTATATACTATAATATTTGTGTAGTATAATTTAGTATTATATGTATAATAATAAAAATAAAAATAATTATGTTATCTGCAAATTTATAGTACAATGCTCAGCTAGTAGCAATGTTTTAAGTGCTTGTTTATTAAACATGAGGTTACTGATTCAAACCAATATGTCTGTGGTATGAGAACTTATATCTTATTGTTTCTCTAAATGCAATTTGCAACTACACAAAATTTTCTAATAGATATTTTGCAATGCTTATTATGTATTTCTTAGCAAATCTTATCATATAATACTCTTGATACTCATTAATGAACTTTTTGGCAGAGTAGTTGGAATTCGTCTAATTGATGCACCAGTACTGCACCCAGTAAGGATTACTTGTTATCATAGTACATTTGCAGTGAAATTATTTTACTCCTCTCTATCTATGTAGCACACCTCAATTTTGACATGGCTCATATCTCTTTGACCAGATGTCTGAAGGATTATTCAACTTTGTCATTGGATGGACATTCATGTTTGCTCCTTTACTATTTACCGATCGTAAACGAGACAGATACAACGGATCATTAGATATCTTATGGGGCTTCCAAATGTTCCTGACTAACAGTAAGCAGATCATTAATGCTTAAAATTCCATGAATGACTCATACACAGGCGACAAACAAACATGTGTACAGTTAATTATGCAAATAGAATAAGATCTGGCAAACTTGAAATATCATTTTTCATGTTCTTTTCAGCTGTTAATTTCTTTTTCCTAGAAAATTAATTAAGCCATTATTTTAGCAATCTTGAGAAGTACTATTGAGGCGGATCCCAATCCATAAACAGCTAGGTGCTGTATAAGAAAACATGAAAATAAAACCAAGATACTACAATCCCCTTGGACAGATGTTTACCAAGATATAATCCTAAAATCTACCTTTTATAGTTGTGGAATAAAACTAGAGAAACATACTACAACCTAAATTCATTCATAACTTCTAAAACATATAAGAAATGTTTGTTATCTTCTTTTAAATTTAGTAGGCTAAATTTTTAGGTACAGAAGGGGTCCTCTATTCAAGTGATGCAGTTGATTGGTGTGTAAATTTTTTGATCTTTTTGATAATAGTGTAGTTAAGTACTTTGAGAACTATGAACATTAATAGAAGTCTTTTTGTTACTATGTTACATCACTACTTGCTTATTGCTCTTCAATCAGGCTAAATTTGTTGCATCTTTGGATAGTAACTTCTGTTTTGTTTTACCTTTTTATATAGTTTCATTAGATTAGATAAATGTTTTATGCAGGATATGATCTTAATTGGAAACAACTACTTTATGGATTACAATTTTTGTTTCTTCATTCTTTCTTTAAATATAAGCTGATATGGTTTTCTGTTTGTCCTTTTATCCTTGTCCTTTATTTCTTAAATTTTTTCCTCAATAATAAATTGTACTGTATTATCTTTCAATTAATGGCCTAGAATTGAATACAAGCCTATGTCTTGTTGAATGACTGTTTTGATTGCCCTCTTCTCTATTGGGATTGCATAATTTAGAACTTTATTAACTTGTTTTTATTGTTAAGCATATTTTCAAACCTCTTAAACAATACCTATGGTTAAGAGTTTAATAACTGTTGCTTGACTTGATATTTAGTAAAATTTAACTGGGACCTCTTACATAAGAAAAAGTTAAGTGGAGTCTGAAATCTGAATCTAGAACTGGAACTGCTAGTTACTTCTATTGAACACGCCACTTTTGTTTTAGAATATACTCTTTAATCACTTGATTGGATTAAGTTTATAATGCAGGCCAAGTTCCTCAAAACTTGTGGTACATTACCTGAGACTCCTGTTGAAATTCGAAAAGCTTCAAAGGTATTGAAGTTTTTGAAGCATAAGGAGACTAGAAAAGATCGTCTGGTTATGAGCCATTCCAAAACTCTTAAGGTCTGTATCTGAAAATGTGATACTTCTTTCTCCAACTCATAGTTCTATGCATAATAGTTGGGACTTAAAAAAATACTTAGTATTTCACGTTTTGCAGATTTTTGTTACTACTATATATGTCTTTATGGATTTTGGCTTCCATGGATGCATATGTTATATTTTGTTCCTGAACGGGGAATTAATTAATGCATGGTTTGTTGCAGTACGTTCAAGGGTGGTGTATGTAGCCAGTTGTGATTGCGGCAAATCCATCTGAAGCTAATCAGTTTGCATTATGACATAGTGATGGGGGAATGTATAATAGAAGAGCCAAGGAAAATGCGGAGGGCACTGAATACCATATATATATATATACACACACACACACAGGCAGAGCCAAGCACTAAACTATGAGTAGTTGATACAGTAGTAGCTAGTCATGTATAGTTGGATACATAGTTTAGAGGCGACAGACAGCAAATGTGAATAGAATCGTCAAATTTAGTTTCATGGTGTTTGTATTTGGATGAGATGTAAACAACAATTACAGAAAATATACGATTAGTATGATATTTACACTTCTTTAGAGCTATTGATATATATATATATTTTTTATGTTTTATTTTATATTGTATTATGTTTGTTCAATAAATATTTGCAGCATTATTTTTTTTTTAAAATCTAAAAAGGCTATAGCGTGGGTCGGCGACGGTCGCTATAGCTCCATCCTATAGCGATCGTCGCGACCGTCGCTATTGATACGTATTGACCGTCGGTAAAAACCTTCAAAACGCATTTTTGGGTTGCTTTTTAGCTACGGTCCGATCGTCGGTATAGATATGTAAGACCGTCACTTTAGGTTTTAGCGACGACAGCTAAGGCGAGGGTCGGCGACCGTCACTATAGCCTATAGCGACGGTCTTTTAGCTTATAGCAAAGGGTCGGCGACCGTCGCTATAGGTCGATTTTCTAGTAGTGACATGGTTCTTTCCACGATGAGTTTTACCGATCTTCCAGTATCATTGTGGGGCTATACCCTAGAAGCGACTGCATATCTACTAAATAAGGTCCCCTCGACATTTGTCCCCAAGACTCCATATGAGATGTGGACAGGGAGGAAATCTAGTCTTAAGCATTTTAAGATTTGGGGATGTCTAGCTTATGTAAACAAGTTTTAAAATGATAAGCTAGGGACAAGATCTGATAAAGTGCACATTTGTGAGATATCCTAAAAAAAGTTTAGATACTATTTCTACAATCCTATTGATCAAAATGTATTCGTTACTAAACACGTTGCCTTTTTAGAAAAAGAGTTTATCCTTGAAGGGGCTAGTGAGAGGTGTTGGGTTTGCTAGAAACATAAGCATGCAATCAAATTACATAAATGCAGCGGAAGGGATGAAAAATTAGTTTTTAAAATTTTCTTACAAACCCTTAACCATGATCTTTCTTGTGCATCAATTATCAGTCAATACATAGAAGGAGATGATGGAATTATACATTTGAAGATCCAAGCTTCCTCAGGTACAAGTTCTACTCCTTTGATTCCTTTCATTCCTCTATAGTGGCTCCTTCCCTTGATCAATGTCAGTCACCCAAATGTTTGGCTTTTAACGGTGATCCACCAAGGAAGATGAAAAACTCAGGAAGATGGGTTATTGGCTTAACCTTTGTTTCTATCTCTATAGAATATGTGTACTCCCAACCTTTGAAAAAATTCACGTACCTTATTTCTGATATAAGACTCTCTTATATAGACATTAGGTTAACCCTCCTAATCCAATTAGAATAGGGTTTTATTTAATTAATTAATTAAACACTTTTAATTAATTTATATCCTAATCTTATTAGGATTGAGAGAGAGTACTGATATTATATTAATTCCTACTCCTTTAGAATTAAAATAATAATAATAATATTAATAAGACTCCTCTTATTAATTTATATTTAATATTTCTAAAATATTAAATAATAAACATTAAGCTATTTAATTTATTCTATCACCATAGATTAAATTAATTACACTTAATGCATTATTACGATCATGCCATTTTTTTCTTAAATAATTCTTCTTCCTTTTATGGTGTGACCCTTTAGGCTCTCCATATTAAACTGGTTGTGAATAAATTAATTAAAACAATTCTAATCTTATTTAAATAAATAAATTAAACTAATAATCTATTTAAATAAATAACATTTATTCTACAATAGGGATAAGCCTCCCTAGCGATCAACGATTTTCCAGATAATATAGATTTCAACATTAATCATAAAAGAACCTGTGAGTTAATAGTTACCGTACAATTCAATCCTTCCACCATACAATGTCCCAATTAAATATAAGACATGGATTTACTGTCAAGTCTTAATTTATTTAATCATATGTATTTCGATTAGAAAATGCACAACTCTAAATAATGCAAATTAGAAACCTCTTTCTAATTTCATTCTACCTTGGCCAAGGATTCCTGGATTGTCATTTAACGAATCACATAGGACATATCTCCTCTTTTACTAGAGGTGGTAGATTCTTTATTGATCATTCATTATCTCCATATGTAACTCATTATACCCAAGCATACCCTATATATGCCTTAAAAGGCCTTAAGGAATAAGTCAAAGTATAAGTTGTTCCATACAAGATACGATGATAATCTCAAGTCCAAGGATCACTTGTACTACTATCACATTAGAAATTCCTATTGACAGGCGAGTAAAACGCCATTAGGTATTCCATAGCGAGTCACGTTCTGTGAACTTATTCTCCAATAAGCACCTACATACTTGCTTTAGTGTCTCCACACAAATGACCATGAGATCAGTCATCCTCATCCAATGAGCAAGCAAAATATGTACCAATCTATCCGGATTTACTAATCCCCATTTTAGAAATTCCACGATTGAGAACTATTTTAGTTTTTAAGATTTCTAAGAATTTAGATCTCATTAGCATGATCTCATCATGATTCTAAAAATATTATTTAAAACTATGGGTTATTTACATATTATAAAAACAGCACCATGTAGATATTTAAATGCCTTAAATTAATATTTTATTAGTAAATAAATAAGATTGTTTACAAAGTATGTGCTTTATCATCATATATGATTGGCTTGTATGCACACTACTATCAATCTCCCAATTGCACTAAAGCCTACCCATCTTCTCTAAGTGACGATCAAACTGCTGTTGCGTTAGAGCTTTAGTAAATGGATCTGCAATGTTATCTTGAGAGTCTATATGCTCTTCTTTCAATGATTTCTTTAATCAAAGTGCCGCAACACATGTTTTAGATTCAAGATGAGACTTATGAACTATTCCTAGTTTTGTAATGAACTTTTCATCCGAAACATCAACTTGCAGCTTCACTTAGAGTTATATACTTTGTCTTTGTCACTAAATCAGCAACCTTTTGCTGTTTGGAACCTTTTCAATTCACTGCACCACCTTTCAAGGTAACGGCTTACCCTATAGTGGATTTACTGTCGTCTTAGTCAGTCTGAAAACTTAAGTCTGTTTAGCACTCTAGATTTATTCAGACCCATCACGTGTCATGATGACATCCTTAGTATCAGTTAAGTACTTTGGGATGTTTATCACTGTCTCACAGTGATCTTCTCCAGAATCTGACTGATCAACATCAAGTCTCGTATATTTTATTGCATACATGATAGTAACTCATGCGATCTCTCTTTTATTGAGGATAATATTAGAGAGGTACACTCTATGGCTCATCATCATGAGGCACTCTTTTGGAGTTTGCCATGCTAAACGCCTTTAGCATCTAATGAATATACATTTCCTTAAGTTAAGCCGAACATCTTTTTAAATCTATTAATACAGATTTATATCCCCAATGCGGGATGTTCTACCCAAATCATTCATGGAGGAATGTTTAGAAAACTTTATTTTGATTGATTTTAGAATAGGAATTTCATTCTCTATCAGTAATATATCATCAACATATAATACATGGAATGAAACAGCACTCCCACTAACCTTCTTGTACACACATGGTTCATCCTCGTTTTTGATAAAATCAAACTCTTTGATTGTCTCATCAAAACGAAAGTTCCATCTACGAGAATCTTGCTTCAATCCACGAATGGATTGTTGCAGCTCATATACATGATTTGCTTCAACCATTGAAACAAAAACCATCTGGTTGTATCATACATACATTCTCCTAATAATGTATATTTAAGGAAGGGCGTCTCCACGTCCATTTTGCCAGATTAAGTAAAATAAGTTGGAAGCGCAAGAAAAATCCAAATTGACTTGAGCATAGCTTCCAAATCTATTTTAGATTTTATGGTCATCTACCATTTCTCTGAGTCTTTATTACTCATAGCCTGCTCGTAATTCAATGGATCATCATCATTCATGATGTGTACCTCATCGTCATCCTCTATAATGAAACCATACCTCTCAAGTATCTTCGGTACTCTTCCAGATTTATGAACAGGGTGTGGTACAGTAGGTTCTTCTACTTGGTTAGGTACCTGACTTTGATCCGTGGTAATTTGTGGGTCTTGAACTTCTTCAAGATATATCTTACTCCCACTGACCCCTTCATGGATAAACTCTTTCTCCAAGAAGGTAGCATGTTTCGCAACAAACACCTTTTGATCAGTAGGATGATAGAAATAATACCCTACGATTTCTTTAGGGTATCCCACAAATCTACACTTATCGGATTTAGTTTGTAGCTTATCATTTTCAAACTTTTTGACATAAGATGGACAACCCCAAGTCTTAACATGCTTAAGATTTGGTTTCCACCCTTTCCACATCTCATATGGAGTCTTTGGGGCGGATTTGGTAGGTACCTTGTTAAGTAGGTATGCAGCCGTTTCTAGGGCATAACCCCATAAGGAAATTGGAAGGTCGGTAAAACTCATCATAGGTCGAACCATGTCCAACAGTGTTCGATTTCTCCTTTCAGATACTCAATTTAACTGTGGTGTACCTGGAGGAGTCCATTGTGAGATTATACCATTTTCTTTGAGACAATTGAGAAACTCGCCGCTTAAGTATTCTCCACCTCGATCTAATCGAAGTATCTTAATACTCTTGCCCGTTTGTTTCTCTACTTCACTTCTGAACTCTTTGAACTTTTGAAATGATTCTGATTTGTATTTCATTAAATACACATATCCAAATCTTGAGTGATCATCAGTGAAAGTAATAAAATTAGAATACCCACCCCGTGCACTTGTTGTCATATGTCCACAAACGTCTGTGTGAATCAATGCCAACAACTCTATAACTCTTTCTCCTTTTCCACTAAAAGGAGATTTAGTCATTTTACCCATGAGACAAGATTCACAAGTTGGATATGATTCATAATCGGATAGCTCGAGGAGCCCATCTTTATGCAACTTGGATAATCTTGTTTCATTGATATGACCGAGTCTACAGTGCCACATGTAGGTATAATTAATATCACCTCTTTTCTTTTTCTTAGTTTGTTCAATTTGAAATATATTTTCTTGTAAGTCAAGTATATAAAGTCCATTTCGCAAATTTCCAATACCATATAAAACATCGTCTTTATAAATAGAACAACCATTGTTCTTTATAATAACGTCAAAACCTTCCATATCCAATACAGAAATTGAAATAATATTTTTAATAATATTCGGAATATAATAACAGTTATTAAGATAAATGGACTTGCCCGAAGGCATTGCTAAAAAATAAGTTCCTACAGCTAATGCAGCAACCTTTGCTTCATTCCCCACTCGTAGAATCACCTCTTTATTGTTCAGCTTTCTACTTCTGACCAGTCTCTGCACAGTGTTACATATGTGAGACCCACAGCCGGTATCCAATACCCAAGTAGAATTATGACTTTCAAAAAAAATAATTTCAATCATAAACAAACCTTGATTGGAAGTCGAAGCTTCTCCAAGCTTCTTCTCTGCTAGAAACTTCTTGCAGTTCCTCTTCTAATGTTCCGGCTCGTTGCAATGAAAGCACATTCTTCTAGCTGGTTCAGGTTTCTTTTGTTCCTTTTCTTTCCCCTTTCCCTTAGCCTTCTTGGATTTCTTCTTTTCAGAAGACACCTTGGGCCTCTTCCTTTTATTGGAAGAATCCACCATCAAGACATGGTTCTTCTTAGATGAGAAGTGACCTTCTGCAGTTTTCAGCATGTTAAGCAGCTCAGGCAAGCTGGCATCTAGCTTATTCATGTGAAAATTAACCACAAACTGCAAGAAGGTCTCAGGGAGTGACTGCAAGACCAAGTCTTGACTCAACTCCCCATCCATGACGAACCCAAGCTGTCCAAGGTGTTCAATCAAATTGATTACCTTCAGAACATGAGTCTCAACGGCAGTGCCCTCGGTCATCCGAGATCGGAAGAGCTCCTTAGATATCTCATATCTAGCAGTCCTACTCTGTTCATCATACAACTCCTTGAGGTGAAGCAGCATAGCAGGAGCATCCATATTTACGTGCTGACACTGAAGCTCATTATTCATGGATGCGAGCATAATGCATTGAGCCATAGATGCATCATCTTGCCACTTATTGAAAGTGACAATCTCTTCCTCAGAGGCTGTTTCCGAAACAGATTCAGGGATAGTTGAATTTAGGACATAAGAAATCTTTTCAGCAGTGAGAACAATTCTCAGATTTCTTAGCCAGTCCTCATAATTCGGGCCGGTAAGCTTATTTGCATCAAGTATGCTTCGTAGTGAGATTAGTGATTTTGACATTTTTAAAATTCTGCATGTGAAAAGACAACATTTTTAGCAAACATTCATTTTATTAACTTTGCATACCAAAATAAATTAAGGTCTTTATTTTAAATTGGTATCTCCCACTATTTTCATCAAACTATATTACTCTCACTTATATAGTTTGGCAACATCTAATTAAAGATTTGCTAGTGAGATTTAGGGTCCCATTTCAAATGTATATAACCTTGTGGATAGCACAACAAGCGATATACAAATAAATAGGTAGACATCACCATGTAACTCCTTTTATTTTGCCTCTTAAATCATAATGGTCATGTGTGTGCACATCTGAACTAAAATGATTTAAGTTAAGTCTAGCCTAACACTTCCACAAATTCAAAAAAAAAATGTTAGTCTTTGTGGATAGCACAACAAGACTAGATCGTTCAATTTTCTTGATAAGCATCAAATGTGATTAATTAACATCTTAAATACTCAATACTCGCCTTGTGTATAGCGCAACAAACTCATATTAAATATTTAATACTCTATTCCAAATATCATTTGAACGCTTCAGACTTAATATTATTTCTTTGAGGGGTTTGTTATTATTTGTCTCATCTTGTTTAGCGCGCATGCACACACACACACACACACACACACACACACACACACACACACACACACACACACACATATATATATATATATATAATACGCGTTATTTTATTAAACATGCGAAGCATGTTTGCATAAAATATAATATATATAATATTTAGCATGCAATATAAAATACTATATTCTACCCGGATTGATTATGGACTTTTATTCTAGTTTGGTTCACTAGAGCCACCAAGTGAACCAAAAGGTCAAACCTAGGAGTGCAAGAATTTAAATTTTAAATGTAACTATTATATTTAAACCCGGGCTCCATACAAACGGGTCTTCACGCGCTCCTTGCTCCTTGGTCTCCAGTTTCTTCAAGATAATTCTAACTATCTCTATTACATAAACTATTTATTTTACATAAACTATTTATAATTAAATAGAAACCTTGATCAGCAGTCAAAGGGAAGTACATAGGAGGGAGATAGAATTTACACCGAGAATAAATCCAGAGAAGACGAGGTACGCAGACCCCATTTTATAAAACCCATACATTCAAGCATTCATCCAAAATAAAATCCAATCACATTGGTCATAGTCTATAATCAATCCCTTTTATTAACATATATATCATCATACGTATCAATAAAACTTATTCATCTCATGAAAATAAATTCATTCCATATATGTATTAATATCAGTTAATGGGCAAAAGTTTGCTAAACTTTGTTTTTGGAAAAATAAACTCCTTTATTTCATTCAAAAACAATTCCAAATTAAACTCTTTAATTTTAGCAATTCTGAAATCTCATTTCATATAAAATAAACATATTTATTTTAAACCTTTATTAATTAAATAAACCATCCATTTAATTAAATAAAATAAAAAAAAATATTTCAGTTCCTGTCCAGTGGCGCAGCTGCGCCAAGAATATAAAGGGAATCAGCGCAGCTGCGCAGCATGAAAACCAGGACAAGACACCGGCGCAGCAAGAAGGCCTTGCACCGGCGCAGCTTCGCAGAATTAGAAAAAATTTTGTTGCCCAAGAACTCGATCCAATCGCATATCATACATGTATGGAATCACATAAACTTATAATTAGCACAAGATTGGCTCTGATACCACTGTTGGGTTTGCTAGAAACATAAGCATGCAATCAAATTACATAAATGCAGCGGAAGGGATGAAAAATTAGTTTTTAAATTTTTTTTACAAACCCTTAACCATGATCTTTCTTGTGCATCAATTATCAGTTAATACATAGAAGGAGATGATGGAATTATACCTTTGAAGATCCAAGCTTCCTCATGTACAAGTTCTACTCCTTTGATTCCTCTGTAGTGGCTCCTTCCCTTGGTCAATGTCAGCCACCCAAATGTTTGGCCTTTAACGGTGATCCACCAAAGAAGATGAAAAACTCGGGAAGATGGATTGTTGGCTTAACCCTTGTTTCTATCTCTATAGAATATGTGTACTCCCAACCTTTGAAAAAATTCACGTACCTTATTTCTGATATAAGACTCTCTTATATAGATATTAGGTTAACCATCCTAATCCAATTAGAATAGAGTTTTATTTAATTAATTAATTAAACACTTTTAATTAATTTATATCCTAATCTTATTAGGATTGAGAGAGAGTACTGATATTATATTAATTCCTAAACTCCTTTAAAATTAAAATAATAATAATAATAATAATAATAATAATATTAATAAGACTCCTCTTATTAATTTATATTTAATATTTCTAAAATATTAAATAATAAACATTAAGCTATTTAATTTATTCTATCACCATAGATTAAATTAATTACACTTAATGCATTATTACTATCATGCCATTTTCTTCTTAAATAATTCTTTTTCCTTTTATGGTGTGACCCTTTAGGTTCTCCATATTAAACTGGTTGTGAATAAATCAATTAGAACAATTCTAATCTTATTTAAATAAATAAATTAAACTAATAATCTATTTAAATAAATAACATTTATTCTATAATAGGGATAAGCCTCCCTAGCGATCAACGACTTTTCAGATAATATAGATTTCAACTTTAATCATAAAAGAACCTGTGAGTTAATAGTTACCGTACAATTCAATCCTTCCACCATACAATGTCCCAATTAAATATAAGACATGGATTTACTGTCAAGTCTTAATTTATTTAATCATATGTATTTCGATTAGAAAATGCACAACTCCAAATAATGCAAATTTGAAACCTCTTTCTAATTTCATTCTACCTTGGCCAAGGATTCTTGGGTTGTCATTTAACGAATCACATAGGACATATCTCCTCTTTTACTAGAGGTGGTAGATTCTTTATTGATCATTCATTATCTCCATATGTAACTCATTATATCCAAGCATACCCTATATATGCCTTAAAAAGCCTTAAGGAATAAGTCAAAGTATAATTTGTCCCATACAAGATACTATGATGATCTCAAGTCCAAGGATCACTTGTACTACTATCACATTAGGAATTCTTATTGACAGACGAGTAAAACTCCATTAGGTATTCCATAGCGAGTCGCGTTCAGTGAACTTATTCTCCAATAAGCACCTACATACTTGCTTTAGTGTCTCCACACAAATGACCATGAGATCAGTCATCCTCATCCAATGAGCAAGCAATATATGTACCAGTCTATCCGGATTTACTAATCCCCATTTTAGAAATCTCACGATTGAGAACTATTTTAGTTTTTAAGCTTTCTAAGAATTTAGATCTCATTAGCATGATCTCATCATGATTCTAAAAGCATTGCTTAAAACTATGGGTTATTTACATATTATAAAAACAGCATCATGTAGATATTTAAATGCCTTAAATTAATACTTTATTAATAAATAAATAAGATTGTTTACAAAGTATGTGCTTTATCATCATACATGATTGGCTTGTATGCACACTACTATCAAGAGGAAAATAGATGTTGAAGAAATTCAAGAACCACAAACCACTACAAATTAATTGGATGAACCTATCCAAGTAGAGACACCTTTCATACAACACCCTATTCATAAATCTGGAAGAGTACCAAAGATACCTGATAGGTATGGATTCGTCATAGAGGATGATGATGAGGTACGCATCATGAATGATGATGATCCATTGAATTACGAACAAGCTATGAGTAGTAAATACTCATAGAAATAGCAAGAAGCAATGAAATCTGAGATAGACTCCATGTATGAAAATCAAGTTTGGACTTTGGTTTCATCACCTGAGGGCATTAAGCCTATTGGGTGCAAATGGGTCTTTAAGATAAAGACTATAGCAGATGGCAAGGTAGAGACCTATAAGGTCAGACTGGTTGCAAAAGGTTTCAAACAAATGTAAGGAATTGACTATGATGAAACCTTCTCACCAGTAGCTATGCTCAAGTCCATTCGGATTTTGCTTGCGATTGCAGCTTATAATGACTACGAGATCTGGCAAATTGACGTGAAAACGGCCTTCCTAAATGGGAAACTTGAGGAGGATGTGTATATAATACAGCCAGAGGGTTTTATTTCAACGGTTGGAACAAATCAAGTATTTAAGCTACAACGATCCATTTATGGATTGAAGTAAGCTTCTAGAAGGTGGAACATCCGTTTTGATGAGATAATTAAAGAGTTTGATTTTATCAAAAACGAGGATGAACCATATGTGTACAAGAAAGTTAGTGGGAGCACTGTATCATTCCTTGTGTTATATGTTGATGATATATTACGATAGGGAACGATATTCCTACGCTTCAGTCGATTAAAATCTGGTTATCTAAATACTTCTCCATGAAGGACTTCGGAGAAACATCCTATATTTTGGGGATAAAGATCTATAGAGATAGATCTAAAAGGATGCTTGGCTTATCCCAAAGAACGTACATTGACACGATACTAAAAAGGTTTAGTGTGATGCCCCCAAATTCAGATACATGTACCTCAAATCTGGTGCTTCACGTTCTAAATCTAATAACATACTAGTAACTTAGACAGCGGAATATTAGAATATTTTACATTTATTTAATATACATATTCTTGTCCCAAGGTCTCGCAACCATGACTAACTTAATACATAACTTAAATTCCAATATAACTTAATACATAATATTAAATAAGTCTTATTACATTATAATATAATTAAACATCTAGCACAAAGGAACAAAGCTACTCCATATCCTTGCCCTTGCCCTTATTTGCCTGATGGTTCACCACGTTCTGCCTTAATTGAAAGGTTTAAAGAAAGCAAGAATGATAATAAATTTGCTCAGCAAGTATATAACAATAAGGGTGAACAGGCATAAGTGTCAAGATAGTAATCTCAAAAGTATAATTATGTAGGATAGCTCGAGAGTGTAAAGAATAATGTTTTAAACAAGAAATCTTAATAGTTCCAAATCTATCCATTGAATTATAAATAGAAAGTCATTATAGACTGAGCTATTAACAAAAGAATTCAAAGGTTCCAATATTGTCCAATTGAAAAGATTTTTATACTGAGCAGTCACTAAGGACTAAGAACTCCTGCTAGAATTAACAGTATTTCACTTTTAATCCAATATAAAAAAGTACAACAGGTGATCAGCCTAAAGTACCCTACATTATGCATAATATTTAGACATGCTATTCACGCGTGTGTTGGTTTCCCAACATATATATATCCACTTCTATAAGGGTTGTTCATCTCAACAATTTATAAGAGTCTTGTAGACACTCAAAATTTTCCTTGCCCCAACACTAGCACTGTAGGAGGGCAAAACCGTCAATCAATTCAATTTCGGCCACCAATGCCGGTCCTTCAACTCAAATTCGACCACCAAAGCTGGTCCTTTAATTCAAATCGGGTTGCCAATGCCGGTCCTTTAACTCAAAACCGGCTGCCAATGCCGGTTCTTAAACCTAAATCCGATCCCCAACATAGGTAACCTAAATTCGATCCCCAATATCGGTATTCTAGCCAAATCCGATCTCCAATCGGACCGTCTATCCAGCTTCGATCTCCAATCGGACCGTCAATCCAGCTTCGATCTCCAATCAGATCGTCTATACAGCTCCGATCTCCAATCGGACCGTTAATCCAGCTCGGATCTCCAATCGAACCATCAATCCAGCTCCGATCTCCAATCGGACCGTCTATCCAGCTCCGATCTCTAATCGGACCATTAATCCAGCTCTGATCGCCAATCGGACAGTCTATCCATCTCCGATCTCCAATCGGACCATCAATCCAGCTACGATCTCCAATTGGACCGTCTATCCAGCTCCGATCTCCAATCGGACCGTCAATCCAGCTTCGATCTCTAATCAGACCTTCAATCCAGCTCCGATCTCTAATCGGACCGTCAATCCAGCTCTGATCTCCAATCGAACCGACTATCCAGCTCTGATCTCCAATCGGACCGTCAATTTGGCTTTGATCTCCAATCGGACCATCAATCCAGCTTCGATCTCCAAAAAGACAGTCTATCCAGCTCCAATCTCCAATCGAACCATCATTCCAGCTCCGATCTCCAATCAAACCGTCTATCCAGCTCTGATCTCCAATCAGACCGTCAATCTAGCTTCGATCTCAAATCGGACCGTTAATCTAGCTCTGACCTCCAATCAGACCATCAATCCAGCTTCGATCTCCAATCAGACCGTCAATCCAGCTCCGATCTCCAATCGGACAGTCAATCCAGCTTCGATCTCCAATCGGACCGTCAATCCAGCTCCGATCTCTAATCGAACCATCAATCCAGCTTTGATCTCCAATCGGATCATCAATCCAGCTCTGATCTCCAATCAACCTCGGCGTCAAGCCGGGAAGTGCAATTCAGCCCCAGAGACAATCCTGGGAAGCCAGTTCCATCAAAGGTCGTGCCGACACCACAGGCAACCCTGGGAGGGGAAAAATGGTCATTTTATCAACTCTCTGTCAATTCGATCAAACTCAAGCCAAATTGATGCAATCGAAGTCATAATAAACCATAACGACGATCCCGAGTGCAAACGACGCAAGACAGCTCAATGGACAAACTGCGGGGAATCAAAGTCCTGGTTATGAACCCGTCTTCTTGGACCTGAAAATTGTTTTATCCCATGTCATTGTGACACTCTCGGTGAGGGCTTTCCAAAAAGGTATCGCACACCTCAAACGGATGCTCCGGTCAAAAGTTTGAAAGTTTCGACTTCAACTATACGTTATCTGAAGTGCACGTACTTCGAGATGACAGAACCCAGCACCGCGGGCCCCACCTAAGGAGCCGCACCTCTACCTATTGTAGCCGCAGGTAGAGCTAAGGCTCCCTGGCCTATAAATAAACATGCATCCCCCCTTCATTTTCAAGTTTTTGAAACGCAGCGAAGCTCTGCCTGTCTGATTTTCTGACTTTTACACCTCTTCCAAACCATAATATTTTCACTCCAACACGTAGATATACCCATATACTACCACATATCAAAAAATAACCCGTAGATTTGGACGTATAGAGCCTACAATTTGGCAAAAAGCCCGTATTACAGTCCATTGTAAGTATGTTTATGATTAGAAAGTCAATATTACTACTTTGCACTGTTTTACACTTGCACACGAAGTTTCATCTTCTAAATATGCCCGGAACTTAGTTTCGTGGCCGTTTTCGTCAAAATTTGGTACATTTCTGTACATAAATGCAGTTTTTTGTATTTCTACAACTCGGATTGATGATCTGTCAGCTCCAACAGCTTTAATGCACTAGCACACACATTTTTGGCAACTCCACCGGACTGGGTTATTTTCCCAGTCCGGGTTTAGCCCTTTTTTGTATATATTTAACTGCAAATGTACTAACATTTTAATTCTGTCAAGCCCGGATGTCCAATCCGTGGTAGTTTACCGCCTTTATATATATTTACGCATATATAATCAAATTTCACTATCACTGGTACTCATATCAGTCATGATTGACTATATTTATGTCAACATATATATATTTATATATTTTCAGTCCGGCTTGGATTACTTCGTGGCCATTTTACTGCTTTTGCACACTTCGCCATACTGGGTGCTCTCCCCAGTCACTTGTTGACTACTTTTCTGTTAATTTTAATTCCAGTACGGGCACCGGCGTGAAAACCCATCGTCCTTATTACTGTTTTTCTATATATATATATATATATATATTTCATTACTGTCACAGCCTGGATTATTTCGCGGCTATTTACAGTTTTTTATAAATATATATATTTCAATTCCAGTCCGGGCTTACGAGTGAAAACCCATCGCCCTTTTACAGCTTTTGTATATATAATTATATATATATTTCTTTACTCAATTTATTCAATTGTTGCATTTAATATTCATGTGTATATGAATCTGCACTTATATATATGCGGGCGGACTAGATTTATCCAAATCTCGCCAATTCTAGTTTTCAAAGGTCCAAACAGGTCTCGACAGAACTTGGAAGCTATAATGGCTGAGATTTCTTTAAATCTAGTTATTTTTATATAGTTTCAGCTTTAAAAGCAAACACGCGTCCCTTAGATCGCTATCTAGTGGGAACGGGATGCTTTGGCCATTCACAGCCAGGATTTATTGATGAATCCTTGGTTCCATTGCGACGTGAGGATGATTATTCATCCATTTCTGTGCAAATTTGAACTGTGCAGGTTTATGGGCTACTCATATGTGAGCATAGGAATCGTGGGATTCACAATCAAATCGATCGAGATCTGATTCCCATGATGGACAAACTCTAGTTTACAGATGTACCGTGCCAGTTTTTCTGTGAAATGTACATATACAGACCTTAAAACGGTTATCCGGATTTAAGGTCTCATTATAATGAAATGTCAATTATCGTGTCAGCGTCCCTCTAATAGTTTTCATACTCATGAGGAGACCGACACTTGTCTATTTTTGTGGTCGAGGATGCTTCGCAGCCCGGCAAATCACCATTCACATGCAGCCTTAAGGCTATAAAGATTAAAAAAAATTAAAAGTAGCGATACTCTTCAATTCCTATGGCAGCGTAAGGGTTTGATAAACCAGGTTTCAAAACATCATTTTCAATCAAAAGAAAAGCTTTTATAAATCAAATTAAATGGTTTTGCAAATCAAATCAAAGACTAATTTTCAAATCAAATCAAACCCTTCGTATATAGGCTCAACGAAGTCTGTCAAAGCTTTCAATCAATCAAAACAATAGGCCCACTTTTCAAATAGCATTCACTCACGCATTAACAGTTTTATGGGAAATATTGAAAAGATGCAGTATCGTGTTTACACGGGAGTCGTGGGGTGCCTAACACCTTCCCCACACTTAACCAAGCACCAGAACTCAAAACTCTGATTTCAAAGATCAAGTTTCTACAGTGTCCAGCAATTGGGCCTCTTTTCAAATCAAATTCGGTTGAGTTGGTACAACCATTTTCCAATCTGCCAACTGGCGACTCTAAAACATTCAAATCATCGACATAAAAAACTTGTTGGCCTCTTTCCTAAAAAACCCTTCAAAACCTTTTTCCTAAATAAAAAGACTAAGGGTTGAGAGAACTTAGGAAGATCGATTTGAGAAAACCCGGGTTATGAACCGACCTACGGGGTTCTTAAATTTTCCAACGTCGACAGGTGGCGACTCTGCTGGGGACAGTAGAGGGCTTATGCCACTTTCAAATATTTTCAAACATTTTCCTTTCAAAACTATTGAATGCATGAAATTCTGCGTCTCCACAGTCAATGAATGAGTGAATGCTGTGTCTTTACATTGAATGAATGTGAATGAATGCTTTCCTGCTTTTTAGTGCTTCGCACCCATGTCATCATATGCACAACGGTGAGGCACGATGTATGTGAATGTATGTTGTGTGTCCCTCTCACAAGGAGGATAACCCTGTCGGTGTTAAGTAATGACTCTGGGGACGATTAAGTCTCTGGTGGTGCCTCATGAAAATACACCACTCAGATTCGCTCCAGTTGAACGATCGGATTAACTTCCCTTCTAGTAGATTGCGATGATCTGGGAGCCTTCATGCCAAAACAAAAGCCGCGAGAGCAACCTAAGATAGGTCGGCCTCTGATTAACCAAATCCAAAGCAAAGCTTCTTCATACCTTCCTCTTTCAATTCCATGTCAAGTCTCCAATTCCTGAGGAGCACAATGTAAATATCAATAATGAAAGATTTACTTTCCCTATCAAATACATGTCATCCTGCCATTAAAATAACTAACCTCAGTTTTGCAGGATAAACACTAAAAAACACATCATGCATCCAACCCTTACCTATCTCGGGAAATTAACACGCCTACGTTTTCTTGTAGGTGTAAAAATTGGTCCTGTCACCAGATCTAAATTCAAGAAAGCACTGAGTCCCTCCGCGGACATGGCTTTAAGTGCTCTACCAGAATTCACCCCTGTCTCCAGAGAAGAATTTGAAGGACTGAAGTAAGGCCTTTAAAGAGAAACAATCTCAAGGTCATCCAGAACCAGGAACATTTGGTAGCGGTGCTGGCAGTCAGGATGCAGAAAAGGCCAAAACTCAGATTCACGGACCACAAAACCAGGACACCACCAACAAAAATCTTGAAATCACCCCCCTCGTCAAAGAGCCGGAAGCTGGTGACATTCTCAAGAAAATGCAACAGATGGAAGAAACCCTCCTATCTATCAAAGGGACTGGGGCGTTTGGCAGTGTTACTTACTCTGACCTCTGCATATTCCCCGGGGCTTGTTATCTCGCAAAATTTCAAGTCCCTGATTTCGAGAAATATGACGGAACGGGGGATCCTTACACACACCTGAAAGTCTTCATCGGAGAACTCGGATCCTATGCTGTGGACGAGAAACTCTGAAAGCAACTATTTTAGAAGAGTCTAATAGGAGAAGCCAGAGCTTGGTATGCCTGCTTGGACAACTCCAAAATTCATAGTTGGGAAGAGCTGGCCCATGCCTTCCTCAGCCAGTACAGTTCCAATCACAGCTGGCTCCAGACAGATATCAAATAACCAAAATCAAGAAAAAGAACACTGAATCATTCAGAGAATATGCCCAACGATGGAAATGGGTCGCATCATAAGTTACCCCTGCCATGACTGAATCTGAAGTAGTTATGACCTTTGTTGATATCCAAGAAGCGCCTTATTATGAAAGGGTCCTAGCAGGAATAGGAAAACCATTCTCTGAAATGATTAAGCATGGCGAGATGCCAGAAATGGGGCTCAAATCCGGGAAGATAAAAGATCTAACCGCCCTCAAAGCTGTCGCCGAACATATCTAATCCAAAAATTACGAGAGTAATCCCCGGAGGGTCCATAAAAAGAAAGACGAAGAAGTCTCCTTGGTTTTACAAGGACACAATTCAAGGGACAAGTTAAACCACATGCCCGTTCAAAGGAGGAACTATACCCCTTTCTAAGCTTCAGCACAGCCTGCAAACCCTCAATTCTAGAAAAATATGGAAGTCAGGCGTCGAAGAAATTTCACCCCACTAGGGGATTCCCTCGAGAATGTGTTCGAACTTCTGACAGCTCAGAAAAAGATTGTTCAACTTCTTCCTCCAACCAATACTAACGGAAGGAACTTCGATCCTAACAAGAAATGTGCTTATCATTCTGGATCTTTAGGCCATGATACTCAAGACTGTTGGTCTCTCAAGCACAAAATTCAAGACTTGATTGACATCAGGGAAATTGTGGTAACAAAGCCTAACCAACCCTGTGTCCAAGACAATCCTCTCCCACAGCACAAAGAGGAAAATGTCAACATGATCAGTGCCTCAAATGGAGAAGGATTTAAGTACCTCCGCTACATTGGGGAACCAAGTCAATACAATCTTAGTAGCCCAGAGAGTTGGGTTTGAGAAGCGATTCCTGATGGAGCAAGAAGTGAAGTCTCTTAAGGAACAGATTGAGCAGTTGGCTGAACTGGTAGTCTACCAGCAGCAACTCACCAGTAAGGTGCTGAAGCAAATCTATCAATCTATTGACAGTCATTCTCCTCTAACGGAAGTCAATTTCATCCCAAGTAGGGATCATTGCCAATTGCACGGACAACCAATGGTAAAAAATGAGTATACCCAAGAAGGTAGAAAATTCTTGTTTCAAAGGAGCTTCACCAATCTTAACCAGTCAATGGAAGAAATCCTCCAAATGATGATCAACGAGGGGATGGTTGCAGATCTATTACCCCCATTAAACCCTCAATCCAGAAAATTAAAACCTGACCAATTATGTCAGTACCATTCCAACTCTACTGGCCATGATACGGAAGAATGTTGGGCACTTTGTAACCTAATTCAAGACCTAGTTGAGAAAGGTAACCTAATCAGAGGAGATCAAATCATCGACTTGGCAGATAAAGATAGCCTTTGGATCCCCAATGCATGGTACCAGGACACAGTGGCTGTCGTATCCTGCGATAAGGAATCAATCCTCACACCCCTGGTACTGACAGGGAAATGGGTTCAAGAAGTCCAAAATCTTGTGAAGGTGGCTGCACCTCAGCCTCTAATCTTGCCCTTCAGACCTCAGTATCCAATCATTAGTCTGAAGAAGGTCCCATGGAACTACGGGGACATTAAAAGCTCTACTTCAAACAACATTTCCATCCTGTCAAAGGATAATCCATTATACCTGCCTCAGCGGGTGATTAAACCAGTTACCAAAGCAAAAGAAACGGTGGCTGAAGAAAAGATCAAAGAGTTCCTCAACAAAATGGGACACAATAAAATCAAGGTAGCGCAAAGCTTGAAAGACTCACCCAAGCAAGTGTCTATCCTCGATCTGGTCTTATCATCAGAAGACCATCTTAACATTCTAGTGAAGGTACTAGAGGAAGCCCATCTGCCGCACACGGTAGACACAGAGAAATTTCATCACGTGATAGAACACATCTTCAACAGCAATGTGATATCCTTCACAGACGATAACATCCCGACAGAGGGAAGGGGCCACCACAAATCCCTGTATATAGCTGTAGTGTCCTCCGGATAAGTGATCGGGGGAGTGCTTATTGATGGAGGATCTTCCCTCAACATTTATCCATACGACACATTGGAAAGAATGAAGATCAATCCAAACTGGATTAAGACCAGTCATATGGTCATCCGGGCTTTCGATGGATCTCGCTGCCAGGATATAGGGGAAATCGAGCTTCCTCTAGAAATTGGTCCACACACCTTCTACGTATCCTTCTAAGTGCTCAATATTTCCACTAGATACAATTTGCTATTGGGCAGACCATGGATCCACATGGCAGGAGCAGTGTCATCCACCCTGCATCAGCAACTCAAGTACATCATTAACGGCAGCATCATCACGGTCAATGTCGAGCCAGAATACCCTACCTACATACATGGGGACATGCCAGTGATTAGCCTTGACGCAGGGATTGAGCCTGCAAGTTTTCAAGCTTTCGAGGTGAGTGATATTTAATATCTACCAATTGAGGCACCAGCCCTAAAACCTAAAGTGTCCACTGAAGTAATGACTGAAGGCCAAGAAATGGTATCTTCGGGTTTCCAACCTGGAGAACGTATCAAGATGCCAGTCCAAATCCCAAGTCAGATGGGAAGAGCAGGATTGGGATATTCATCCGGGTCAAGCCACCAGAATCCATATAAACATCCCAAGGCTTATGCCTCTACAATTCTGCTCCCAAACCTCACAAATGCCGGATGGGTGAAACCTCCGAGGAAGATCCCTACAGTGGTATCATCTATACTATTTCCTCCAATCATACCTATCCATGAAAGAAAAGCCCTCAAGCCTGAGGCAAACAGCGAAAAGGGAAAAGAAAAGATCCTGTACAAAGGACGAAACCCATTCGCTAATATGAGAGTCATTCTCAACTACGAGGGTATAAATAACGAACTCCCCGACAGTGATGACGAGCATGTCCAAATTCCTCACATCAAGAAGAGGAATGATCCACATAAAAGCCTTGGCTCTATTCTCAAAGATGTCTCAGTCATCATCTAGGACAAGGCGGACGAGCAGAATTCCTTGATTCTCCCAATTCATGAGAATCTGACACTGGACAACTGGAGCAGTGTCCCTTGCCTAAGTCAAAAAAGGTAAAGGGGCAGAGAGTACATCTGCCCTTAATCATGCTTTCATTTACTGCTTACTTTGGATTACACAGCTGGAGCAGTAACTTTTGTCATGCTTTGCAAATGCCATGTGTATTTAAGCAGTTCCATATATTAATGAAAGCATTTTTATTTTCAGGACCCAAGCATTGGATGTGTGTGTCTCTGCTGATGAGATGCCAACCTGTCAAGATGACTCCGACTTGGATGTAGAATTGAACTTCGACTTGATGGATATTGATCAAGAGGAGGAAGATGACTATGAGGTGCCAGAGGAGATCAAGGAATGGGTTGAAGACAAACCCAAACCAAACCTCGACCAAACCTCCACCATCAACATAGGAACCTCCAAAAATATCAAAGAAATCCAAATAGGTTCAGACCTCACACCAAATCAAAAAGCTGACCTGATCGAACTCCTAACACAGTACCAGAGTGTGTTTGCATGGTCACATGAAGACATGATCGGTCTATCCACAGACATTGTTATCCATCGAATGCCCATTAAAGAAGGGTTCAAACCAGTAAAACAAAAACTCAGGCGATTGAAACCTGAGTGGAGTCTCAAAGTCAAAGAAGAAGTCGTTAAGCAATTCAAAGCTGGGATCATTACGGTATCAACCTACCCCAAATGGCTATCAAACATAGTCCCCGTACCTAAACTGGGAGGGAAGGTACGAGTATGCGTGGATTACCGGGATTTGAACAAAGCTTGCCTCAAGGACAACTTCCAAGTACCTTTCATCCACCTTTTAATCGACAATACTGCGCAGTATGGCATGTATTCCTTCGTGGATTGCTTTGCTTGTTACCATCAAATCATGGTTGCTGAGTAAGACCGGGAGAAAACAACCTTTATCACTCCTTGGGGAACTTTCTGCTATCGACGACTATCCTTCGGCCTCATCAATGCCAGAGCAACGTATCAGCGAGCTATGATGGCCCTCTTTCATGATATCACAAAGAAATAGAAGTCTATGTTGACAACATCATCATCATCAAATCCTGAAGGGAGGATGATCACATAGACTATCTCCGGAAGCTGTTCAACAGGTTACGTAAATACAACCTCAAGCTAAATCCCGCCAAATGTGCTTTTGGCGTCAAAGCAGGCAAACTATTAGGATTCCTGGTGAGCAATCGGGGCATCGAGTTAGACCCCGCCAAAATCAAAGCCATTATTGAGATGCTCGTACCTCGTACAGAGAAGGAGATACGTGGATTCCTGGGAAGGATCAACTTCATAAGTAGATTCATTTCCCAGCTCACAGCAACTGTGAGCCCATTTTCAAGCTGTTAAGGAATAATTCCTCCACCACGCGGAATAAGGATTGTCAACAAGCCTTCCTTGCCATCAAGAAACAGCTGACTGAAGCTCCTGTTCTGATACCCCCAAGGGAGGGAGTCCCTTTGTTCATGTACCTGTCCGTTAATGCCAATGCAATGGGCGACATGTTAGGACAGAAGGATGATAGTAGCAAGGAAAGAGCCATCTACTACATCAGTAAATGATTCAGGAGTGGGGAACAGAAATAAACCCTGATCGAGAAGACATGTTGTGCATTAGCAAGGGCCGCTATGAGGTTGCGACATTATTTACATGGGCATACTAACTACCTCATATCCTGCATGGATCCGCTCAAATATGTATTCAACAAACCAATGATGAATTGCCAACTGTCCAAATGGCAGTTAATCCTATAGTAATTCGACATTGTCTACGTGACTTAGAAGTCAATCAAGGGTCAAGGCGTTACAGATCAATTAGCAAAAGCACCTTCAGGAGGGTTCGAGCCCCTGGAGACATATTTCCCGGATGATGGGATCATGACAATTCAATAACTCCAGTCTGAGAATACAGTCCAACCATGGAAAATATATTTTGATGGAGCGATAAACATGGAAGGTGCCTGAGCTGGGGCAGTCCTCATCTCTGGTACATGTGATCAATATCCTGTGGCTACCAAACTTCAATTTGGCAACCCCAACAACACGGCTGAGTATGAAGGCTGTATCATGGGGTTGAAGCTAGCCCAATCCATGTCTATCAAACACCTACTCGTCTTTGGAGATTCTGAGCTGGTCATCAGACAGACTATCGGCACGTATCTCACCAAAGAGCTACATTTGCTGCCCTACCATCGGCAAGTCCTCAAAATATCTCGGGAATTCGAAGTAATAACCTTCGTTCACATTCCTCGGGGTCGGAATGACTTCGCTGATGCACTAGCAACGTTGGCTTCATTAATTCGCATGTCCGATAAGAGTTGATTTCCCAACATTTAGTTCACGATTCAGAAAGCCCCGACATATAGGAATTATGTGGGAGAAGTATCAAATGAAATACGTCCTATCAAGCAGCCTTGGTTTCAAGACATCAAGGAATATCTCCGTGATGGATCCACACCCGCTAGTGCCAGCCAATCAGAGCAGAAATGAATTCTCAGAATGGCCATGAAGTTCTATCTGAGCGGAGACGTACTTTATAAAAAGGATACTGGAATAGGCCTGCTAAGATGCCTCTACAATGAGCAAGCCCAAAGACTAATGGATGAAGTCCATGGCGGAGTCTGTGGTCCATACATGAGCGGCCATTTGCTGGCCAAGAAGATAATTAGAACAGGACATTACTGGATCTCGCTCAAAACTGATTGCGATGATCATGTCAAGAGATGCTTTCAATGCCAAATACATGGAAATGCCATTCATGCTCCTCCAAATGAGCTGCATAACATGATTTCACCATGGCCTTTCTCTATGTGGGGAATGGACGTAATAGGTCCAGTGGAACCCAAAGCCAGCAATGGTCATCGATTCATCTTCACTATGATCGACTACTTTACCAAATGGGTCGAAGCAGCCTCTTTTCCCAAAGTCACAAAAGAGTTTATCATCCATTTCATAAAAAACAATGTCGTTTGTCGATATAGACAACCGGAGGTGATCGTATCAGACAATGCTAAAAACTTGAACAATCAAATGATGGTGGATCTGTGCAGTAAGTTTCACATCAAGCATCTCAATTCCGTCATCTATCGGCCCAAGATGAACGGCGCTGTCGAAGCGGCCAACAAAAACATCAAGAAGATCATGTAGAAAATGTCCGCTAATCACAAGGACTGACCTGACCTTCTGCCTCTAACTCTGTTAGCATACAGGACGTCAATGCGCACCTCTACTAGGGCTACCCCATACTCGATGGTCTATGGCATGGAAGCAGTCCTTCCCATAGAAGTAGAGATGGAATCTTTGTGAGTGTTGATCGACGCTCAAATAGATGAAGATCAATGGTTGCAAGATCGGTATCATCAACTGTCTCTGATAGATGAAAAGAGAGCTACGACCATTTTCCACGGACAGTTATACCAGCAAAGGATCGCCAAATCCTACAACAAAAAGGTTCGAATCCGCCAATTCAAAGAAAATGACTTGGTGCTAAAGAAAATCCTAGCCAATCAGGATGAAGCCAAAGGAAAATTTGCCCCAAACTGGGAAGGCCCTTTCATTGTCAAAGAAGTGTTGACTGGGGGCGCTATCAAGATGCAAGAGATGGATGGGACCGAGTTTCCCCAAATCATCAATTCAGACACCGTGAAAAGGTATTACGTCTGAAGCACATGCATACCAGCATACGGATCCTACAAATCAAATTAGGTTCAATTTTTCACTAAAAAGTCAGAACTACGAATGACCTGATCTCCCTCAACCCGGGAGTACGTAGCAGCTATTTCTGGTGCGGTCAAACCAAATAAAAACTCAAAAACTCATCCAACCAGACTCAAAATCCAAGATAAAATCTTTTCAAACCTCTCCAACCAAACTAGCAGGAACTACGAATGACCTGATCTCCCTCAACCCGAGAGTACGTAGGCAGCCATCTACGGTGCGATTTGACCTTCAAGAAAAAAAATAAAAGACCAGTTCCAAGACACCAAAGACAAATAGAAGCTAAATTCTATCAAACTACCTTGGTCAACAGGCCCATCTGAGATACTCCCTGACATCTCAACTGTCAATCCATCAAGGAGGAGCTCAAGACGCATCAATAACTGCGAGTCATGAAAGAAGTGGTAATCACTCGGCAATGACAATACATCTCCAGTCAGGGAAGTGCATCAAAAATATATTTCTCTGATATATAAAATTGCTTTATATACATAATACCCTGTACATGACAAAATGGCTGATCTAGTCTGTGCAAGAAAAATAAAGCTAGTCTATGGACCTAGGGACAATCGGGTCAGCAATGTCAGCATGGCATCTCTCTCCGAATATGGTGGAGCAGCCGTAAGTGTAGTCCACTCAGCCTCTATATGGCCCAGAACATCCACAATCATCTGCAAGGTGGCATTGTGGTCATCAATATAAGCACTCATCTCGGTTACCAAACTATGGGTGTAAGATCGAAGATCAGTACTATCAGCAATGTGAAAATCACTAGAAGCTATAGCCTCATCCCTCTCCGCAAAAGCTGCGTCTCGAGCAATCAAAGTCTCCTCGATCTCAACATATGCTGCATCCCTAGCCGAGAGAATCTCGTCTCGCTCTACAACTGTAGTATCCAAAGCAAAGCGGAGCTAGTCCCGCTCAATCAATCCAGCATCCAAAGTAGCCCTGACACCATCCCTCTCAGCAAAAGCTAAATCCCTGCCAGACAAGGCAGCCAACATCTGTGCTCTAAATGAGTCTCACTCAAAGGTCATCCTAAATAGTGAGTCTGCTAAAGCAGGATCTGTCCCCACAGGAATGGTCAGGGGATCACTAACCAGAGCATCGGTCAAACCCGTGAATAGCTTATCCTCGGTAGGAGAATCTGGATCCTCCATGGGCTCCTCCTCCTCAGAGTCCACACTAAGAGATGAAGAAGCCTCTGCTACCACTCCTGTCTCTGCCTCTAACCATACAGAATACTCTGGAGAACAGCCCGGATGGCTACTAGAGAAATTAGCCCTCTCCCGATGAGTCCAACACTCATATACTCTAACCAAGTCGACAGATGACATGGAAGAATCTGACATCCTATGATCAGCAGACCCCTCGAAATGGTGCAAACTCTGTAGCTGATCAAACTGACACATGACTGCCAAAGGATGATAGGTAGTCACTCCTCTCAAACCCGCTAGGGGAAAATAATCCAGGCCAGATGCATGAGTGATAAAGCTATATGGGGATGCTAGCCCTGAGCATGGCAAGATCACAAACGGATGCTCAATATCCGACAAAAATGCCGACCAAGACTCTGCATCAATGCACTCCGTAGGCTAAAAAGAGAAGGCTCTGGATGTCTTGTGAGTAAAGAAAAAACCCCTAGGCCTGAAGGATCCAATCGGTCGTATATAGGACATCAGCCATATATACAGCAAGATCGAGCTGCCCCTAAAAAACCCCTCTGGATGGGTACTACCATACGTGGCAGATCTAAATGTCTCGGCCAATATCATCGGGATGATGGTGCTACCCTGTCTAAGGGCTCTAACCACTACTACCAATCCCAAATCTAGATGATCCAATCGCAACGACATGTAGACATATGCCACAACACACATCAGTAGGATGTCTATCCTGGACGCATGCAATGCCTCTGCTGAACAAACAAAATCTCTGACGTGGCGACCATAACTGTCAAGCTCGCCAAAGCGCTCAATCAAAAAGTCCATAGAGATCATGTGCCCCGAAACGATCTCATCCATGACTACACTTTGACGGAGACTGGACAGCCTGATAAACGTCCTCCTCATATCACTAATCGTTGTCCGAGTGCACGATAACTCTAAATCTAAGCCAGTAAATCTCTGGTACTCCTCTAGAGTCGACGTCAGCTCACGCCACCCAAAGAGGAACACCTGCCTGTCGGTAATCCAGCAGGGTAGAAGGCCCTCACAAAATCTGATCGGAACCCAAAAATCCTCAAGGGCCAATGAATGCCCCAACATCTGGTCCACAATCTCCCTAGCAGGAAAGGGCAGACTATCATACCAGGACCTCAATGATGCTGCCATCGTAGATGGTGGTAAATGCTCAATACGACTAACTGCAGACGATGTCATCTGTAGCACCGTACCACAAGACGGTCCAGAGGTCAAGTCAAAACACAGCTGTCTGAATGCATACACATGACATAATATATGCATGATGACAGTAATATAAAAATGATGCAGAAGATAAGATATGGCAGGAATATCTATAAAAAGCTATCTACTACATATAATATCCTTGTATCCTGATACAAAGTGAAAGGAAGAATACAGGGAAAATGGGGCACCACCACCCAACTACTATATTGGTCTATCAAAATGATGGCACAAATGTCGAATAGCTAAAATAGTGGCTGACCAAAAAGTATAGCTCCAATTGCTATCAGAGGAAGTCGTAGACATCAGTGTCGAATCGATCAACCTGCACCATCTCCTCTGTTTGCACAAAGCTGCTAGGATCAGGCATATCTGAGCGGTACAAGGGAGGATCTGCCCCTGTATAACTGCTGCTAAATGGACCTGAAGAGGGACCTGCTCCTGAGCTGGATGGGTCCAAAGAAGATGCCTTTGATGGATCTCGGCCAAGGTGCCTGATAAAGAAACGAGCCTGCTCCAACTCCCTGGTCAGATCTGCTATCTGGTCTGCATGAGTCGGCTCCCTGAGGCAAGATATCCAATTCTTCATCATCACGGATCCTGGCACTATATCTGCCATAAACTGGGAAGCCCGAGTCTGAGCTCCAATAATACGAGAGCTCCACCATCTGCCAAATGCCTCCTGGCTATACGGACCCTCTGATAGGGTGAAGCCATCAATGCCCTCTAAAGGGATGTCTGTCAAAGGCACAGTCAATGGCCAATGATGCCAAGCTAGAGGAATAATGGGAATGCAAATCTCCCCCGTGATGCTCCTAATAACACGCTCTCTAAGATAGAGCTCCCAGCCTCTCGCCGTCAATAACGGTACCCTGTGGGTCGATAAGTCAAACTCCCAGCCAGTAGGGACTCCTCCCTTGAATCCGACGGTCAAGTACTCGGATGTGTACGATGCCCAGGTGATCAAATCCAAAGTCAAAAGCTCCAACTGTAGACGGGCATGAGTGAATCCCTCAGCAACAGGGACCTCCGTCAAAGTGGAGCGATGCCATCTCCAGACCTAATGCAGTAGCGGGTCGTAGGCAAGGAAGCCTCTCAAATGCCCAAAGCTGATCATATAAATACCAAAAGTCCTCAGTGATCAAGACTGACAAAAATGCTAAAATCAAAAAGGTACAAAAAGATGTACTCACCATCAGGAATGGGTAAAATCCTAACCAAGCCTCCGTCGTACCCTCCGAAAGCATGTGCATGCCCCAGAGAAAATAGGCAGAGGTATAGGAGCCCCAATCATAGTCATTGAGGTGCTCTACCTGTCGAGTGGCGCTGATCAAAGTGAAGGACACATTAGACGAGTTGTCCGCCATGAAATAACCCCTGATGATCGACAAAAACAATCGCCTCAAAATGCGATCTCTAGCCCTCTAGTCATCAGGCAGAGGCAACTGCAAAGTCCCATCCTGGGCATCTATACTCAAGTGACCAGATCGGACTGCTTGACCCTTGAATGCCGTCGTCGGGACTCCCAGTAGGGACCGAACGACAGCGGGCGAAATGTCAGTCATGACAGGCACTGACTCGCCCTCAAATTCAATGCCGGTGATAAATGTCCAGTTCATAGGAATCATCATCACCTCGCAATCCATCAAATGAAGGGACTGAGTCTGGTGGAATCAGCGCTCAGACAAAGCCCTCATATACCCCCAGGGGCAACGACAGGGAAGGATCGAGAAAAAGGCCTGAAATCCCCAGCCATCTATAATCTCCATGTAATCCTCATGCAAAGTGTGATACATGGAGTGCACGCTAAACTAGTTCCCTCGAGGCTGCGTAAAGCCAGGAACCTGCATAAAAAATCAACCCATGTAAAAAACCTGAGCCCTAAAATTGGCAAGAAGAAAAAGAATCCAGAAAGAAGAAAGACATCAAGTCACCTCGTTGGTGTGAAGATATCTCGAAGGATGGTGACTCAAGTTGCTCAGTAGCTTCTGAGTAGGCACAACAATACCTGGGACCTCCGCACGTAGAGCTTGAGCGGGAGCAGGAACGGTAAACGGAGCCTCCTCATCATTAATATCCAATGGCTGCTCGTCCTGTGCTGGACGAATCCTGCCCTCTACCAGTCTACAAGTGGTCCTAGCCGGACGTGGCTGTGGCACATCAGAAGCCCTCCTACGTCTAATACTCGAGGAGACCCTACTGGAACTGCCGGGTCTATCATGATCCATCTACGACAACAAGTCTCCAAATCACCTCAAAATGGGTGCAGTAAGCCTAAAACCTCTGGCTTATCATTTTCAATCAGTTCAGCATATATCTCTAGGTCCTAAGACATGCATGGGTCAGTCAAAAATACCCAGTACAGTCAAAACTGCATGTTTTCAAATCCTGGAAGCTTAAGACATGCATGGGTCAGTAAAAAACTCCCCACAGAGTCAAAAATGCATGTTTTTCAAAACCAAAGATTTTGGAAAAAAATTTGCCAGAGTCTCCTTTGTAAAATGGACTGTCCACATGCACACAGGCATGCCTAGGTAGCCATTCAGTAGCACACTTACTCAAAAATAGAAATAGTTAATATTTATGAAACAAAATCAAAAATCAACTTTACATGGTAGCCAAATTACCATGGACATTTTTAGTTGAAAATCCAGGCTCACTAGGCCTCAAAAAGGATGATTAAACTGATCAAAAAGTGTAAAAATTGACTGTCTTAGAACTTGAATTTTCTTACATCTAAACGTGCATTACACTAAGATATGCATACATATGTAGTCAGAAAATGTTTTATAGGTCATATAGGTATACATTTTTCATACATTGCATCTAAAAGCACCCTAGGCGGTTCACATGCTTTTAACGATCAAAAACTGCGAAAAAAGCATGTACAACGTTACCTGCGCTGCGCTGAACATGTAGGAACTGACGGATTAAGAAAATAGCTATCCAAGCTCCGTAGATCTGAAAAAGAAGATCAGAATCCTTTCGAAACTCAAAACGAGAAACTTGCAAAATGAAAATCCCGCAGCATATAAAATAGGCCAGGTAGCCGCACCTCCACCCGCGGTAGCCTAGGTGGGTCCCACTTCTCCCGCGCCTGGTTCGGTTCGAGTTAAAACGGAGTTTAAACCGGTTGCCAAGTTAAAATTGAAGAAAAATCACTACGAGATTGAGCGGTTTGGCCAGAAATCCTGTGTTTAAGCAGCGTAATCCTGATGGAAAGGGAAATTTCATGAAGACCATTGGTATTCATCCCCGAGCCTTGTCCGTGGATCAACAAATCAAACTGCGAAAAAACTGCCCAAGAATTGCGTAAAACTGCCGAAAACTGTCATTTTTCAAAGTGCGGTACTGACCGAAGCCGTTTCAGCCGTTGGCTCAACCCCTGCGAAGTTCGAGTACTGACCAAAGCAGTTTCAGCAGTTGGCTCAACCCTAGAGAAGTTCGGGTACTGACCAAAGTAGTTTCAGCCATTGGCTCAACCCCAGCGAAGTTCGGGTGCTGACCGAAGCAGTTTCAGTCGTTGGATCAACCCCAGCGAAGTTCGAGTACTGATTGAAGCAGTTTCAGCCGTTGGCTCAGCCCCAGTGAAGTTCGAGTATTGACCAAAATAGTTTCAGCCGTTGGCTCAGCCCCAGCGAAGTTCGGGTACTGACTGAAGCAGTTTCAGCCGTTGGCTCAGCTCCAGTGAAGTTCGGGTACTGACCGAAGCAGTTTCAGCCGTTGGCTCAACCCCATCAAAGTTTGGGTACTGTCTGAAGTAGTTTTAGCCGTTGGCTCAGCCCCAGCAAAGTTCGGGTACTGATCGAAGCAATTTCAACTGTTGGCTCAACCCCAGCGAAGTTCGGGTACTGACCAAAGCAGTTTCAGTCGTTGGCTCAACCCCAGCTAAGTTTGGGTACTGACCGAAGCAGTTTCAACAGTTGGCTCAGCCCCAGTGAAGTTTGGGTACTGACCGAAGTAGTTTCAGTCGTTGGCTCAACCCCAGCGAAGTTCGGGTACTGTGCGAAGCAGCTTTAACCGTTGGCTCATCCTCAGCAATGTTCGGGTACTGACCGAAGTACTTTCAGCCGTTGGCTCAGCCCCAGCAAAGTTCGGGTACTGACCAAAGTAGTTTCAGCCGTTGGCTCAGCCCCAGCGAATTTTGGGTATTGACCAAAGCAGTTTCAGCCATTGGCTCAGCCCCAGCGAAGTTTGAGTACTGACCGAAGCAGTTTCAGCTGTTGGCTTAGCCCCAGCAAAGTTTGGGTACTGACCGAAGCAGTTTCAGCCGTTGGCTCAGCCCCAGCGAAGTTCGGGTATAGATCAAAATACAGTCCAACCATTGGCTCAACTCCAATGACGTTTCAACTGACGGCTCAACCCCAGCCAAGCAATAGAAGGGATCCGGTGACGGAAGCAATTATAATAATCCATCACAAAGGATGGAATTTGTTATACACATCCCTAAAGGGATCATTAAGGTAGTATCAATCAGATAAACCTCAATCAAAATCTATAAAGCTATGGCGGAGAACGTCATCCCCATCAGATCCAGACGTGGACAATCCGTGATATCTCATCTTCGACAATCTCATCCCCATCAGAATCAAATAGGTTATCGTGAATGATGCCATCCCCAACAGGAAGTGATAAAAATTAGTTCGCGGTAACTTCCCAACAACATCAATGACTACACATGACAACGTTATCCCCAGAAGAGTGATAACGTAGGCAGCTAACAGAAGCCCCATTCGACTCAAAGACTCCCAGCGTTTAAAGCACCTCTGGCACTTTTTATTTCCAGTGTCTACTAATCTTTATCCAGTCCATTCCATTACATTGCATGGACATGATAAAGAGGGGCATCTGTAGACACTCAAAATTTTCCTTGCCACAACACTAACACTGTAGGAGGGCGAAACCGTCAATCAATTCAAATTCGGCCACCAATGCCGGTCCTTCAACTCAAATTCGGCCAACAATGTCGGTCCTTCAATTCAAATCTGGCCGCCAATGCTGGTCCTTTAACTCAAAACTGGCCTCCAATGCCGATCCTTAAACATAAATCGGATTTCCAATATCAGTAACCTAAATCTGATCCCCAATATCGGTATTCCAGCCAAATTCGATCTCTAATCGGGCCGTCTATCCAACTCCGATCTTCAATCGGATCGTCAATCCAGCTCTGATCTCCAATTGGACCGTCAATTCAGCTCTGATCTCCAATTGAACCGTTAATCCAGCTCTGATCTCCAATCAGACCGTCAATCCAGCTCCGATCTCCAATTGGACCGTCAATACAGCTTTGACCTCCAATCAAACCGTCAATCCAGCTCCGATCTCCAATTGGACCGTCAATCCAGCTCTGATCTCTAATCGGACCATCAATCCATCTCTGATCTCCAATCAGACGGTTAATCCAGCTCCGATCTCCAATCAAACCGTCTATCCAGCTCCGATCTCCAATCAGACCGTCTATCCAGCTCCGATCTCCAATCAGACTGTCTATCCAGCTCTGATCTCCAATCAGACTGTTATCCAGCTCTGATCTCTAATCGGACCTTCTATCCAGCTCTGATCTTTAATTGGACCGTCAATCCAGCTCGGATCTCTAATCGTACGATTAATCCAGCTCGGATCTCCAATCGGACCGTCAATCCAGCTTCGATCTCCAATCGAACAGACAATCCAGCTCTGATCTCTAATCGGACCGTCTATCCAGCTCCAATTTCTAATCAGACCATCTATCCAGCTCCGATCTCCAGTCGGACTATCAATCCAGCTCCGATCTCTAATCGGACCGCCAATCCAACTCTGATCTCCGATTGGACCGTCAGTCAAACCCCGATCTCAATATCGGGCCTTCAAGTCAGCCCGGACACCAACCCGGGAGGTACAGTTCAACCTTGACATCAACCTAGGACATGTTAAATCATCCCTGATCTCAGCCCTGGAAGTACAGATCAACCTTGACGTCAATCCGGGAAGTGCAATTCAGCCCCAAAGACAATCCTGGGAAGCCAGTTCCATTAAAGGTCATGCCGACACCACAGGCAACCCCGGGAGGGGGGAAATGGTCATTTTATCAACTCTCAGTCAATTCAGTCAAACTCAAACCGAATTGATGCCATCAAAGTCAGAATGAACTATAACGACGATCCCGAGTGCAAACGACGCAAGACAGCTCAACGGATAAACTGCGGGGAATCGAAGACCTGGTTGTGAACCCGTCTTCTTGGACTTGGAAAATGTTTTATCCCACGTCATTGCGACACTCTCGGCGAGGGATTTACAAAAAGGTATCGCACACCTTAAACGGACGCTCCGATCAAAAGTTTGAAAGTTTCGACTTTGACTACGCATTGTCCGGAGTGGACGTACTTCGAGACGATAGAACCCGGCATCGCGTGCCCCACCTAGGGAGCTACACCTCTACCTGTGGCATCCACAGGTAGAGCTAAGGCTCCCTGGCCTAAAAATAAACGTGCACCCCCCTTCATTTTCAAGTTTTTAAAACGCAACGAAGCTCTGCCCGTTTGATTTTTCAACTTTTTTAACTCTTCCAAACCCAAAACTTTTCACTCCAACACGCAGATATACCCATATACTACCACATATCAGAAAATTACCAGTAGATTTGGACGTATAGAGCCTATGATTTGGCAAAAAGCCCGTATTGCAGTCCATTATAAGTATTTTTACTATCAGAAAGTCAATACTACTACTTTGCACTGTTTTACACTTGCACACGAAGTTTCATCTTCTAAATATGCCCGAAACTTAGTTCCGTGGCTGTTTTCGTGAAAATTTAGTACATTTCTGTACATAAACTCTGTTTTTTGCATTTCTACAACTCGGATTGACGATCCGTCAGCTCCAGCAGCTTTAAAGCACTAGCACACACATTTTTGGCAACTCCGCCGGATTGGGTTGTTTTCCCAGTCTGAGTTTAGCCCTTTTTTGTATATATTTAACTACAAATGTACTAACATTTCAATCCTGTCATGCCCGGATGCCCAATCCGTGGTAGTTTACCGCTTTTATATATATTTACGCATATATAAGCAAATTTCACCATCACTGGTACTCATATCAGTCCTGGTTAACTACATTTCTGTCAATATATATATATATATATATATATATATATATATATATTTTTATATATTTTCAGTTAGGCCTGGATTACTTCGTGGCCATTTTACTACTTTTGCACACTTCGCCATACTTGGTGCTCTCCCTAATCACTGGTTGATTGCTTTTCTGTAAATTTCATTACTGTCACAACCTGGATTATTTCGTGGCTATTTACAATTTTTTATAAATATATATATTTTAATTCCAGTCCGAGCTTGCGAGTGAAAATCCATCGCCCTTTTACAGCTTTAGTATGTATATATATATATATATATATATATATATATATATATATATTATTTTACTCAATTTATTCAATTGTTACATTTAATATTCATGTGTATATGAATCTGCACTTATATATCTGCGGGCGGACTAGATTTATCCAAATCTCTCCAATTCAAGCTTTCAACGGTCCAAACAGGTCTCGACAGAACCTGGAAACTATAATGGCTGAGATTTCTTTAAATCTAGTTATTTTTATATAGTTTCAGCTTTAAAAGCAAACTCGCGTCCTTTAGATCGCTATCTAGTGGGAACGGGACGCTTTGGCCATTCACAGCCAGGATTTATTGATGAATCCTTGGTTCTATTGCGATGTGAAGATGTATATATATCTATTTCTGTGCAAATTTGAACTGTGCAGATTTATTGGCTACTCATATATGAGCCTAGGAATCGTGGGATTCATGATCAAATCGATCGGGATCTGATTCCCATGATGGACAAACTCCAGTTTAAAGATGTACCCTGCCTGTTTTTCTGTAAAATGTACATACAAGACCTTAAAACGGTTATCCAGATTTAAGGTCTCATCATAATGAAATGTCAATTATCGTGTCAGCGTCCCTCCGATGGTTTTCATACCCATGAGGAGACCAACACTTGTCTATTTCTATGGTAGAGGATGCTTCGCAGCCCAGCAAATCACCATTCATATGCAGCCTTAAGGCTATAAAGATAAAAAAAATTTTGAAAGTAGTGATACGCTTCAATTCCTATGGCAGCGTAATGGTTTGATAAACCAGCTTTCAAAACATCATTTTCAATCAAAAGAAAAGCTTTTGTAAATTAAATTAAATGCTTTTGCAAATTAAATCAAAGATTGATTTTCAAATCAAATCAAACCCTTCGTATATAGGCTCAACGAAGTCTGTCAAAGCTTTCAATCAATCAAATCAATAGACCCAATTTTCAAATAGCATTCACTCACGCATTCACAGTTTTAAGGAAAATATTGAAAAGATGCGGTACCGTGTTTACACGAGAGTCGTGGGGTGCCTAACACCTTCCCCACACTTAACCAAGCCCCAGAACTCAAAACTTCAATTTCAAAGATCAAGTTTCGACAGTGTCCAGCAATTGAGCCTTTTTTTAAATCAAACTCGGTTGAGTTGGTACAACCATTTTCCAATCTACCAACTGGCGACTCTAAAACGTTCAAATCGTCGACATAAAAAACATGTTGGCCTCTTTCCTAAAAAACCCTTCAAAACCTTTTTTCTAAATAAAAAGACTAAGGGTTGAGAGAACTTAGGAAGATCGATTTGAGTAAACCCGGGTTATGAACCGACCCACGGGGTTCTTAAATTTTCCAACGTCGACAAGTCTACACCAAAGCAATTGGTTTGGATAGCTTTCTAACACATGATATTAGTCTAGCCGAATCAAATAGCTTAGACAACTTTTACAATGCATTTAGGAACAATAAGTTCACTGCTCGCAACATGATTCAAGATATATAATTTAAATCAATTTTCGAATATGAATAATGATTTGTACAAGAATAGATATTTGCTCAATATATATATGGTTGATATAATAACAATTCAAAACTCGCACAATATCCAAAGTTGTGAAAGTTAGGAAACTTTCCTTTCACGTAGATTACAAATCTAAAGCTTAACATCACTGCAAAGTCTTATAGTATCCTATTTATGTATATATATATATATATATATATATATATATATATATATATACACACACACACACACATTAGTTATACAAGTTTGGTAAGTGAACCAATAATCCTACACATACTCAATTGCGCATGTTTGGCACATACATTAAGTCATATCCTTCCTACACAGTCAAGCCATGTATAGCACACTATCAATCACGCAGTTTCAAAATCACCATAGACTTTGCTTTTGACAGATTATTTAGAAAAACTTGTGAAAGGCTTTAGATTATTTGTTCCATATAGTTTTTACATGCTTGAACACTTAAAACATCATTATAATCGTGTCTTATAGCTTAAAGTGGTATCATACACTTGCTACAAACTTCAGATTACAAATAAAACAGTCAGGCTAATCAGCCCTTCGACGCAGCTGCGCTGTAGTTTGGCTTGGGAGGGGCGCAGCTGCGCAGCTCCCTGGCCAGACCATATTTTGAATTTTCATTTCTTGATTTTATTTTAGTTTCTAGCATGCATGGATGTTAACACATATCATATACCCATGTTAAGAGACCATGGCTTTTCCAAAGGTCATTCCACGTTTACTTTTACACATTATGGTTTTATATGGAAATTCTAGTTAAGGCTAAACAAGTTCATGAAATTAAGAGGATAACTACATTAACCATTTATCCATGTAAGGATGTTATACAATCTGTAATACGCATGCTCGCATGTATTCACTTCATTTACACGTAGTTAGTATCATTCATCTCTTCAAAACTTGTCTAAAATCATGCTTGATTAACTTATATTGTGTCTAACAAGATGAATGCACATATTAGTCATGTTTAGTGGCATAAAGAGTATTAGCATGTTATATCACAAGTTTAGAATATAAGTAACACCATGTCCATGTATATTAGTTTCAAAACGTCCAAGTTTATTTTTAAAAGTCATTTTAAACAAATCTTAAAGCAATTTAGTATCTGTAAGGCGACTTTGAATCACACCTCATGCTCATGTATACACATAACCCAGCCATATACATGCTAAAAGTCAGAACTCACAACACACAAGTTTCATCAAAGTTTATTTTCAAAACTCCTAGTTTCTTTTAGAAAATATGAATTTAAGTAGACTAAAGCAATTCATATTATGCAAAGGGACTTTATACTATATGTTAAACCTATTTTCATGCATAACTAAGTCAAACCAACATGCTAGAGGTATCCCATTACAGCAGAAATTCACTGCCTAATTCTGGTGCCCGGCGCAGCTGCGTAATTTTGTACTAGGAGAGTGGCGCAGTTGTGCCATCCTGGGACAGAACCAGGAAAGCTCTGCATCAGCAGAACTCAGCAAATTTAACATACAACCTTTGATTTAGCATGCTTAGTCTAACTATACAACACCATAAACATACATATAACTCATATAACATAATGGTATCCATTTTCAAACCAACTATCAAGAATTCATGTTAATTTTCTAAGAACTTGTAAAACATGAAATGAAGAACTTGTTATAGGGTATTACCTCTATGAAGATGAAATGCTAATACTTTGCTTCTAGCTTCAGATTGCCTTCTAATTTCAGCACATTCACACTCTAATTACATTTATCAGATAATTTAGCAACTAGAGATATGAAGAGGGGAGCTTCGATTTATAGAGAATTCATTACCTAGACCAAGGCTTTGCCCCAAGGATTAAATCCAATGGAAGATGGAAGAAGATGATGGGAAATGAGAAGTTGGTAGTATAGTTCCCACACTCTATTGAACCCACACCCCCTTCATCATTTGCAAAACTCTAAGTTTGATAAGGAGGAGGTAGGCTTAGGCCAATGGCCTATTCACGTGATGAAGGAGATGGGACTCACAAAATGGGACAACCTATTAGTTCCTCAACATCAGCAAAATGGGTACTAGCATACATTGGTTTACTACCTTTTGGACTCACAAGTTTACATTTAATGACTTAATGTTATTACCATATAATAAGTTAAGGGTACATATACCCATAATCATATAATCCATGTACATTGGGGTTAGTCCAAATAACATTTACATTAGGTTAGAATATAATTTAGTTGGGTACTAGCAACCCATTATTTTCCATAAAATTTATTATTTTAATAATACCCAAATATTGAAATAATTATTTAATTTCAAGTATTTAGTTACTTAAAATTCATTTTTCCCCGTACTTCGGAAATACACATTTAATTAACTCACCATACATCATAATGTCACATAAGCTTCTTTATACAACTTAGTAAGTTATATAATTCAATTTACTTTTACCATATAGTCTTATACATTAATTATTCACATCATTTTATTATTCTTGATATCCCACATTATATGAAGTAAATTTATTGTATTAGTTATTTATGTAATCACACAACACATGTAACGACATATAACAACAATTAAATAACAATAATAATTAATCCATCACACAATTTAGTTACTCCCTTCATTAATTTAATTAATAAATTACTTATTTTATTACTTTGTCACACTAGGAATATTTCATAAGCTTAATTAAGCTTCATTATCGTTTCCACAAAAATTCTCAATTGTCATATACTTAATTCAATTTAATTGAATTATCACATCTTTTACCCCAAAGATATATATTCATAGCCAAATAAATATTAAAACTTTTATATAAATTTAATTATTAGTATTATTCATAAAATTCACGGATATTACATTTAGCATGGAAGATTCCAAGAGAAGTCTCATGTCGATGAGCCATGGAATACATCTCTCCAAGAAACAGGCCCCAAAGACACCTGAGGAGAGAGACCATATGAGTAAGATCATTATGTTTCAGCAATAGGATCTATTATGTATGATATGATATGTACTAGACCAGATGTCGCTCATGCACTTAGTGTAACGAGCAAATATCAGTCGAATCCTGGAGAAGAGCACTAGAAGGTAGTGAAAAATATTCTAAAGTACTTAAGAAGAACTAAGGATGTATTTCTTGTCTACGGTGGGTCTGAATTAAACTAGAAGGCTATACAAACTCAAGTTTTCAAACAGACCAAGATGACAACAAATTTGTTTCGTATTTACCTTAAACTGTGGCGCAGTGGGTTGGAAGAGTTCTAAATAGCAAACAGTTGCTGATTTAGTGACAAAGGCAGAGTATATAGCTGCAAGTGAAGCTGCAAAGGAAGTTATTTGGACGAAAAAGTTCATAACTAAACTTAACGTGGTTTCTAGCATTAGAGGAGCAGTACCTTTATTCTGTTATAACACCGGAGCAGTTGCACATGCCAACAAACCCAGGTCTCATTGGAAATCTAAACACCTATTGCGACGGTTTCATTTGATTAGAGAAATCATTGAAAGGGGAGATGTCATCCTAGAGCGAGTGGACACTTAAAACAACATTGCAGATCCATTTACTAAAGCTTTAACACAACTGTAGTTTGATCGTCACTTAGAGAAGATGGGTATGAGATACCATGGCTAATGGCTTTAGTGCAAGTGGGAGATTAAAAGTAGTATGCACACAAGCCAATCATATTTGATATGATGAAGCATTTACTTTGTAACAATCTTATTCATTTATTAATAAAAGAATTTTTTTATTAAAGGCTTTTAATTTATCTGCATAATACTATTATATATAAATGTGATAAACCCATAGTTTTAAGAAATGCTTTTAGAATCATGATGATGATCATGCTAATGAGATCTAAATTCTTAGAAAGCTTAAAACTAAAATAGTTCCCAATCATTTGATTACTAAATAGGGGATTAGTAAATCCAGATAGATTGGTACAAATGTTACTTGCTAATTTGATGATAATGATTGATCTCATGATCATTTGTGTAGAGACACTAAAGCAAGTATATAGGTGCTTATTGAAGAATAAGTACACTGAACGTGGCTCACTAAGGAATACCTAATAGAGTTTTACTCGCTTATCAATAGGAATTCCTTTAGTGATAGTAGTGCAAGTAATCCTTAGACTTGAGATCATCATAGTATCTTATGTATGATGAGTTATACTTTGACATGTCCCTTAAGACCCTAAGGGTATATCAAAGGGTATGCTTGGGTATAATTAATTATACATGGAGATAATGAATGATCAATAAAGAATCTACCACTTCTAGTAAAAGAAGAGAATGTCCTATGTGATTCGATAAATGACAACTCAGTAATCCTTGGCTAAGGCAGAATAAAATTAGAAAGTAATTTCTAATTTGCATTATTAGAGTTTGTGCATTTAGGATCGAAATACATATAATTAAATAAAATAAGACTTGATAAAAATTACATGTCTTATATTTAATTGGGACATTGTATGGTGGAAGGAATGAATTGTACGATAACTATTTACTCAAAGGTTCTTTTATGATTAATGTTGAAATCTATATTATCTGGAAAGTCGTTGAGCGCTACAGCCCTTATTATAGAATAAATATTATTTATTTAAATAAAATTAGAATTGTTATAATTAATTTATTCACAATCAATTTAATATGGATGAATATTTATTTAAGAAGCAAATGATATAATCGTAATAATAAGTTAATTATATTTAATTTAATCTATGGTGATAGAATAAATTAAATAGCTTAATATTTATTATTTAATATTTTAAAAAAATTAAATATAAATTAATAAGAGGAGTCTTATTATTATTACTATTCTTATTATTAGTTTAATTCCTAAAAGAGTTTGGGAATTAATTAATAAAAGTACTCTCTCATATATATATTCCTAATAAGATTAGGAGGATAATTAATTAAAAGAGTTTAATTATTCCTATAAGATCCCAAATTTTATGAATAAGATTTAATTTTCTTTATATATTATTTTGAAATAGTAAGGTGTTGATTTGATAAATGTGATAAGTTATGGATGAAATGTGCAAAGTTTACAAAGTAAACAAGTGGTTATAAAATATTCGTTATGTCGGAGAATATTCGTTTGGTCGAGAAATATTTTTTTTATCGGAGAATATTCGTACAACGGCGCAGTCATTGGTGGACCCCACAACGGAATGAATGTCGGATATAGAAAGCGACAGAAGTAACCTTTTTATAAAAATAACAGCAAAACTGTTACCGTTAGTACTGTTGAAATACCCGGTGGTTAAAATACAGTAATACGTGGTGTTGCACAGTAGCACACGGTATTGCACAGTATTTCGAATTATTGATTCTTACGTAGAAAGACACTTACTCAATTATTGTAACAATAATTACTGTTTAATATTTTATATTATTGATTCAATAATTGCATAATATTTTATTGGTTCAATATTTACTACGTTGATATTTTATATCAATAAGTGCTACTTTGATATTTTATATTATTGATTCAATAATTGTCATTGCACATTATTTCAAATTATCAAATCAATAATTCATATTATTTGAATAATATTATTAGATAGCATTATTGACAATGTCTAAGGAAGTTCTGTCTAGGAAAATGATTAATTGCGCGCCAATAAGGAGAAATCCTTATCGGAAGGCCCCCTCTTTCCTGAGAATGACCTGGTTGTCAATATTGTAGTTCTGTAATATTATTTGTGAATAATTAATTTTTGATATATATGATAAGAAAATATTTATTCAATGTGAATTTAAACGGAGAAATTTTTAACATATGACATTTGTTGAAAGTTGGTATTTTATCTTCTTCGAAAAAATAATTCATTCAAATATATTATTATAAAATTATATTATAGTAGTATGATGTGATTATATAATAGTATGATTTATATAATTTGAATGGTAACATTATTATAGTAAATTATTGGTATAAAAGTTAAACGAGGTGTAATAGTGCAAATTGAATTTGAACTCTTTTGATGCAAACAATGATGTCATCGGAGCGATGATGTAAACAATGATGTCATCAGAGCGATGACATAAGCAATGATGTCATAGATCGATGATGTCATAAATTATAGCGAAAAGACTATTTTACCCTTACTCTGCCGAGCCTATAAATAGAAGCTCATTTCTTCATTATTTCTCACCAATTCACTAAAGCTATAGAGAGAGAAAGTATAGAGAGAATAAGAGAGAAAAGAAGAGTATTCTGCTATTACGCTAGTGCAGTCTCCAAATTTTAAGGTAAGAGGTATTATTTTTTTCGTATTCATGAAGAGAGTTATTTTCTTTCAATACTCGTAAGGGTTGTTATTCCATTCTTTATTATTCTGTTAGAATAACCTGTCTACGCGGACTACCGCATGCATGGTGAAATCCTGTTGTTATTCTACTCTTTATTATTATGTGGGAATAACCTGTCTACGCGGACTACCGCATGCGTGGTGAATAACCCTTCGTATTCAGCTGTTATTAAATTGTGGAAATAATCTGTTTGAGCGGACTACTACCAGACGGGTGAAAATCCAATTGCAGTTTCGTATATTGTTTCATTTTAGATTCCTAACTCTAAACTTACTACGGTAAGTATTACTTCTATAATTCCTGAAATGATCAGATATTACTTGAGTTTTGCACTTCATCTAATATTATTTCACTGGAATATTGGTCTGAACTTTCTTGTGAAATTTTTATTTTCATGTCGAGTTACTATTCATGAATTACTATTCACGAGTTACTATTCACAGGGTACTATTCACGGTAAAAAAAATATTTTTTTTCCAAATCATCTTGATTGGATCTAGGTTTTGATCTTCATTCTTGAACTCTGGATAAATTCTCTAATATTTGTCCTTTATCTCACTAGATCCGTTATTCGTATTATTTTTCATTATCCTCAGTTTTAAATGGTGATATAACTGAATATCTTTGGCCTGTAGTGCAAAGATGAATAATTATATGATGAATATCTTTGGCCTGTAGTGCAAAGATGAATGATTACCTATTGAATATCTTTGGCCCGTAGTGCAAAGATGGACAGGTGTTGAGTTGAACATGACCAACTGATGATACAAATGAATATCTTTGGCCCGTAGTGCAAAGATGGATATTTGATTCGAGATGTATATGGATTGATGTTACAGGGATAAAATATTGATGATGGACTTTTAAATCAAAGAAGATAGTAGACATCATTCTCTACTTAACTCTTCTAATGAATTGTTATTTTCGCTGCGAATATTGATCTAAAACTTGTTGTCCATAATATTTTATCTGATTTATTGAAGGCTAATGATAATTTGTTTTTCATTATCTTAGTCATAATATTCTTTACTAGGCTAGTTGAGCTCACCTTTTTCTTCCATTGTTCTCTTCAGGAAATGAGAATATCGCGGGTACTAGTCGGGGAATGGAGTGATGGTCCGAGTTAGAGCTGTAGAAGTCCTCACTATTTTTTTATTTAAAATAGTGTGATAATAAATGTAATGATGACTTAGTTTGAATGTTAATATTTTCTACATATCTGTATTGACACTCACGGTTGTGTGGTCGTATTTCGCACGACCGTGTGATATGAAAGATTGTATTTGAATTTTGTTAAGTGTATTTAGCGACTCAAAATGGGTTGAGTATTAAACCTATTTTGGGGGCGTTAAAGTTGGTATCAGAGCTTAGGGATATGATCTCTGGCGGAGATCTGGGAATAGAACTAGGAGGGGAGAGACGAGTAAAACCTTCGCTAGTGTGTCCTACCTAAGCTTAATTATTATTTAATTGGTCGGTTGAAATATAGGGTTAATATGTGATATGTTAATTTTGTTTGATTAACTATTGTTTTGTGGCAGTATTTGAGAATGGCAGCTGAAAATCTAAACAATGCAGTAAATGAGAACGTTGAGACACCTTTAATCACCAATGAGGAGAACGTGCAACATGAAGGCTATATTCCTCCTGTAAACAATCCTACCGAAGAAATGATAAATGACGAGATGTTTAGAAGCTTTTTGCAGTTTATGCAAAACCAGACGAGGGAGACTCGTGTTCATAATACTAGTGGAAATAACAACTCGCGGCTTGTCACTGCCAAGCAATTTAAAGAGTTGGGACCACCAGAGTTTCAAGGAAAGCCAGATCCAATCAAGGCAGAAAATTGGATTAAGCAAATTACCAAGATATTTGATGTCTTGGGATGCACGGAGGAACAGAAGGTTCTATTTTCCACCTTTATGTTCCGTGGAGAAGCAGATTACTGGTGGGAATCTATGAAACGTACCCAGCCTGCCGCACTCAAGATGACTTGGAGGGTGTTCCAGAAACTGTTCAATAACAAGTACTTTCCAAAAAGTATTCGTCACATGAAAGAGGTAGAGTTCATCAGACTGGAACAAAATAACATGACTGTGTCCCAGTACGAGGCTAAATTCGCAGAGTTATCCTGGTTTGCACCTCATTTGGTGGAGAATGAGGAACGTATGACGCGGATGTTTCTGAGAGGTTTGAAACCCGAGATTCGTCAATACCTCATTTTTCACAAATTTTTTCTATATTTGGATGTAGTGAACAGGGCCCAGTTATTAGAACGAGATAATGATTATGTTCAACCAAGGGACAACAACCAAGGTTGTACCGGTGGCAGCAGTCATCGGAACAATGACAGCCAGCAGGGAGGAAAGTATCATGCCAGAAGCGGTAACCACTCTGGTGGTAATCGTGGCCATGATAATAGAAAAAGTGAGTCGGGGGGAGATTTCAAGAAGAGAAGGTACAACAATGAGAATGTGAAAACATCGACAGCAGCACCAACATCAACTGTTTCTAGGGGAGGAGAACGACCGCCGGTCGTATGCTATAAATGCGGGCAAGAGGGACATATCAACCCCAACTGCACACAACAATCCAAGTTGTGTTATAACTGTGGAAAGGAAGGGCACATAGCTCGAGTGTGTCCTGTAGCGAAACCAAGTCAAGTAGGGATGGTGACTCCAAAGGCTATCTCTGCCAAGTCAAAGTCAGTGGTTCCTGGAAGAGCATTTGTCGTGACTGTCCAACAAGCGAGGAACCCGAACGAGGTTATTACGGGTAAGCTGATAATAAACTCTTGCGAAGTTTACACTTTATTAGATACTGGTGCTACCCATTCTTTTATTTCACCTACTTGTGCTCAACGTTTGAACTTGACACCTGAGAAATTAGACTTTGGCTTATCTGTTGAAACTCCGTTGGGAGAAACCTTCGTTACATCTACAGTTTACAAATCTTGCTCGATTCAAATTGGTACCCTCACCCTACCTGTTGATCTTATATCGTTGAAAATACTTGCATTTGATGTGATTTTAGGAATTGACTGGTTGACCACTTATCATGCCAAAATTGATTATTTTCGTAAGGTTGTTAGTTTTCATATTCCTAACCAACCTATTGTGCGAATTCAAACAACCAAACCACTAAAATCAATCAATGTTATTTCAAGTCATAAAGCTATTCGTTTATTGAAAAACGGATGTCAAGCTTTCTTAGCCCATGTCACTGATCTAAACTAGAAAACATCAGGTTTGAATGATATTTTTGTTGTTAATGAGTTTCCTGATGTATTTCCCGAAGAAGTTCCCGGTTTACCCCTGGAACGTGAAGTTGAATTCTTTATTGACCTTGAACCCGGTACAAAACCCATTTCTAAAACCCTATATCGAATGGCTCCTATAGAACTTCAGGAATTAAAGGTCCAACTACAAGAGTTGTTAGACATCAGTTTTATACACCCTATTACATCTCCTTGGGGTGCTCCTGTTTTATTCGTAAAGAAGAAAGACGGGAGTATGCGACTTTGTATTGACTATTGGGAGTTGAACCATGTCACCATCAAAAATAGGTATCCATTACCTCGTATTGATGACCTGTTCTACCAGTTGCAAGGTGCACAATTCTTTTCAAATATCGATCTTCGTTCTGGATATCATCAGTTGAAGATTAAAACTGAGGATATTTCGAAGACTGCTTTCAGAACTCGATACGAGCATTATGAATTCTTAGTCATGTCTTTTGGATTGACTAATGCTCCTGCTGCTTTTATGGATATGATGAACCGTGTATTCAAGGAATATTTAGATCAGTTCGTGGTTGTCTTTATTGATGACATCCTCATCTATTCCAAAAGCCGTGAAGATCATGAGCACCACTTGAAGCTGGTACTTCAAAGGCTTCGTGAAAACAAGCTATATGCAAAGCTGAATAAATGCGAGTTCTGGCTTGAGGAGGTAGCATTCCTTGGGCACATAGTATCAAAACGTGGAGTATCTGTGGACCCAGCGAAGATTGAAGCAATACAAAGTTCGGAGCAACCGAAGTCGGTGACCGAAGTACGTAGCTTTCTGGGCTTAGCTGGTTATTATCAGAGATTCGTGGAAGGATTTTCTCGAATCGCTACTCCATTAATTCAGCTGACTCGGAAAGATATAAAATTCATATGGAACGAGGAATGCGAGAAGAGCTTTCAAGAGCTCAAGAGGAGACTCATTTCGGCACCTGTTCTGACGATACCATCTGGTTCGGATGGATATATCATTTACAGTGATGCTTCGGACAAAGGGTTAGGATGTGTTCTCATGCAACATGGGAAAGTCATATCCTATGCCTCGCGAAAATGCAAGGAATATGAGAGGAATTATCCTACTCATGATCTAGAGTTGGCAGCAGTCGTTTTCGCGTTGAAGATCTAGAGACACTACCTGTATGGGGAGAAAGTGGAGATCTATACGGATCATAAGAGCCTCAAGTATTTCTTCACCCAGAAGGAACTCAACATGCGGCAACGACGTTGGCTTGAGCTGTTGAAAGATTACGATCATACCATCCAATACCATCTTGGAAAAGCGAACGTGGTTGCTAACGCATTTAGTAGAAGATCATATGCGGGAACGAATGCGATGTTTTCAGGGCCTATTTTGTGTGATTTACAAAAGATGGAGATAGAGTTCAAGACTCCGGGGACCCATGCGATGATATCAAGTATACGCGTAGAACCAGCTTTGATTGATAAAGTTAAAGCTGCTCAAGCTACAGACCCGGAGCTGATGAATATGAGGAAGAAGGTTCAAGAAGGTGCTATTCCAGAAGTAAGGATTGATGAAGAAGGAATACTTCTAGTCAACTCCAGACTTTGTGTTCCTGACGATTCTGATTTGAAGTATAGAATCATGATGGAGGCACACAACACACCGTTTGCAATCCATCTTGGAAGTACCAAAATGTATCGTGATCTTCGACATACATTTTGGTGGAGCAATATGAAGAGAGAGATCGCGGAGTTCATCTCGAGGTGTTTAACATATCAACGTGTCAAGGCAGAGCATCAAATGCCAAAGGGTCCATTGCAACCACTTGAGATTCCAAAGTGGAAGTGGGAACACATTACCATGGATTTCGTTATGGGTCTTCCCAAGGTTTCTTAAGGCATAGATGTAATTTGGTTTATTATTGATAGATTAACCAAGTCTGCTCATTTCTTGCCGATACGAGAGACTTATTCCCTTGAACGTCTTGCTCGTATGTAAGTGAATGAGATTGTGAGATTGCATGGCATGCCAATATCCATAGTTTCGGATCGTGACCCAAGATTCACTTCACGATTTTGGGTCAGCTTACAGAAAGCTATGGGCACGAATTTATGATTTAGTTCGGCATATCATCCACAAACAGACGGGCAATAGGAAAGGACTATCCAAACTCTAGAAGATCTATTGAGACTCTGTGTTCTAGACTTCAAAGGAAATTGGGATAAGTACCTACCATTGGTGGAATTCTCCTACAATAACAGTTATTAGGCAAGTATAGGCATGGCTCCATTCGAGGCGTTGTATGGACGAAAATGTCGTTCTCCAGTATGCTGGGACGAGGTGGGTGAAGCAACATTGTTGGGACCGGAGTTAGTACGTATGACTACAGAAAAGATTCAAATGATCCGGCAACGTATACAAACTGCACAAGATCGACAAAAGAGTTATGCTGATCTTCATCGAAGAGATGTGGAGTTTAATGTCGGAGATCATGTATTATTACGTGTTGCTCCATGCAAAGGAGTTATGAGATTCGAAAAGAGAGGAAAGCTCAACCCACGATTCATTGGTCCATTTGAAATCCTTGACCGAGTAGGAAATGTGGCCTATAGACTCGCCTTACCTCCAAGCATGTCTCGTGTTCATAACGTTTTTCACATATCTGTGCTTCGTAAATATGTGAAAGATCGAAACCACATTATTGAGTTAGAACCAGATGAGATAGCCAAAGATTTAACATACGAGGAGGTACCTGTTAAGATCTTGGATAGGAAGGAACATGTTCTACGCTCAAAGGTTATACCTCAAGTTAAAGTTTTGTGGAGGAACCATGATATCGAGGAAATGACCTGGGAGTTAGAATCGGAAATGAAAAAGAGGTATCCTCACCTTTTCGACATACCAGGTACGTACGTCAATTTCGAGGACGAAATTTCATAAGGAGGGGAGGTTGTAAGATCCCAAATTTTATGAAGAAGATTTAATTTTATTTATATATTATTTTGAAATAGTAAGGTGTTGATTTGATAAATGTGATAAGTTATGGGTAAAATGTGCAAAGTTTACAAAGTAAACACGTGGTTATAAAATATTCGTTGTGTCGGGGAATATTCATTTGGTCGAGGAATATTCTTTTTGACGGAGAATATTCGTATGACGGCGCAGTCATTGGTGGACCCCACAACGAAATGAATGTCGGATATAAAAACCGACAAAAGTAACCTTTTTATAAAAATAACGGCAAAACTGTTACCGTTAGTACTGTTGAAATACCCGGTGGTTAAAATACAATAATACGTGGTGTTGCACAGTAGCACACAGTATTACACAGTATTTTGAATTATTGATTCTTACGTAGGAAGGCACTTACTCAATTATTGTAACCGTAATTACTGTTTAATATTTTATATTATTGATTCAATAATTGCATAATATTTTATTGGTTCAATATTTGCTATGTTGATATTTTATATCAATAGGTGCTACTTTGCTATTTTATATTATTGATTTAATAATTGTCATTGCACATTATTTTAAATTATCAAATCAATAATTCATATTATTTGAATAATATTATTAGATAGCATTGATGGCAATGTCTAAGGAAGTTCTGTCTAGGAAAGGGGTTGATTAATTGCGCGCCAATAAGGAAAAATCCTTATCGGATGGCCCCCTCTTTCCTGGGAACGACCTGGTTGTCAATATTATAGTTCTGTAATATTATTTGTGAATAATTAATTTTTGATATATATGATAAGGAAATATTTATTCAATGTGGATTTAAACGGAGAAATTTTTAACATTTGACATTTGTTGAAAGTTGGTATTTTATCTTGTCCGATAAAATAATTCATTCAAATATATTATTATAATATTACATTATAGTAGTATGATGTGATTATATAATAGTATGATTTATATAATTTGAATGGTAACATTATTATAGTAAATTCATGGTATAAAAGTTAAACGAGGTGGAAGAGTGCAAATTGAATTTGAACTCTTATGATGCAAACACTGATGTCATCGGAGCGACGAGGTAAGCAATGATGTCATCGGAGCGATGAGGTAAGCAATGATGTCATAGATCGATGATGTAAGCGATGATGTCATAAATTATGACAAAAAGACTATTTTACCCTTACTCTGCAGAGCCTATAAATAGAAGCTCATTTCTTCATTATTTCTCACCAATTCACTGAAGCTATAGAAAGAGAAAGTATAGAGAGAATAAGAGAGAAAGAAGAAGAGTATTCTGCTATTACGCTAGTGCAATCTCCAAATTTTAAGGTAAGGGGTATTATTTCTTTCGTATTCATGAAGAGAGTTATTTTCTTTCAATACTCGTAAGGGTTGTTATTCCATTCTTTATTATTCTGTTGGAATAACTAGTCTACGCGGACTACCGAATGCATGGTGAAATCCTGTTGTTATTCTATTCTTTATTATTTTGTGGGAATAACCTGTCTACGCGAACTACCGCATGCTTGATGAATAACCCTTCGTATTCAGTTGTTATTAAATTGTGGAAATAATTTGTTTGATCGGATTACCGCCAGACGGGTGAAATCCAATTGCAGTTTCGTATATTGTTTAATTTAAGATTCCTAACTCTAAACTTACTATAGTAGTATTACTTCTATAATTCTTGAAATGATCAGATATTACTTGAGTTTTGCGCTTCATCTAATATTATTTCACTGGAATATCGGTCTGAACTTTCTTGTAAAAATTTTATCTTTTCATTTCGAGTTACTATTCATGAGTTACTATTCACGGGGTACTATTTACGGTAAAAAAAATATTTTTTTTCCAAATCATCTTTGATTGGATCCAGGTTTTGATCTTCATTCTTGAACTCTGGATAAATTCTCTAATATTTGTCCTTTATTTCACTGGATCCGTTATTCGTATTATTTTTCATTATCTTTAGTTCTAAATGGTGATATAACTGAATATCTTTGGCTTGTAGTGCAAAGATGAATAATTATGTGATGAATATCTTTGGCCTGTAGTGCAAAGATGAATGATTACCTGATGAATATCTTTGGCCCGTAGTGCAAAGATGGACAGGTGTTGAGTTGAACATGACCAACTGATGATACAAATGAATATCTTTGGCCCGTAGTGCAAAGATGGATATTTGATTTGAGATGTATATGGATTGATGTTACAGGGATAAAATATTGATGATGGACTTTTAAATCAAAGAAGATAGTAGATATCATTTTCTACTTAACTCTTCTAATGAATTGTTATTTTCGCTGCGAATATTGATCTAAAACTTGTTGTCCATAATATTTTATCTGATTTATTGAAGGGTAATGATAATTTATTTTTTATTATCTTAGTCATAATATTCTTTATTGGGCTAGTTGAGCTCACTTTTTTCTTCCATTGTTCTCTTCAGAAAATGAGAATATCGCAGGTACTTCAATAATTCATAATAAATAGCCCTTTATCAGAAAAATACAAATTTTATGTCCATTTCAAAGAAAATTTATTTCTCTACAACTTTGTAGAAGAAATTATTTTCAAATTCTGAACGAAAAATGACCGAAATCCACATATGGATGATTTTCAACACCAAAATACTGATAAAAATATATCAGCACTAATTCCTTCATTTATATCCACAATGAATAAATATTTTCTTATCATATAAATCAATAATTAATTATTCATAAATAATATTATTGAACTACAATATTGACAACCAGGTTGTTCCCAGGAAAGACAGGGCTTTTCGATAAGGATTTCTTCTTACTGGCGCGCAATTAGGTGACCAAACCTCTCGTAGACAGAACTTCCTTAGACATTGCCAATAATGCTATCTAATAATATTATTCAAATAATATAAATTACTGATCTGATAACGGGAAATAGTGTGCAGTAACAATTATAGGTGACTCCCCCAGAATAGGTCCAATCCAACCAACCCATTCTGGGTCGCCAAATACATTGTACAGAATCCAAATATAACTTTTATATCACACGGTCGTGCAAAATACGACCACACAACTGTGAGTGTCAATACAAATATGTAGAAAATATAAACATTCAAACTAAGTTCTCATTACAATTATTATCACACTATTTTATAAAAATAGTGAGGACTACTACTGCACTAACTCGGACCATCACTCTGTCCCCCTGCTAGTCCCTGCGACATTCTCATTTACTGAAGAGGACAATAGATGAAAAGGGTGAGCTTAACTAGCCCAGTAAAGAATATTATGACTAAGATAATAAAGAATAATTTATCGTTAGTCTTCAACAAATCAGATAAAATATTATGGACAACAAGTTTTAGATCAACAACTGCAGCAGAAATAATAATGCATCAGAAGAATTAAGTAGAAAATGATGTCTACTATATTCTATGATTTGAAAGTCCATAATCAATATTTTATCCTTGTAACATCAATCAATATATATCTTGAATCAAATATTCATCTTTGTACTACAGGCCAAAGATATTCATTTGTATCACCAATTGGTCATGTTTATCTCAACACCTGTCTATCTTTGCACTACGGCCAAAGATATTCATCAGGTAATCATTCATCTTTGCACTACAGGACAAAGATATTCATCAAATAATCATTCATTTTTGCACTACAGGGCAAAGATATTCAGTTATATCACCATTCAGGACTGAAGATGATGAAAAATAATATAAATAACGAATCTAGTGAGATAAAGGACAAAGATTAGGAATTCGTAATTTAGTTTATCCATGTTCAAGAATTCTCCATAATAATCAATTGTGGAGCAAAATTCAAGAATGAAGACCAAAACTTGGATCCAATCAAAGATAGGTCCCATAATAGCCAACTTGGATAAAGAAAAAAAAATTAAATTTTTCGTTGAATAGTACCGTATTCATAAATTGTGTCGTATACGTGAATAGTAACCCCGACATGAAAAGGTAGAAATTTTCATAAGAAAAATCATACTTCGTGAATAGTACCATATTTATGAATAGTGTTGTATACGTGAATAGTGACGTATACGTGAATAGTAACCCCGACGAAAAAGGTAAAAAATTCATACCAATATTTCAATGAAATGATATTAAAAACAATATCATCATTTACGAAAAAAATAACATCCCTTAACTCAAAGGAATAGTACTTCTGATTAGAATATCGGATATAATGCTGAAGGAAACTTGCACTGTATAGCAACACTCAAAGTATCTAAATACTCACAAAAATACGTTCGATATTATAGAGAAAGAAAACTTCTGATTCTGGTGTGATTTTTAATTCTAACCTAAACACATTATTTATAGAAAAATACTTAGAACGCCAAAACAGAATTTTTTTTAAAATAATATGTTTATAAAAAAAAAATTCGCACACCTCCTTGACCATTTCATCAGCCCACACAAGTGGGGCCCACCATAAAAAAATGTTTTTATTAAAAAAAATATTTATAACCCCAAAAATCAATTATTCTGGAACATAAATAATTCATAATAAATAGCCTTTTTATCAGAAAAATACGAATCTTATGTCCATTTCATAGGAAATTTAATTCTCTACAACTTTGTAGAAGAATTTTTTTTAAAATTCTGAACGAAAAATGACCAAAATTCACATACGAATGATTTTCCACACCAAAATATTGATAAAAACACATCAGCACTAATTCCTTCATTTATATCCACAATGACTAAATATTTCCTTATCATATAAATCAATAATTAATTATTCATAAATAATATTATAGAACTACAATATTGACAACCAGGTTGTTCCCAGGAAAGAGGGGGCTTTCCGATAAGGATTTCTCCTTACTAGCGCGCAATTAGGTGACCAAACCTCTCGTAGACAGAACTTCCTTAGACATTGCCAATAATGTTATCTAATAATATTATTCAAATAATATGAATTACTGATCTGATAATGGGAAATACTGTGCAGTAACAATTATTGAATTAACAATAATATAAAAATACTGTGCAATACCGTGAGCTACTGTGCAACAACGCGTATTACTTTACTTTAACCATCGGGTATTCCAACAGTGTTAACGGTAACAATTACGCCGTTATTTTTAGAAAATTCATTCTTGTCGTTTTCTTCATCCGACAGTTTTTCGTTATGGAGCCCACAAATGGCTGCGCCGTCGTACGAATATTCCCCGACAGCATGAATATTCCACGACCAACCGAATATTCCCCGACAACAATGAATATTTTATAACCACTTGCTTATTTGAAATATCTGCGCATATTACCCATAACTTTTCACATTATTCAAATCAACCCCTTACTATTCAAAATAATATATAGAGGAAGTTCAATTTTTATTCATAAAAAGTTGGGGTCTTACACCTGAGTTTGATCCGGAGGATGAGTCTGAGGAAATGGTGGTATAAGATGATGAAGAGGAGGATCAAGAAGAGATACCACTCAATTCTATCGGAGCTGAGATGATCGATGAGGTGTATGATCGTAACATAGAGTTAAAGAGTTGGAAGAGCAAGTCGTAGAGCACCATGCAACGTTAGAGCAAAAAGATGCCACGATTCAAGATATCACTGCACGAATTATGGAGCTTGAACAGAGGCTGGTACAGTTGGAGTATTAAAGAGGAAAGTTAGTGGCTGAGATTGAGAACGTGCAGGATGACTTGAGAGGGGAGTCAGCTAAGCGGGTGATAGCCGAGGACGCATGGTTGAGGGCTTCTAAATGCATAGATCTTGTTGTAGGTCAGGTTCGATCAAAGAAGGCCAGAATGGATGAGATGGATTACGCTTTCCACACAGTGATTGATAGGATCAATTTTTCCACTATCCTGTGCAGTTTGAAGATTATCCATGGTATGTGATGGTTCGCAGGATAATTTTTTGTATCATGAAGCAGGAACGCAATGAAGCTGTGCGACGTGGAATTTCGTTGTAGATCGTGATAAGAAAAATAATATAAATAACTATGAAAGTTAATAAGATGTAAATCCCAACTTTTGAGATAAATAATGGGATAAGAAAATAATGTAAATCTGGAATTTTTTTGTTTTCAGGATAGATGATGTAAATAGCAGTTATGCTATCTTTGATATGTTTTAAGGTAAAAAATGAATAAATATATCAGTGTTTATTAAATGTGTCATGTGTTATCTAAAAGTGTTTAAGATAAGCCTTAAATGTTGAAATGAATGAATAATGATCTAATAACGCAGTTTTTAAACAGTAAGATGCTGCCCAGAATGAGACAACCACATCAGCAAACTCTTGAGGGATCAACAAACAATAATGAAGCTAACGCTAATCCAGTGCAACAGTTGGTGAATTTGCTAGTGGGAGCACTTGCGAATCACCCGTAATCCCATGTCCCAACTTTTAAGGACTTCAAGGCTGTAAGACTCTAGGAATTTCAAGGGTATATCGATCCAGTCGAAGCTCAGACCTAGATAATGGAGATGGAAAAAGTGTTCGATGTCGCTAGGGTTACAAAGACCAAATGACTGCCTTCACGACTTTCATGCTGAAGGCAGAAGTAAGTTATTGGTGGTAGACTACCAAATGTCGAGGAGGTCAAGGGGTGATTTCATGGGATAGGTTTAAGGAGATGTTTTTTGAGATGTATTTCCCGTACAGTTTGCAAAATCATATGGAAGTTCAGTTTCTAGAACTCAAGCAATAAGCAATGACGGTGCTAGAGTATGCGGCGAAGTTTAACGAGTTTGCAAGGTTTGCACCATATTAAGTTAATACTGATGAGAGGAAGGCAAGAAGGTTCGAGCAGGGACTGAAGCCCTTGCTATATAGACGAGTCTCAATGTTTTAACTTAATTCATTCGCAGTAGTGTTGGAAAAGGCAATTATTTCTAAAGGGGAAATTGATGTGCTGATGAAGTACAATCAGGAACAGAAGAAAAAGAAAAGTGAAAGTGAAAACAAGGCAGGAGGTAGCCATAGTGACAGTATTAAGAAAAGGAAATGGAATGATAGTATTACCATTGGGAATCAACAACGAAATCACAAGAAGAGGGTAGAGGCTTGTAGCAACTGTGGGAAGAATCATGTGGGAGTTTGTATGAAAGGAAAAAAGAATATGTTACAACTGTAGCTTAGAGGGCCATATTGCACCAAATTGCACTAGTCCAAAGAAAGGATCATGTTTTACTTGTGGGTCGAAGGACCACATAGCTCGTGATTGTCCAAAGAAGGTGGCAGGAGAGCAGAGCGGAGGCATAGAAAATAGTAGCAGTGGCAAGCTGACCATCACTGGACTAGCGCAGCGGAGTTGACCAACCGCTGATACATTCAATATTATGGTGCAGGATGTTGTGCAATCCAAGGATGTGGTGTCAGCTATCATTCTGATCAATGATCTAAATGCTTATGTATTATTTGATTCGGGTGCTACTTGTTCATTTATATTCGATGAATTAGCTAGGAAGTTAGATTTGCATCAAAAAGAGTTAGATTACCCCATGAATATTGAAATTACAAATAGGGAAGTGATTCCTGTTAAGTTTATACACAGAAATTATCGTGTAGATATTAAGGGTCATGTGATGTCGGTGAATTTAATTCCAATTCGACTTGGGGAGTTTGATGTTATCCCAGGAATGGATTGGTTGTTTAACCATGGGGAAATAATTGATTGCCAAAGGAAGTGTATAAACCTTATGACTCAAAAGAAGTCAAAGGTAGTATTTTATGATAGCAAGTTGCCTAGACAATCGAGTTGTCTGACGATGTTGTAGGCCAAGAAGATGTTGAGAAACAGATGTACAAGGGATTTAGCCTACATAGTCGATGCTCGAAAGGTGGGTGCAATGCTCGAGGAAATACCGGTTGTTAGAGATTTTGCGGACGTGTTTCCGGATGATTTTCCAAGACTTCCTCCAGATAGGGAAATTGAATTCGTAATCGATTTAGCACCATGGACTTCCCCAATATTGAAATCCCCGTACCGAATGGCTCCATTGGAGATGAAGGAGTTGATGGTGCAACTGCAAGAATTATTGGATAAGAAGTATATGCAGTCGAGCATTGATCATCGTGAGGAGCGTCGGTGTTGTTTGTCAAGAAGAGTGATGGATTGATGCGACATTGCATTGATTATATGGAGTTAAATAAAGTCACTATAAATAATAAGTATATGTTGCCAAGGATTAACGTCTTGTTCGATCAGTTGAAAGGAGCGAAATACTTCTCGAAGATAGATTTGAGAAGTGGATACCATCAGTTGAAGGTTAGAAAGGAGGATGTACCGAAGACGGTGTTTAGAACTCGATATAGCCATTATGAGTTTCTAGCAATGTTGTTTAGTCTAACTTATGCACCTGCAGTGTTTATGGACTTAATGAATAGGGTGTTTAAACCATTTTTTGGATAAATTTGTGGTGGTGTTCATCGATGACATATTGGTGTATTCCAAAACTCAAGAAGAGCATACGGAACATTTGAGGGTGACGTTGGACTTATTAAGAAGAGAGAAATTTTACGCAAATCTTTTGAAATGTGAATTCTGGTTAGAGCGTGTGCAATTTCTTGGGCATGTAATTGATAAAAACGGGATTTCGGTGGATCCCTCAAAAGTGGAAGTTGTGATGAATTGGGATCATCTGAAGACACCGTCGAAAGTGAGGAGTTTATTAGGATTGGTAGGTTATTATCGCCATTTTATTCAAGATTTTCCAAGATAGCAAGTCCGTTTGTCTAATTTGACGAGAAAGGCAGTAAAGTTCGTATAGACGAAAAAATGAGGAGAGAATTTTCAGGAATTGAAGAAGAGGTTAAGTATGTCACCTGTATTATCTCTACCAGATGACATAGGAAATTTTATGGTGTTTAGCGACGCATCGCACAAGGGACTAGGCTATGTGCGTATACAAAATGGCAAGGTCATTGTGTATGCCTCGCGACAGTTAAAAGATTACGAGAAAGGGTATCCGACCCATGATCTAAAGTTATCCGCAGTATTATTTCCTCTAAAGATTTGGAGGCATTCTCTCTATGGGGAGAAATATGAGATATATACGGACCATAAGAGTCTAAAGTATATCTTCACATATAAAGATTTAAATATGCGTCAAAAGCGATGGTTGGAATTGATCAAGGACTGTGACTGTGAATTCGTATACCATCCAGGGAAAGCAAATGTAGTTGTTGACACCATAAGCAGGAAGGGTCGGGAGAAGTTATCTTTGATAACTGCTCAAGAAGAGCTCATCGCAGAAATGGATAAATTGAAGTTAGAGGTAAAATATCTGAGGGAGTCAAAGGAAAAGCTGTTTCATATGGAAACTTATCCGACCTTGTTAGACAAAGTAAAAGAAACGTAACTCCAGGATGAGGAATGTGAAAAGAAAAAACAAAGAGTGGTAGAATGGGAGGAGGTTAAATTCAAAGTTGATACCGAATGGTTGCTGAGATTAGAAGGTAGAACCTGGCTTCCTCTAGTACTGGAATTCAAAGATGAAATTTTGAATGAGGCTCATAGTTTTTGAGGTATTCGATTCACCCAGGGAGCATGAAAATGTACCAAGATCTTCGATAACATTTTTGGTGGCCAAATATGAAATGAGAGGTCGCTGAATGTGTTGTAAAGTGCTTAACGTGTCAGAGAGTCAAAGCAGAACATCAAAGACCTTGAGTGGTTTGTTACAACTGTTGGAGATACTAGAATCGAAGTAGGAGCATATTACGATGGATTTTGTTGTAGGTCTTTCGACTACTCAAAAAGGTTATGACGCGATATGGGTTATCGTGGATCGACTAACGAAATCAGCTCATTTCTTGTCAATCAAAATTAGGTTTAATTTAGATCAGTTGGTGAAGTTATATGTCAAAGAGATAGTATCAGACCGAGATCTACGTTTCACATCAAATTTCTAGAAAAGTTTGCAAGAACGTATGGGAACGTAGTTGAGAATGAGCACATCGTACCATCTTCAAACTGATGGATAGAGCGAAAGGACAATCCAAACATTAGAAGACATGTTAAGAGCTTGTGTCATGGATTTTAAGGGGAATTACGACGGCCATTTACCTCTATTCAAATTTTCATATAATAACAGCTACAACGCAAGTATTGGCATGCCGCCTTATGAAGTGTTGTACGGAAGGAAGTGCAGGACTCCACTGTGCTAGGATGAGGTTGGTGAATGTCATTTGCTAGGACCCGAATTGGTGTAGTAAATTGCTGAAATTGTTAAAGTGATAAGAGCAAAATTATTGATTGCTCAAAACAGACAAAAGAAGTATGTGGATCAACATCGTCAAAAACAAGAATTCGATGTAGGAAGTTTTATTTTCTTAAAAGTATCTCCTTGGAAGGGGAAGATAAGATTTGGTAAAAAGGGAAAGCTTAGTTTGAGGTTCGTAGGACCTTTGAGGTGTTAAGAATGGTAGGTGAAGTGGCGTATGAGGTAGCTTTACCTCCAGAGTTAGAGCACATTCATAATGTGTTTTATGTTTCAGTTCTATGACCGTACAAACCTGATTATAAGCATGTCATAGAGTATGAACCGTTGTAAGTTGAGAAATATCTATGATATGAAGAAGTTCCAGTTCAGATAGTGGCCAGGAAAGAGCAGGTTCTTAGAAACAAAGTGATACCTTCTGTAAAGGTAATATGGAGGAACCACAATGCTGAAAAAGCTACGTGGGAACTCGAAGATAAAATAATAAAGAATTATCCTCAGCTATTTGTGTAATCCTTGTATCGCGATTCTGGGGACATAATCCTTATAAGGTATGGAGAATGTAATGGATGTATTAATTGTGTCATGATTCTAGGAACAGAATCCTTTTAAGAAAGGAAGAATATAACGATTGTAATTTTGAAAATAATTAAAATATTTATTAAATAAAATAAATATTTTAGTTGAAATATTTATTAAATATAATAAATATTTTAGTTGAAATATTTATTAAATAAAATAAATATTTATTTAAATGGAAATTCTTTATGGGATAATTTAATTAAGTGTAATTATGTTGATTAAATATATATATGAGATGATTTTATAATTGGTGCGTATTTTATTACGCTAATGTGATGATAATATTTTAATTTAATTAAATAATTAAGTTAGAGGGTTAGTGATTGGTTAAATAAAATAATAATTATATTGGCTAAATAATTTAATTAAATCAAATGTGACATATGTATCATATAGTAAAATAAAATTCAAATAAACTAAGGGAGTTTATATGAGCTAAGCCAAACAAGGTCTTGTGACCCTTTGCATTTTTAACAGCTGAGACCTTTAAGTTTTTAACTGACAACCCAAGTAAAAACCCACATTAGATTTATTTGTTAGTTTATGTTATACACTAAGCATTTGCAAAGTTAGAGTAAGAGAGGAGTTGAGAGAAAGTAAGAGAGGTCTCTTGGAATTGAGAGGAACTCTTAGAAATCAAGGAGAAGAAATTCTGGGAAATCAAGGGGATTAAGCAAGAACTCTTCATCATCTGTTAAGTCTTAGAAAGATCAAGAATGTAACAATCTATTCTAAAAAACTCTTAGCTTCCATTTTCTTAAAGTTCTTCTCTAAGAAAATTATTTGGTTGATAGATTTGATGAGAGTTAGGTTATATATGTTCTTCGATATATATAAGCTGTTATATAGCATCTATAATTGATTTAGGTGTAATCAAATTTGTGTATATATGCTAAAGATGAAGAATTAGTCTGTTGGTTTAATATGTATATTATGGTCTGTTTAGAGTCAAAAATTATTGGTGAATCTATGCTTTAAATCTTAAATTGATGGTTGATTGTTGTAATACACTGAGAAACGAAAACATTGCAACTTGAATGAATCAAAATGGTTGTACAATGAATTTGTGGTGTGTAATATCACTAAGTATGTTAAAATATAAAAATAGAGCACGAACTTAGGATTTTAGTCCTTAAATTGGTTGTTTAAGTTGTTTGAAATGTTGGAATTACTTGGTAAATATAATCTTCTGTGTTTAGTGAGTTTAAAGAATTAAATGGTAGCTAAATTTGTTCTGGAATGAAAGAAATTGGGAGTTTTTTGTTGGAACAGGGCTGAATCGTGAGCTACAGAATCCATGCCTGCGCTGCAGTGCGGCCGCTGTGACACCCCCAAATTCGGGTACTTTGTTTCCACACGATTTGGTGTTCACTTTCTAAATAAAACATACATCTACCCAATAATAAGGAATGCAAAATAAATTACAACCTTATAATTAAATAAAAATCTTACTTGTAAAAAGGATTACAATTTTGTCCAAAATATCCCAGGGTTTAATCTAACCTTAACTTAAATAATAATGCGAAAACAAAAACAATCATAAAGTCTTATTACAATCAAAATCAAAAGATAACAAGTCTTCACTTGTTCATCTTGCTTTTCCCTTTACTCGTTGACGGTACGTCAACGTTCTGACCGTCAACGTTCTTGGCTTTAACTACAAGGGATTTTTAAATATGCAAGAGTGAGCAAACAAAAGCTCACTTGGAATACAACAATAATATGACATAACTGAATAACTTCAAAAGATTTGAATAACTTTACTTTCATCAACAATAAAGAATTGAATAATAATTCTTTCATCAATATTTGGAATTGCGAATATTGAAACATCTGAGGGTCGTAAGACCTTGAATTTTGTCCTAGGTTATAAACATTTCTATTTAAAACCTTTAACAATCATATAGACTATGGACTCTCAACTCGTACTTAGGGGGATCAACCCTTCGTACCATGTATCATGCACAAATATTTAACGCTTTTGCATAGTAACCTCCCCTAATAAGTAGGGTTGTTCATCTCAGTATTTGATTCAAGTCCGCACCAAAGAAAGTTTGATTTGGATAGCTAAAAGAAAATTTGGAGTTTCAACTATCATCAACTAAGGAGTAGTTGAATCGACTCACAATAACCAAGAATAATTCAATACTAACGAATTATGAAATAACTTATGATTTAGAATTTAAACTTAAAGCATACAAAAGATAAGATAGACCTTACTTGAACAATTAAGTCAATGTCACTTTAATTAAATCATGAACTTTAAATAAGTATTTGTCCATTGCAGAAATAAAAGGACAATCTCAAATTCAATAAATATTTGAATTTAAAACACATGTATAACAATAACAAGTTTGAGTTTAGAAAACTTGCCTTAAGCGCAAGCTATAGTTACAACTCACGTTCTTTAACACTTCCTACACATATATATATTTAACCATAATAATCTAAATTAGTTAAAACATAACTAATTCTTATAATTTGTTAACTCATCTAGGTTAACTCATTCTTATATAATTATCAAGTTAATAATTAATTATCACGTAATTAATCACACCACATAATTACACATTCACATAATTAATTAAATAATAATTATGTACTTCATATTAATTAAATTATAATTAAACAAATTATAATTCAATTTAAACATTCACTTCAATTATAATTAATCAAATTATAATTACATCATATATTAATTAAATTATAATTAAATAAATTATAATTTATAATTAATCAACATGCATTTATTAAATTATAAATAAGCATATTATAGTTTAAATTAACATTTACTTGATTAAATTTAATCAAGCTATATTCATTATAATTTAACAAATTAAGCTTAAACCTTTATTCGTAATTATAATTATTCAAAATTATAATCACATATTATATTTTATTAATATAATCTATTAATATTCATCTACCATTTTAATGTATATCTCACATGTTATCACATTATCACATTGGGTTAATTTTAAAATACAAACAAAATAAAATATTATTACTTTCTACAACCCCCCCCCCCCCCGCCGGGGCGGGGGTTTTAGCCTTGATAGGACCGCCGGGGCGGGCTCTCTGCAGCAAACGCAGACAGGTTCGCGAACTGTGCAGAGAAAAAGCCAATTTAACTTATTTCTCCACATCGAGTTCTGAAATCAGCCAACAATTTGCATGTAAAACTTTATAGAAACATAATTTTAATGCTTTTAATCATGTTTTAACAAATTAAATCATCAAAACACATAATCACAAACTCTAAATTTGAAATTTTTGGATAAAAACTATTTTTCAGTGTTCTTGATAAAATTGAATACTGTAAGTTTATTTCTTAATCAAATCACACAATTCAAATCACATTGAATTCTTTTCTTGACAAGCTAACAAAAACTAAAATCAATTGTACAACAATTAACAATTAAACTTAAATTTTGATTTTAAAGACCAATTATTTTTAAACAAGTTTACTGTAATTCATAATGAACATGATTCTTCACGTTCATCATGTTTACACAAACTAAACAACTTAATTTATCCTACTAATCATATGTAAACAACTTACATACACAATATCACATACATACATAAAAATCATAACTTTTTATGAAGAATTATTTTTACAGAGAACTAAAATTATGAAGAACATCAATTGAAATTTAAAACTATAAGGTTAGAGATTATACCCTTGATAGTAGGTTGGAAGAAGAAGATGATTATTGTGTTTGATTCTCAAAGCCTCTACTCTTTTCCTCCTCTTCTTCTCTCTTTTCTCTCTATCTTTCTCTGTATATTTTCTCCTTTTGTTTTCTCTTTGCTCTAACTTTCTAACGTAGTATAAACTAACTGATATATTATAACTGATATAATATACATATACTTATAATATATATGTAACTGCTATTCACTTAATATATATAATAATTACATATTATTACATAGGTTACAAATGTTTGAATTTTAAAAGCCATAAGGCTTGTTTGGGAAACACTTATTTAAAAATAGGTTTTTTGGTAGTTAAGGCCATGTTTGGTAAAACAAGATTAAAATAGGTGCAAGGGCATTGTTTGGTAAAACCAATTTAAAATTCTTTTTATTCTTTTAATAAATTCTTTAACACATGTTCTTAATGTTACACTTTAATTTAATTAAATTCTAGCCTTCTAAATTAATTAAATAAAAGCTAACATCAATTATCCACATAGAAATTATCACATAACAATTATAATTACTCGCTAATTATAATCTCATGCAACAATTATCACATGAACTTCATCTAATTTAATTATCTCAATTAAATTAGAACCATACCACAAAATTATTACACATCAATTAAATAAATTATTAAATATTCATTTAATTAATATATAACACTTAATTAAATTAATTCACAACAATCACATAATTTATATATTGAACTCAATAAGTAAATCAGTTAAAATATTTATTCTATTCAAAAAATATTTAAAATTAATATATAAAATTCTCATTCGTTACATCCGCGCTAGTGCCCAGTTCAATTGTGGTGCGACCGCGCCAGTGCTCAGTCAGACTATAAATGAATTCTTGTTTGTTCATCTTGGGGAATGTTAATCTAACCTATTTCAATGATTGTAGAGAAGCCTAAAACATGTAACAACATGTAAAAGTAGATTGTAATCGCAAAGATGTCATTGAAAGTTATGAGCTACGAATTTATGGAAGTCGTTAGTTCAATGTTTGTGAGAATAATAGTTGTTCAAACATTAAGTCTTGAGTTAAGTTCGAGTATGAAGTTCAGATTCATGATATGTGAATAGTTAGAGTATTCAGATCTTGAATTAAGATAATAAAGTTAAGTAAAATGGAATCTAAGCCAATGAGGTGAGTTTTAATGTTGCTAATTCGTGTGATGATCCTAATGATATATGTAGAATATTTAGAGAACGTGAATTGTAATTCTGTAGCGAATGTGACACCCCCAAATCCGGGTACTTCGTTTTCACATGATTTGGTGTTCACTTTGTAATATAACATACATCTATCCAATTAATAATGCAAAATAAACTACAACTTAAATTAAAATAAATAAATCTCCCTTACAACAAGGGTTACAACCTTTTCAAAATAATCCCGGGTTACTCTAACCCTGACATGAATATAATAAAGTGCGAAAATAAAAATATAACATTCAAGTCTTAATACAATCATTCTCAGTCAAATAAAAATAAGTCTTCACTTGCTTTGCTTTCCCTTGCCCTTACTCGTAGACGGAGCATCAGCGTTATCAACCTTAACTGAAATTGTTATTTAATGCAAGAGTGAGCAAACCACAGCTCACTGGAGTCTCACAATAATATATACATGAAAGAATATCTTTCAAAAGAATCTGAATAACTTAGCTTACTGCAACAATAAAGAATTGAATAATTATTCTCTATCAACATTAAGATTCGAATATAGAATTTATCTAAGGGTCATAAGACCTTTGAACTCTTCTTGTCCTAGGTTATAAATATTTCTATTTAAACCTTTAACAGCCAATAAGACTATGAACCTTAACTCGTACTTAGGGGGATCAGCCCTTTGTACCATGTATTGTGCACAAAAATCTTAACGCTATGCGTAATCATCTTTCCTAATAATTAGGGTGGTTCAACTCAGTAATTTGAATTCAAGTCCGCACCAAAAAAAGTTTGGTTTGGATAAGCTTACAAAGGTAATTTAGAATTCACGTTCATCAACTAAGGATTAGTTGAATCGACTTTCAATAATTCATAAATAAAAGAATTATGAATTAACATATGCTTTAGAAGTAAACTTAAAGCATTTATAATAATAACTTGATCTTACTTGAACGATAAGTTAAGATCATTTCAATTAAATAAACAATTGTCCAATATAAAAATGGAAAGGACATTCTCAACAATGAATATATGAACTCAAAGAAACTTGCGTAGAAATAATAAGTTTAGGGTTTAGAAGACTTGCATAAAATTAATACAAGATTAGGGTTTAGAAAACTTGCCTCAAGCGCAAGCTACTTAACTCAATTCACGTACTTTAATATTTCCTACACATATATATTTAATCACAATAACCTAAATTAGTGAACACATAACTAATTCACATAAGTGGTTAACCCTCATGGTTAACTCACTCTAATTAAATAAATAATCAACTATCACATAGTTAATTACATCACACACATACTCACATAATTAAATTAATTATGTATTTAGCTAAATTATAATTAAACAGTTATAATTCAAATACTTAATCAAATTATAATTACTTAAATTATAATTATCTTTTAAATTATAAATAAATTATAATTTATAATCAATTAAACTATATCATGCATTATAATTACACAAATTATAATTAATTATGCGATTATCAATTTATAATCCGTAATTAAACATGCATTTATTAAATTGTAATTACATAAATTATAATTTAAATTAACATCTAATTGATAAAAAAATAAATCAATTACTATTCATTATAATTTCACAGAATTATAACTTAAATTAAACATTTACTCTTAATTATAATTAATCAAATTATAATTAAGTAACTCATTTTACTAATAAACAATTATAATTTAATTAAGGTTTTCAAAACTCTTTTCTCTAATTATGAAATTGTCCAACTCATACTAGCAACATGTTATAGCCACTGAATTCATGCTCATTATTATAACCAATTATCATAAGCTATCAAATAAAACTGCACAAGTAAGCAAAACTCACTGCCCAAGCACTGTGTCCGGCGCAGCTGCGCACCCAGCTGCCTTAAAACCGGCGCATCTGCGCAGGGAAGGAATCTGGGATAGGCCAGTGGCACAGCTGCGCTGCTCCTGGCCTTACTGCCGGCGCAGCTGCGCAGCAGCTCGGCCAAACGCAGACAGTCACGGCTATCTGTTTAACCGAACAACCTAAACAAGCCAACAACGCCAAAAATACAGTACTATAGACTCTGTAAAAACATATATACGCTATTATAGATATATAAAGCATGCTTCCAAAACACAAAATCATTTAAACAATGATAATCACAAGTTTTGAAAATCCATTTTGGCCATTTTCATGAAAACTCATATTTTTCTCAAAAATAATCTACTTTAACTATTTTTCTCCATCAATTCGAATTTATATACATGCATTATATACGAAGTTGAAGATAGCATCAAGTAATTACCTAATAAGCATATTAATATATACCAATTTCATCAATTTCTCAATTAAAATTAACCAAACTCATGAAATTCCATATGAACTCATATAAACATGATTTTTCTGTTAAAATATATTTCTACAGTAATTTAATTTCTGAAAATCATTGATAACCATATAATTCACCATGAACAACACCACCTATATATATATCATCCATGTTTATGCTATTACATGAAAACTCAGTTTTCACAGAGAATAAAACATGAAACTTAAACCGAGTTCTGAAAATGTGAAAGTAGAGATTATGGATTACCTTTCAGTGATAGGAGAAGAAAACAAAGATTAACTCTAGCCTTCACAAGCTTTTTCTTCCTTCTCTTCTTCTCCAACTCTTTTCTGCTTTCTCTTTTTCCTCTACTCTTTTCTTTCTTCTTAGCTCTTAGTTTAGACTTAGGATTAATCTAAAGTAGTATAGAACTAACGTAATATAATATAATATGCGTACTAACTAATACTAATTAGCCTAATTAATTTAGCAGTTACATAAGTTTCAAAATTCAAAAAGCCTCAAGGCTTTGTTTGGCCAAAACAACATTATTTTTAAAAACAGATTATTATTACTAAGGCCATGTTTGGTAAAATAGATTTAAAACAAATGCAAAGCCTTGTTTATTTAAACTCATTTAAAATCCTTTTCTTTTATTTTAACAAATCATTTTAACACATACTTAAATATCACATTTTAATTAATTAAACATTAATCATCTAATTTAATCAATTAAAATCTAACATCAATTAATCACATAAAATTATCACATAATTATAATTACTCGCTAATTATAATCCATGTAACAGTTCATCACATAATTCCTCTAATTCAATTATCTCAATTAAATTAGAACTATAATATAAAACTAATATACATTAATTAAATAAATATTACACATTCATTTAATTAATATATAACACTTAATTAAATCACTCCATAAATCACATAATTTATTTATTTAACTCAATAAATAAATCACATAAAATATTTATTTAACTCAATAAATATTTAAAATTAAATATAAAATCTCAATCGTTACAGCGAACGCGCGAGGTAAGTTTCTTAACTCTACTTTTCCATTGTGCATGTTTCAGATCCTTTGCTACTTTTATATTCAGCAAGGTTTCTTATGAAAGTTCTATGTCTATGATTCTTAAATAAGCTTTCCAATTCTTTTGAAAGCATTACTTCGTTAAATGATATGAGTCAATTGTAAATCATTGTGACTTTGTCGTTTCTTGGATCATAACTGTTTATGTACCTTATACGAGATTATATTGTTATTGAACTCTTGAATGATTATCAAATTCTTTTTGATTCAACTAGTCCTTAGTTGATGAGCGTTCTAAATATCTAGAACTCCTTTAAAGCTATTCCAAACCAAATTATCTTTGGTGCGGATCCTAATGTTAAAGATTGATATGAACAACCCTGTATAGGGGATTATGTTATCGAAAACTATAACTTCGAGCTACGCAATAGCGTTAAATATTTGTGCACAATACATAGTACAAACGGAAGATCACCTGTAATACGAGATGGATGGTCCATATAGTCTCTTGACTGTTAAAGGATAAAGTAGAAATACTTGATAACCTAGGACATAGTTCGCGGTCTTGTGACCCTCATTTTTACTTTGATCTCGATATCTAAAATTCATTTGAAAGCCGATTATTCTATTGAACTCACAGTTCTTGGCTTAAAGTTTATTGTTTCAAGTAAGAATACCTTATTAAATTGAAGTTCATTCATTATTCATTTATACATTGTTATTATACATTGTTCTACTTGTGAGCATGTTTTTTTTACTCACTCTTGCATATAACATTTCAGCTACGGTTGAAAAACTTGAGGAGACGTCCACTAGCAAGGGCAAGAGCAAGATGCATAAATAGATGAAGTTAAATAGATGGAGTTTAAATTATTTTTTATTTGTGATCTTATGTAATAAGACCCTATTATGTTTATGTTTTATTATTTCGCTGATGATGTAATAGTTAAGGTTAGATAACCTGATATTTCGATTGATTATGTAACCTTTTAATGAGATTATTATTTATGAAGTTTATTATCCTTTATTATGATTAGTTTAGATGTAATTGTTATAGATAGTGGGCACCAAATCTGTGGGATTGAAGTACCCGAATTTGGGGGTCTCACATAAGCGAAGAGAAAAATTCAGTCCTTGTGACGACCCGAAAATTTTTCTTAATTTATAAATTAAGTATAACCAACAATATTAGGTCACCAGATAAATGAGGATATTAATTAATTATCAATGAAGTAAATACTTTGTGACTTATGTAGATTATGTAGAGTATGATTGAATGAATATATATATATATATATATATATATATATATTTAAGTATGTGTATATTTATTTATCATATAATGAGCAATGAAAAGGAAAAGTCTTGTAGCCTAATTATATATATTAGGTATGAGAATTAAATAACCTAAGTGTTATATTTAATGAAGAGATCAAGTAATTAAAATATATACTAGTGGACTTACCTAAGAGATTTATTTTAATATCTCAATCTATTTAGTTTCTTATCCTAATTATTAGCAAGTTTAATTGGGTTATACTATAAAACCAATATGAGTAATTATTTAAATCCCAATATAAGTGGACTAGAAACCCTAATTAAATAACTAGGTTAAGGTATTTTAAGGTTTAGGCAGATGTTAGTTTATGTAGCCTAAATAAGTTAATCGTTAGCCCAAATGAATAAATGATTAGGTCCAACCCCTAGCCCATTTGAGGAGGACTTTCAAAGTTAGGTCACCCACTTCCTAGCCTAGTATCCCTAAAATCTAGCTTAAGATCCATAAAATGAGGATTTGTAAAGAAAAGAAGAAGATATGTAGTGATTACATGTATAGATATATGTTATATGTATACATTTTTATGGCTATATATAACACTAGGGCTGCAAACGAACCGAACCAAACCGAATCGAACTTTGTCAAACTCGAACCGAACTTGAACACTTTTAGTAGAACTCGAACATGTTCGAGTAACTTAATCGAACCAACAACTATGTACGAGTTTGGATCGTTTGGTGTTCGCGAACTGTTTGCGAACATGATCGAGTTTGCGAACAGTTCGCGAACAAGTCGAACACAAGCTTGTTCGCGAATATAATGCCCCGAAATTCGGTTTATCTTCAAACTCGAATTTCGTACGTCACGAGTACTTCTCATTCTATACATACATCATCATATCATTAAATATAACAACATATCTCATGAAATCCCAGATTCTATTAACTTAAAATCTCGTTCATTACAAATAATGATAATTACATTATTCTTTAAATATTACAAATGTGACTTTCATCCGCCACAAAAGATATATAATAATTTATTAAACTACTTTATAGTTTAATTAACTATTCTACAATGCAAGTCTTGACTTGATCTTCACGCTCATTCATATAATGAACATCACTTTATCAGGATACCGGTCAGCTTGATCTTTACGGGATGCTTAAGTTCATTCTATCATCGTTCACTGAAAATGTTTTTATTTAAAGCAAGTGTGAGCATTTAATTGCTCAGCAAGTTATAAAAGTTGTATAACAATCAAAATAAGAATCAAAGACTCCTTAAAACTTCAATAACAGAACAAAGGTTATAAACCAACTCGAATAATAGGAAAAACTCTGATTCCTATCATTTTAAAACATTAATCACAATTACTTTCACATACCTTACATTCAGTCTAGCTAGAATCATTAGCACAGACTTATTCCTAAAAGTTCACAAATGAAACCACTCCACATTAAACTGTTCAATCACAGAACAATTTATTTCAAAGAAACACTTAAGTGTTGAAAGTTTGGCACAAGACCTCATACATAAACACCTTGCACAAATATCACACATTTGCACATAGGTAAAACTTTCTCAAGTTCAACATCTCAGAAAGTTAAGAAACTAACATTCATTTAAAAATATGAATGAAGTTAGGAAACTTGCCTTAAGCACAGCTATAGCTTATAGTTTACGCTGAACTATTTATCGCAATCCCTATATATCACATAAGTAATAACATATACCAATTAGTTATATACTTGACTTACGCATTGATTTAAACTTAACTTTACTTCTTATGGTTCGCGTTCTTTTAATCTAAGTTTACGCGACCAAACTCTACATTCATTTCTTCGGTTATTATGACATACAGAGATGCCACAGCCTTACGATCGTCTCTACGATAGATTTACATTACCTTTTTCCTTCCTTCTAGCTTAACTTATCCGAAGCATCTTAACTGTAATGTTCGTTAAATCAATTATTTTTTCTTATGGCTTTCTGACAACTAAATATCATACCTCAAGATTATTTATTAATGTCTAGGTCATACCGTTATTTGTATGCCGAGAACGAACGTTCAATGTTAAGACTACGCGGTCATAGCTTTTAAGCATTTCACATTACCTTATCTCATTTCTTGCAATGCCTAGTTAATTTGACTTAGAATTTTCTTCAAGTTATAATCACTAACTCGACTTGTTTAACGTTTATATGTTATTCTTTATGCTTCATTATCTCACGTTCAAACCATACACGGTGTGTAGGTTATGCACATTTAACTTACGCGTACACTCAACACCATTACGTCGGTTTAAGTGTTTAACGCTTACGTTTCATTCTAACATTCTCTATCTGATTCACACTCAGACCTCCATTAACTTATTACCGTTCGTTACAGTTTTCTTGATAATTACATATCTCACTTACTACATTCATCAATGTCTAAGTCATACAACCAATGTATGCTTAGAACGTTCTCTCGACACGAATATGGTTTTTCCTATATATCTGAATACAAGGTCCCGTATCCAATTACACACTTTACGTTTACATTGAATTTATATTACTTAACTTCAGTAATGGCTTTACAACACTTCCATGTTGTAAACTACCATCCTCGTACAACATCTAGGTATTACAACATATGTAAATCGAAGACGTTCCTTTGACACAACTACGACTCACAAAGATTGTTTACGTACTCCGCGTTGCGTTGTTCGTCTTTTAAACCTCCATTCAACCTTTACTTAAGATTTTAATCACTTTCATTAGTGATTCATTACATGAACATCAAGTTCACCATTGTCTCTTAATGTTTAAGCCATACTGTTCGTGGTAGGCTTAGACCGATCATTCATCGTAATTACTTTGCGTTTACAACGTTTATACGTTTTACACTTAACTTTCATTACGACCTTATAACATCGAAAAGTTATAATTCACCATCTTCATTCAACGTCCTAGGAATTATAATCATAAAAATCCCACACGTTCATTTTAACGTGAATACGATCCCCGAATAACGGTTACATATTTTGCGTTTGTCAATTTATAGCCTTTATTCAACGTTAAATTGTCAAACTCAAGGTTTTACTCCTCATTCAAGATATTTCTTTTCATCAATATTGCATTCATGCTTGCCCCTTCATTACCATCCAAAAAGTTGGATAATAAAAATCTCCAGTCAGAATTTTTTGGGTTAAGGGCGCTGCGGTGCCACTCTCCCTTATAAATCCTACGCTGCAGTGCCCCCTTGCAGCAGCTGAGCCCCAGAATCGGCGTTGCGGTGCCTTATTCCCTTTGTTGAGCTGCGCTGCGGCGCCAGTCTTAAAACTCATAAAATTTTTTGAAGTCTTGAACATGTTTGAGACGCACACTTTGAAATCTCATAACTTCTTCGTTCTAACTCGGAATTAATCTGTTCTTAAGGTATTGGAAAGATTGCTACAGCCTCTACAATTTCCCCAAGACATAATTTCATTCTAAATCCGTTAACACACCATTCAATTGTCTTACATTACCGCGTTCGTTCATTGAACGTTCTTGACGTTCTTCGCTCGTTCTTTCGTAACATACTCATCCGTTCTCAGAATGAGTTCGTTCTTGAGTCCACGACTAATGTTTTCTACGTTTTCTTACATTCTTATGAAACCCTACTCATTCGGGTTCATTTACATATTTCTATATTCATTAGTCTTTTACGAAATTTCACCATAACTTCGTTATAGGCTAATTTCAATCCGTTTTTTATGAACGTTTCTATCATTCCTAACCAAACATATATCAAAAACATATATATGATGGTTTTAAACTTGTCCATCAACAACAAGCTCTAATTAGATGGTTTTTAATTTGTCCACCAATAACTTTTTATCGCGTTATTTACGTTCTTCGTGTTCTTCGCTCGTTCTTTGTTTTTAATCAATATTATGATTACAATTTCACTTTTTCATGCATATTAACATTATAAGTTCGTTAATTCATCTTTATATCATCGGAGAGTTCATATAACTCATCTGAATCGTTCGTTAACATCAAACAATTCATACTTTCTATGAAAGTTTTTAAAGAAATTTATAAACTAAACTTCAAATTCTTATTTCTTCATTTCCTTATGATTAAACCATATGGAAATCATTTCTTAAAATCCTTTACTTCCATTTTCATTAAGCTATGTGTTTTGACATAGAAGACTTAAAAAAATTGATCAAAGGTTAGTTTTAATACCTTTCTTCTTAGTTTTTCTTTCATTTTCTTCTTTCTCGTGGGAAAGCAGGCGATTTGTTAGCTTTTCTACTTCCGAGACTTGTTAATCTGAGTCCCTCACGTCCTTTCTTCATTTGTCTAGAGTTTCCTCTCTCGATTTTTTGAAAAATGAAGAGATTAAGCTTGTTTATATAGATTTTCAAGGTTAGGGGCATTTTGGTCATTTGGTGACTTTTTCCTATTTTACCCCACCTCCTTCCTATTTATGCCTCCTTACTATTCACGAAGCTTCTCTTAGAAGCTTCGTTGTTCCGTCTTTTGGAATTTGTCCCACAGTTTGAAAAACTACGTTTCTCGAAATCTAAATATTTTTAGATATTCCGTCTTTCCTCTACCCGATTAACTTTTTTGCATTCTCTGAAAATTCGAAAAGCTGAAAAAAAAACTTTTTGATGAATAATGTTTTTCGTCACGTTTCCCACAACGTAGTTAAACGAATGAAAAGTACATAATCATACTTTTCGTCGTTTTTATTTTGTTCGATTTCTGAACGTTTTTTGAGATAAAATTTTACTAGCTAATATGATTTTTCACGACATATTACCGGCAAATCTTATACGGAATGTCATTCTGACATACCAATCTCTTAGAAAGGCTTAGGTTATTCAAACCCTAAACCTTTAGGTTTCATCGGGTGAATAGTGCATATTTCGTCTTTTTCTCGAAATAGTTTTTATCCCAGGAAATTTTTTATTTTCGTCTTGAAAATTCTTACTCGTTCATTCTAGCTCGTAGCCAGAATCCTCACGTTTTATAATCATAATAGGTTATAGAACGACTAATAAACACATAACACATAATATAATTAATAAAAATCAATTTTATTAATTAATAATTCTTTAAACTTCCTGAACAATATGATTTTTCGGGTTGTCACAGCGAACGTTCACGAACACAAACTTGTTCACGAACACAAACTTATTCACGAACACCAAACTTGTTCACGAACACCAAACTTGTTCACGAACACAAACTTATTCAAGAACACAAACTTGTTCGCGAACATAAACTTAGAACTCTGAAGCAAAAAACAGTTAAATAAATACCAAAAATATCTTCTCAAGGAGTCTAAGTATTCAATCAAAAATTATATCAAATATTGTAATCATCATTCTTAGAATAGGATATAATCATATAAATATAATATAAATTATATTATATTATTATCATATTATCATTGATATATAAGTTTTATATCACACTATATAAGACTTATTTAGGAATAAGATATAATATATATCATATTATCAAATATATATATATATATATATATATAATATTAAATTAGTAGTGGATTAGTAGTCAATATTATTATTTATTACATAAGTAGTCTAGAATAAATGAATAATATTACATCTATTTTCATAAAAATAGTCTTATTTAATATTTTTTATAATGAAAAATATGAAATTGTAAAATTTTAATATTTAAAATAATGTGAATTTAGTTGATTTAGATTAGTTCAATATCTAATAGACTAATATTGTTAACGTTTAAAATTTGTAATGTATTAATACCAAATACTTCCTCAGTTCCTCCGTTCTGAAATATAAATAATAAACTGATCAAGTATGAATTTTCAAAGTCGATAGAAAATATTTTTAATTCAAAAGGGATGTGATAATTAACTTTTGAATACAATAAATTTTGAGAATTACTTTATAAAAAGTTTTTAATTTCCAAAATTATATTATTTAAAACTAAATAAATTAACTATGATTCTAAGATCAAAGGCTTAAAAGTGAAAGCTATTTAGAAACTTTGTTTCATTTTTTAAAAACCTTTTTGCTTATTCTAATTTAAATTAATAACTCATTTAAATTTCATGCAAACGGTACTGTGACATATTATTTAATTGAATTATTAATCACTACTTTTTACCCTGAATATGATTACTTAATTGCATAACTAATAAATCAAAGTTAGCCAATCACTTTCCCTCATTGTCTCACATGTACAACGTAAGTTTGTAACACTAAAAAATTCAAATATTGAAAAAATCAAGTTTGCACATTTAATTACATAATTGATAGATGATGTATGTAATATACAATAATAATTATACAACGATTATTACTCTATTATTGAAGTCTCGAAACATTGATGACAAGATTTCTCTAATCTCTAAATCGCTTTGACAATTTTAATAACTCATGTAAATGTAAGTAACTTTATTATATCATTCTTTAATTAATATCAAATTGTTATTGCATGATGATTAATGAGAAAGTTGTAATACCTCGAATTTTATGAAATAAAAGTATTCAATTTTTATATAATTCAGTAATTGGTTAAATTGATAAAAATGTTATAGTTATGGTGATTTGTGAAAATTTTACAAAGTAAGCAAGTGGTCATAAAATATTCATTGTGTCGGGAATATTCGTTGTGTCAAAGAATATTCTTTTTTGTCGGAGAATATTCGTACGACGGCGCAGTATTTGGTGGACCCCACAATGGAATAACTGTTGGATATAGAAAGCGACAGAAATAACATTTTTATAAAAGTAACGGCAAACGTTAAACTGTTGAATACCTGGTGATAAAAGTACAGTAATACGCGTTGTTGCAAAGTAGCACACGGTATTGCACAATATCTTTGATTATTGATGCTTACGTAAGAAGTCACTCAGTATTCAATAATTGCTACAGTAGTTGTTGCACAGTATTTCATATTATTGATTCAATTATTGTCACAGTATTATCTGTACAAAAATCAACAATTGTCACTCATATTATTTAAATGATATTATTAGATATCATTATTGGCAACGTCTAGAAAGTTCTGTCGAGGAAAGGGGTTAGGTCATCTAATTGCGCGCCAGTAAGGAGAAATCCTTATCGGAAAGTCCCCTCTTTCCTGGGAACGGCCTGGTTGTCAATATTGTGATTCTGTAATATTAATTTTGAATAATAATTGAGGAATAAAAGTATGATAAGTGGTCCAATTATGGAGGAATTTAGAATGAGATATTTATTAAAAATTTGGCATATTTTCTGAGGAATTTTAATTACTTTCTCCGATAAAATATTCTTTCAAATATATTATTATAATACTATATTATAATACTATAAGCTGATAATAATAGTAAAATTTTATAATATTTTTTTTTATAAATTTTTACATATGAATTAATTAGGGTGGAGATGATTAAAGTGTATTGGAATTATTTTTGTTACTTGAAATTAATGGGTGGTTAACATGTGGGGCTCACTTATGGGTAGATGATGAATGGTTGGGTGGTTACAATTAATGCTAATGGTTGAATTGGTTGAGTTGGTTGCCGAGCCTTGAATTTTCTTCCTCCAAACTGCACTATGAATAGAATTGCTCAGATGAGCAACGGAGAAGAACATCACCACAATACAGAAATTTTGATTCTATAATATTGCGAGTATTTCTTTTGAGTATAAGGATACTTTGAGTGTAGTTTATAGTCCAAGATTTTCTCAGAATAATATACGGTATACAAGTCAAATCTAGTACATATTAAGGTAAAGGATATTATTTTTTTTAGTAACAGATGTTACCTTCTTTCAATACTCATAAGGGTTGTTCTTTTATTCCTTATTAATCTGTGGGAATAACATCTCTACGCGGACTACCTCATGCATGGTGATTTACCCTTCGTATTAATTCTTTATTAATCTGTGGGAATAACCTGTCTACGCGGACTACCGCATGCCTGGTGATTTACCCTTTGTATTCATTCTTTATTAAATTATGGAAATGATATGTCTACGCGGACTACCGCATGACGGGTGAAAATCCATTTGCAGTTTCGTATATTATTTCATTTCAGATTCCTAAGTCTAAACTTACTATGGTAAGTATTGATTCTATAATTCCTGAAATGATTAGAAATTGCTTAAGATTTTCGCTTCATCTAATATTATTTCAATAGAATATTGGTCTGGACTTCTTATTGAAATTTTAATTTTTTCATGTTGGGTACTATTCATTCGGGTACTATTCATAGGTTACTATTCAAGGGTTACTATTTATGGGCTACTATTCACAAATTACTATTCACGAGTTACTATTTACGGGTTACTATTCATAGATTTTTTTTTCTTTTCTGTTCAAATTATCTTTGATTGGATCTATGTTTTCATCTCCCTGTCGATAATTTGGATATTCTTGAACTCTGGATAAATTAAATTATAAACCTCTAATATTTATCCTTTATTTCACTTGATTGGTTTCTTATATCAATTTTTCATCATCCTCAGACTTAAATTGTGTGAAAGTTATCTTTGACCCGTAGTGCAAAGATGAACAGTTGACTTATGAATATCTTTGGCCCGTAGTGCAAAGATAAATAGTTGAATTATGAATATCTTTAGTCCGTAGTGCAAAGATGAACAGTTGATTGATGAATATCTTTGGCTCGTAGTGTAAAGATGGATAGGTATTTGGTATGATCATGACCACTGGCGATACAAATGAATATTTTTGGCCCGTAGTGCATGGATAATTCGTTGATTGAAAATATTATTGATTGGTGTTACAGGAATAAAATATTGATGATGGACTTTTAAAATCATAGAAGATAGTAGACATCATTCTCTGTTTGACTCATCTAATGGATTATTATTTTCGCTGCAATTGTTGATCTAAAACTTGTTGTCTATTGTATTCTATCAGATTTTTCCCTGTTGAGGACTAAGAATAATTTGTTCTACATTATCTTAGTCATAATATTCTTTACTGGCCTAGTTGAGCTCACCCTTTTCTTTTATTGTTCTCCTCCGAAAATTTGAATGTCACGGGGACTAGTCGGGGAATGGAGTGATGGTCCGAGATAGAGCTGTATTAGCCCTCATTATTTTGTGAAATATTGTGATAATAATTGTAATGAGGACTTATTTGAGTGTTTATATTTTTGTATTATATACGATTTGTATTAAAACTTACAGTTTGTGTGGTCGTATTTTGCACGACCGCATAATATAATAAAGATTTGTTTTTGGATTCTGTACCATGTATTGGCGACTAAGAATGGGTTGTGTGGACCTATTTTGGGGGTGTCACAGTTGGTATCAGAGCTTAGGGATATGATCTCTGTTAGAGATCTGGGATTAGAACTAGGAGGGGAGAGACGAGTAAAAATCTTTGCTAGTTTGTCCTACCTAAGCTTATGTGTTATTTAATTGGTCGGACGGAATATAGGGTTAATATATGACTTGTTAATATCTTTAATTAACCCTTGTTTTGTGACATTATTTGAGAATGGCAGCTGAAAATCTAAGCAATGGAGCATTTGAGACCATTGAGGCACCGCTAATCACCAACCAGTATAATGTGATGTCGAGAGAAGAAGAAATTAAAAATATCTATGTAGTGATTGAAGAATTAATAGTTGCACCCGAGCTAGTCGCAGAGGTAGCATCTGAGAGTGAAGAAGAAGAGGGCCTTGAGGAGGATTTAGTAGGAGAATTTTATGATCAAAATATAGAACTGCAAGATCGTATTCGTGGGTTAGAAGAGCAGGGTGAAGAACAATAGGCGGTCGTGGAACAAAGGGATGCAATAATTCAAGATTTTGTTACCCGATATGCGAAGCTTGAATAGAAGCTCTCTCTGGCAGAGCATATGATATTAAAGCTGGAATCTGATAATGTTAGTGTCAAAGTTCTGATGAAAGAAGAAACAACTTAATGAATAAGAATGGAAGATGCATGGGTAAAAGCCGCACGACGCATTCATATTGTAGAAAGAGACGTCCGATCCAAGAAGGCCAAAATAGACGATATGGATTTCACCTTTTGGACAACAATTGAGAGGATCCAACATTGAGTTTAGAATTACCCTGTGTAGAGCGGTCAACCCCAATTCGATATAGATTGAAGAATAATGATTCAAATCATGGATTAGGAGTGCGATGAAGCAGTTGAGGGTGGAATGTACTCTATAGCGAAGTTAAGTCCAGCTGGAATGGTGACACCAAAGGCTGTTCCAGACAAGTCAAAGCCGGTGGTTCAAGGAAGGGAATTTGTCGTGACTACCTAAAAAGCAAGGAACCCGAACGAGGTTATCACGGGTAAGCTAATCATAAACTCTTGCGAAGTCTATACCTTATTAGATACTGGTTATACCCATTCTTTTATTTCACCTGCTTGTGCTCAACGTTTGAACTTGACCTCTGACAAATTAGACTTTGACTTATCTGTTGAAACTCTGTTGGGAGAAACCTTCATCACATCCACAGTTTAAAAATCTTGTTTAATTTGAATTGGTACCCTCACATTACCTGTTGATCTCATCTCTTTGAAAATACTTGCATTTGATGTGATTTTAGGAATCGATTGGTTAACCACTCATCATGCTAAAATTGATTGTTTTCGTAAGGTTGTTAGCTTTCATATACCTAACCAACCTGTTATGCGAATTCAAACAACCAAACCACTAAAATCAATCAATATCATTTCAAGTCATAAAGCTATTCGTTTATTGAAAAACGGATGTCATGCTTTCTTAGCCCATGTCACCGATTTAAACAAGAATACGTCAGATTTGAATGATATTTCTATTGTTAATGAATTCCCTAATGTATTTCTAGAAGAACTTCATGGCCTACCCCCGGAACGTGAAGTTGAATTCTTTATTGACCTTGAACCAGGTATAAAACCCATTTCCAAAACCCCATATAGAATGGCTCCTATTGAACTTCAGGAGTTAAAGGTCCAACTACAATAATTATTAGACATCGACTTTATTCGTCCTAGTACATCGCCTTGGGGTGCTCCTGTTTTATTCGTAAAGAAGAAAGACGGGCGTATGCGACTTTGTATTGACTATCGGGAGTTAAACCATGTCACCGTCAAAAATAGGTATCCATTACCTCGCATTGATGACTTGTTTGACCAATAACAAGGTGCTAAATTCTTTTTAAAGATCGATCTTCGTTCTGGATATCATCAGTTAAAGATTAAAACTGAGGATATTCCAAAGACTGCCTTCAGAACTCGATACGGGTATTATAAATTCTTAGTCATGTCTTTTGGATTGACTAATGCTCCTACTGCTTTCATGGATATGATGAACCGTGTATTCAAGGAATATTTGGATCATTTTGTGGTTGTCTTTATTGATGACATCCTCATTTACTCCAAAAGCCGTGAAGATCATGAGCAACATTTGAAGCTGATACTCCAAAAGCTTCCTGAAAACAAGTTATATTCTAAGTTGAAGAAATGCGAGTTCTGACTTGAGAAAGTGGCATTCCTTGGGAACGTGGTATCGAAACATAGAATATCAGTTGACTCGGTGAATATTGAAGCAATACAAAGTTGGGAGCAACCTCAGTCAGTAACCAAAGTACGTAGCTTTTTGGGCTTAGCAGGTTATTATCGGAGATTTGTGGAAGGATTTTCTCGAATCGCTACTCTATTAACTCAGCTGACTCGAAAAGATACAAAATTCGGATGGAGCAAGGAATGTGAGAAGAGCTTCCAAGAGCTCAAGAGGAGACTCATTTCAGCACCTGTTCTAACAATACCATCTAGTTCGGATGGATTTGTCATCTACAGCGATGCTTCAGGCAAAGGTTTAGGATGTGTTCTCATGCAACATGGAAAAGTCATAGCCTATGCCTCACGACAACTCAAAAAATATGAGAGAAATTATCCTACTCATGATCTAGAGTTGGCAGCTGTTATTTTCGCTCTAAAGATATGGAGACACTACCTGTATGGGGAGAAAGTGGAGATATATACGGATCATAAGAGCCTTAAATATTTCTTCACACAAAAAAGAACTCAACATGCGGCAACGACGTTGGCTCCAGCTGTTGAAAGATTACGGCCATACCATTAAATACCGTCCTGGAAAAGCAAATGTGGTAGCTAACGGGTTGAGTAAAAGATCATATGTGGGAATGAGTGCGATGCTGTCAACACAAAAGCCCATTTTGTATGACCTACAAAGGATGGAGATAGAGTTAAAGACTCCAGGGACCCATGTGAAGATGGCAAATATACGCGTAGAACCAACTTTAATTGATAAAGTTAAAGATGCTCAAGCTACAGACCTGGAGCTGATGAATATGAAGAAGAAGGTGCAAGAAGGTGCTATTCCAGAAGTAAGAATCGACGAGGAGGGAATACTTCGAGTTAACTCTAGACTTTGTGTTCTTAACGACTCTGATTTGAAGTATAGAATCATGATGGAAGCACACAACACACCGTTTGCAATCCATCCTGGAAGTACCAAAATGTATCGTGATCTTCAACATACATTTTGGTAGAGCAACATGAAGAGAGAGATCACGAAGTTTATCTCGAGGTGTTTAATTTGTCAACATGTCAAGGCGGAGCATAAAGTGCCAAAGGGTCCATTGCAACCACTTGAGATTCTAAAATGGAAGTGGGAACATATCAACATGGATTTTATTACGGGTCTTCCCAAGGTTTCTCAAGGCATAGATGCAATTTGGGTCATTGTCGATAGATTAACCAAGTCTGCTCATTTCTTGCCTATACGAGAGACTTACTCACTTGAACGTCTTGCTCGTATGTACATAAATGATATTGTAAGACTGCATGGTATGCCAGTATCTATAGTTTTGGATCGACACCCAAGATTTACTTCACGATTTTGGGTGAGCTTGCAGAAAGCTATAGGCACCGATTTACGATTCAGTTCTGCATATCATCCTCAAACGGACGGCAATTGGAAAGGACTATTCAAACTCTTGAAGATCTATTGAAACTTTATGTTCTAGACTTCAAAGGAAGTTGGTTCTCCTACAACAATAGTTATCAAGCAAGTATAGGCATAGCTCCATTCGAGGCATTGTATGGACGAAAGTGTCGTTCTCCAGTATGCTGGAACGAGGTGGGTGAAGCAACATTGTTGGGACCGGAGTTAGTACGTATGACTACAAAAAAGATTCAGATGATCCGGCAACGTATACAAATAGCACAAGATCGACAAAAGAGTTATGCCGATCTTCATCGAAGGGACGTGGAGTTTAATGTCAGAGATCATGTATTGTTACGTGTTGCTCCATGGAAAGGAGTTACGAGATTCGAAAAGAGAGGAAAGCTCAACCTACGATTTATTGGTCCATTTGAAATTCTCGACCGCGTAGGAACTGTGACCTATAGACTCGCTTTACTACCAAGCATGTCTCGTGTTCATAACGTTTTTCACATATCCATGCTACGTAAATATGTGAAAGACCCAAACCGTATTATTGAATTATAACCAGACCAGATAGCCAAAGATTTAACGTATGAGGAGGTACTTGTCAAGATCTTGGATAAGAAGGAGCATGTTCTACGCTCAAAGGTTTACCTCAAGTCAAAGTTTTATGGAAAAATTATGATATTGAGGAAATGACCTGTGAGTTAGAATCTGAAATGAAAGCAAGGTATCCTCACCTCTTCGAAATACCAGGTACATAGACCAATTTTGAGGATGAAATTTCACAAGGAGGGGAGGTTGTAAGACCCCGAATTTTATGAAATAAAAGTATTCAATTTTTATATAATTCAGTAATTGGTTAAATTGATAAAAATGTTATAGTTATGGTGATTTGTGAAAATTTTACAAAGTAAGCAAGTGATCATAAAATATTCGTTGCGTCGGGGAATATTCGTTGTTCAAGGAATATTCTTTTTGTCGGAGAATATTCGTACGACGGCGTGGTGTTTGGTGGACACCACAACGAAATAACTGTCGGATATAGAAAGCGACAGAAATAACATTTTTATAAAAGAATCGGCAAAACTTTTACCGTTAAACTGTTGAAATACCTGGTGATAAAAGTACAGTAATATGCGTTGTTGCAATGTAGCACACGGTATTGCACATATCTTTTATTATTAATGCTTACGTAAGAAGTCACTCAATATTCAATAATTGCTACAGTAGTTGTTGCACAGTATTTCATATTATTGATTCATTTATTGTCACAATATCATCTACACAAAAATCAACAATTGTCACTCATATTATTTAAATGGTATTACTAGATATCATTATTGGCAATGTCTAAAAAGTTCTGTCGAGAAAAAGGGTTAGGTCATCTAATTGCGCGCCAGTAAGGAAAAATCCTTATCGAGAAGCCCCCTCTTTCCTGGGAACGACCTGGTTGTCAATATTGTGATTTTGTAATATTAATTTTGAATAATAATTGAGGAATAAAAGTATGATAAGTGGTCCAATTATGGAGAAACTTAGAATGAGATATTTATTGAAAATTTGGCATATTTTCTGAGGAATTTCAATTATTTTCTCCGATAAAATATTCATTCAAATATATTATTATAATACTATATTATAATAATATAAGGTGATAAAAATAGTAAAATTTTATAATATTTTTTTATAAATTTTTACATATGAATTAATTGAGGTGGAGATGATTAAAGTGTATAGGAATTATTTTTGTTAATTGAAATTAATGGGTGGTTAACAAGTGGGGCCCACTTATGGGCAGATGATGAATGGTTGGGTGGTTGTAATTAATGCTAAGTGTTGAATTGGTTGAGTTGGTTGCCGAGCCTTGAATTTTCTTCCTCCAAACTGCACTATAAATATAATTGCTTAGATGAGTAACGGAGAAGAATATAACCACAATACAGAAATTTTGATTCTATAATATTGCGAGTATTTCTTTTGAGTATAAGGATACTTTGAGTGTAGTTTATAGTCCAATATTTTCTCAGAATAATATACGGTATACAAGTCAAATCTAGTACATATTAAGGTAAAGGATATTATTTTTTTTAGTAACAGATGTTACCTTCTTTCAATACTCATAAGGGTTGTTCTTTTATTCCTTATTAATCTGTGGGAATAACATCTCTACGCGGACTACCTCATGCATGGTGATTTACCCTTCGTATTAATTCTTTATTAATCTGTGGGAATAACCTGTCTACGCGGACTACCGCATGCCTGGTGATTTACCCTTTGTATTCATTCTTTATTAAATTATGGAAATGATCTGTGTACGTGGACTACCACATGATGGATGAAAATCCATTTGCAGTTTCGTATATTATTTCATTTCAGATTCCTAACTCTAAACTTACTATGGTAAGTATTGCTTCTATAATTCCTGAAATGATTAGATATTGTTTAAAATTTTTGATTCATCTAATATTATTTCAATGGAATATTGGTCTGAACTTCTTATTGAAATTTTAATCTTTTCATGCTGGGTACTATTCATTTGGGTACTATTCACATATTACTATTCATGAGTTACTATTCACGGGTTACTATTCACAAAAAAATATTTTTTTCTTTTCTGTCCAAATCATCTTTGATTGGATCCATGTTTTCATCTCCATGTCGATACTTTGAATATTCTTGAACTCTGGATAAATTAAATTACAAATCTCTAATATTTATTCTTTATTTCACTTGATTGGTTCTTTATATCAATTTTTCATCATCCTCAGAATTAAATTGTGTGAAAGTTATCTTTGGCCCATAGTGAAAAGATGAACAGTTGACTTATGAATATCTTTGGCCCGTAGGGCAAAGATGAATATTTGAATTATGAATATCTTTGGCCCGTAGTGCAAAGATGAACAGTTGATTAATGAATATCTTTGGCCCGTAGTGTAAAGATGGACAGATATTTGGTATGATCATGACTACTGGCGATACAAACGAATATCTTTGGCCCGTAGTGCATGGATAATTCGTTGATTGGAAATATTATTGATTGGTGTTACAGTAATAAAATATTGATGATGAACTTTTAAAATCATAGAAGATAGTAGACATCATTCTCTGTTTGACTCTTCTAATGGATTGTTATTTTCGCTGCAGTTGTTGATCTAAAACTTGTTGTCTATTGTATTCTATCAGATTTTTCCTTGTTGAGGACTAAGGATAATTTGTTCTACATTATCTTAGTCATAATATTCTTTACTGGGCTAGTTGAGCTCACCCTTTTCTTTCATTGTTCTCCTCAGGAATTGAGAATGTCGCGGGAACTAGCCGGGGAATGGAGTGATGGTCCGAGATAGAGCTGTAGTAGTTCTCATTATTTTGTGAAATATTATGATAATAATTGTAATGAGGACTTATTTGAGTGTTTATATTTGTCTTATATACGATTTGTATTAAAACTCACAGTTTGTGTGGTCGTATTTTGCATGACCGTATAATATAATAAAAATTTGTATTTGGATTCTGTACCATGTATTGGCGACTCAGAATGGGTTGTGTGGACCTATTTTGGGGGCGTCACAAAATTTGTATGCATACAAGTCAATCATGTTTGATGATAAAACATATATTTTGTAACAATCTTATTCATTTATTAATAAAAGTATTATTTAATTAAAGACATTTATTTATCTACATGGTGCTGTTTTTATAATATATGATAAACACATAGTTTTATGCAATTCTTTTAGAATCCTGATGATGATCATGCTAATGAGATCTAAATTCTCAGATAGCTTAAAAACTAAAATTGTTCCCAATTGTTGATCGTTGGATTACTAAAAAGAGGATTAGTGAATTCGGATAGATTGGTACATACGTTGCTTGCTCATTGGATGAGGATGATTGTGTTAGGTTTGTAAGATTCATGGACACAATCAAATTGCATAAAAATAGCGGAAGCATGGTAAATCAGAGTTTTAAAATTTTACAAATCATATACCCGGATCATCCTTTATGCACAGTTATTAATTAAAATAAAATAGATTAATTAAGAATAAGATTCATACTCTTGAAGATTCTAGCTTCCTCAGGTATGAGTTCAAATCTAAATCTTTTCTTGCTCTCCTTGAATTTACCGTGTTAGATTCCTTCCTTTGATCAACGTTAGTCATCCAAGTGTTTGGCCTCTAGAGGTGATCCACCAAGGAATAATGTTTACTCAAGAAGAAGGGTGTTTGGCTAAACCCTTGTTTCCTTCTCTTTAGAAAAGAAGTGCTCTCCCAACTCTTGGAATAAAGTGTCTAACTTTGTTCCATAATAAGACTTTCTTATTTATAGATATAGGCAACCCTCCTAAACTATTTAGGATTAGGGTTTCATATTAATTAATTAAACCTTTTAATTAATTAGGCTTCACAATCCTATTGCAAATAATTAAACTCTTTTAATTAATTAGCCTCCTAATCTTATTAGGAATATATATGAGAGAGAGATAGTATCTTATTAATTAATTCCCAAACTCCTTTAGGAATTAAATAATAATAATTATAATTATAATAATAATAAAAATAATAATAATAATAATAATAATAATAATAATAATAAGACTCCTCTTATTAATTTATATTTAATATTTTTAAAATATTAAATAATAAATATTAAGCTATTTAATTTATTCTATCACCATATATTAAATTAAATACACTAAAATTATTATTACGATTATGCCATTTGCTTCTTAAATAAATATTCTTCTTTTTATGGTGTGACCCTTTAGATTTTCCATATTAAACCGGTTGTGAATAAATTAATTAGAACAATTCTAATCTTATTTAAATAAATAAATTAAACTAATATTTTATTTAAATAAAAAATATTTATTCTACAATAAGGATATGCCTCCTTAGTGATCAACGACTTTCCAAATAATATAGATTTTAACATTAATCATAAAAGAACCTGTGAGTTAATAGTTACTGTACAATTCAATCCTTCCACCATACAATGTCCTAATTAAATATAAGACATGGAATTGTTGTCAAATCTTATTTTATTTAATAATATTTATTTCGATTCCAAAATGCATAACTCCAAATAATGTAAATTAGAAACTCCTTTTTAATTTCATTCCACCTTGGCCAAGGATTCCTGGGTTGCTATTTATCGAATCACATAGAACATATCTCTTTTTTTATTAGAAGTGGTAGATTCTTTATTGATCATTCATTATCTCCATATATAACTTATTACGCCCAATCATACCCTTTGATATACCATAAGGGTCTTAAGGGATATGTTAAAGTATAATTCATCATACACAAGATACTATGATGATCTCAAGTCTAAGGATCACTTGTACTACTATCACATTAGGAATTCCTATTGACAGGCAAGTAAAACTCCATTAGGTATTTCTAAGCGAGCCACGTTCAGTGAACTTATTCTCCAATAAGCACCTATATACTTGCTTTAGTGTCTCCACACAAATGATCATGAGATCAATCATCCTCATCCAATGAGCAAACAACATATGTACCAATCTATCCGTATTTACTAATCTCCTTTTTAGTAATCCATCAATTGGGAACTACTTTAGTTTTTAAACTATCTAAGATTTTAGATCTCATTAGCATGATCATCATCATGATTCTATAAGCATTGCTTAAAATAATGGGTTTATCACATATTATAAAAACAACATCATGTAGATAAATAAATGCCTTTAATTAAATAATACTTTTATTAATAAATGAATAAGATTGTTACAAAGTATATGCTTTATCATCAAACATGATTTTGGCTTGTATGCATACTACTTTCAATCTTTCACTTTCACTAAAGCCAATCGTCATGGTATGTCATACCCTTCTTATCTAAGTGACGATCATCCTGCTGTTGGATTGCTTCAAAATATGGATATGCAATGTCGTTTTTGAGAGTTTACTATCTCTATAGTGACTTCTCCTCTTTTAATGATTTTTTTAATCAAATGAAAGTGTTGCAACACATGTTTGGATCCTAGATGAGAGTTAGGAACTATTCCTAGTTCTGTAATGAACTTTTCATTTGAAATATCAACTTGCAGCTTCATTTACAGCTATATACTTTGCCTTTATCACTAAATCAGCAACTCTTTGCTGTTTGGAACATTTCCAATTCACTGCACCACCTTTCTAGGTAACGACTTACCATAAAGTGGATTTGCTGTCGTCTTGGTCAGTCTGAAAAACTTGAGTCTGTTTAGTTCTCTAGTTTAATTCAGACCCATCATGAATCATGATTACATCCTTAGTGTCGGTTAAGTACTTTAAGATGTTTATCACTGTCTTACAGTGATCTTCTATAGAATATGACTGATCAACATCAAGCCTCCTTAGCGATCAACGACTTTGCAGATAATATAGATTTCAACATTAATCATAAAAGAACCTGTGAGTTAATAGTTACCATACAATTCAATCCTTCCACCATACAATGTCCCAATTAAATATAAGACATGGAATTACTGTCAAGTCTTATTTTATTTAATTATATGTATTTCGATTCCAAAATGCACAACTCCAAATAATGCAAATTAGAAACTCCTTTCTAATTTCATTTCACCTTGGCCAAAGATTCTTGGGTTGTCATTTATCGAATCACATAGGACATATCTCTTTTTTACTAGAAGTGGTAGATTCTTTATTGATCATTCATTATCTCCATATATAACTTATTACACCCAATCATACCCTTTGATATATGATGAGTTGGTTTTATACTAACGAATTGATATCCGTTATAGCTTGATTCTTTCTTACTTCAAGTTATTTTAGTATTATTTTACTTGGTTTTATGTTATTATGTGCAGGATAGGAATTGATAAGAAACCAGGACAAAAAGGAACAAATTGCAAATTTTTAGAGAAAATGGACCCCCACTGGGGCGGGCATCTCTAAGCCAAAACACCCGCTGGGGCGGGTGTATGAAATCAGCAAGCTGAAAAGTGGACTGCCGCAGGGGCGGGCATACTAAGAGTAAAAATGCCGCTGGGGCAGGCATACGGCAGATTTTATAACATTTTCCTACTTTGACTAGGAGTTGGGAGGAAAGAAAGGTCGATATGGATTGCGGCTAGGAGATTATAAAAGACAGAAAAAGAGGCTATTAGAGACACACTTAGACAGATTTACAAGCCCTAATTCAAGGATTGATCTAGCACGGAGGATTGAAGCATCAATTGAACACGAAGAACGCAAGAACGGAGTGGAGAGCGGTGATACAATTCTGGAATTCATCTTCTCTTTATCTTCTTATCTTGTAATCAGAATGTTTTCATTGATGTGGATATTGGATTTTGATTCACTAATGATGAACTAATTTTCTTTTTAAGCCTATAATGGATTTTATTATGTAATTGATGATTAAATAATCTTAAATTCAGTTTATAAAAGTTATGTCCAGATTATTTGCTATGTGTTGTTCTTAACAAACATAATTGCCTGATGAACAATTATCTGTTATCCCATATGAATTCGAGAGATGACAAATGGGATTGGAACTAGCCACAGTGACATATGTTTGTGATTTTTGCGTAGTTGGAACTTATAATTCATAAATAGGATAGAGATATCTATGCGTTATATGTAATCTGATAAGAACTTGATTTTAAACCTTATTTAATTGTAATTCACATAGAGATATAGTGAATTAGTTATTTATGGTGTCTTGCTTAATTCTATCAGCTGTGGATGCGAGTGAGTATGGATGTACTGCATTGAGAGATGGGTATATCTGCTTTAGTGTTCTTGATTAATAATCTGGAGTAATTGACATAAACTGGAGAAAAGGATATTATTTAAAGTGAAATAATAAGTGAAGTTATAGGATTAATTCTCTAAAACTTGTGAAAATTATGAGTTAGTGTTATAATTGGTTTAAGTAGTAATTTAGTTAAATAATCATTTTTTAATTGGTAGTTTGATAAAGCTGAAATAGTATAAAATTGGTACTTGTTTGATTAAATAGGAATTATTGTCTCTGTGGGTACGATCTCTGTACTTATCATTATATTACTTGTTGATCACGTACACTTGTGTGTAGCGCATATAGAAAATACTCAATAAGTTTTTGGCGCCGTTACAGGGGACAGTAATTGCGTTTATTACTTACAATATCAGTTTATTTAGATCAGTTTTAGATAAACATATATATATATATATATATATTGTTATTGTTATTTTTGTTTGTTTGGTTTTTCAGGTACTTTCGACTAGTGCATGCAAACTAGGTCGAAGAAGCCAGAAATGTTGCCTTTCGAGGACGACATCGACAAACGGTTTCAGAAATTAACTAAGTGGATTGCAAAGAATCGAGTAGAATTTGCAGCACCCAGAACAAACATAGCTGAACAGGAAGATAAACCATTGAGGGATTATGCTACACCAAAGATTTCAGAAATTCACTCGAGTATATCCAGGCTGACGATTAATGCAAACAATTTTGAGATTAAGCCTGGGACGATACAGATGGTGCAGAATAGTTGCCAGTTTGGGGGTCTTCCAAATGACGACCTGAATGAACATATCTTCAGTTTCCTAGAAATCTGCGAAACCTTCAAGTGTAACGGGGTGTCTAACGATGCAATTAGATTGAGGTTATTCCCGTTCACACTAAGAGACAAGGCGAAGGGTTGGCTCCATTCCCAACCACCGGGTTCAATCACTACATGGAATGATATGGCGCAAAAATTATTGGCTAAGTTCTTCCCTCCGTCGAAGACACATAAGATGAGAACGAAAATATCTTCATTTTCACAGATGCAAGGGGAGTCACTTTATGAAGCATGGGAAAGATACAAGGAACTGTTGAGAAAGTGCCCACATCACAGATTCCCGCAATGGATGCAGCTTAATAATTTTTACAATGGGTATCGAGTCATATACGGACTAACATCGATGCAGCCTCAGGTGGAGCTTTTATGATGAAGAAATTTGAGGAGGCATGGGCATTGATAGACACTATAGCTTCAAATGGCTATCTGTGGCAGACTGAGAGATTGACTCAACCCGAAGCAGCAGGTGTTCTGCAAGTGGATTCTATGACAGCCATATCGGCACAACTAGAAGCATTATCGAAGAAGATAGACACCATGTCGATGGGAAACATGCACCAAGTAGCAATCATATGTAAACTTTGTGCAGGTGAACATCCGGTAGAATAGTGTGCAATCAACCCAGCTTTGGTTCAATATGTCGCTAACTACAACAGGCCAGCCAACACATACCAGAATACATACATTCAGAGGAATAGAAACCATCTGAACTTTTTATGGAGCAACAATTAGAATCAGAACCAGCAACAGGCTCCACGACAAGCATACCCTCCTGGTTTTCAGAATCAGCAGCAACAAGCAGCTCCACAGCAAGAGGAAAAGATGGATTAGGAGGAGATACTGGCCAAATACATAATAGGAAATGACGCAATAATGAGAAATCAAGAAGCGGCGATGAGAAATCAAGAAGCAACAATGAAGTCTCAAGCGGCGGCGATTAAGAATCTAGAAAATCAGATTGGACAGTTTGCAAGTGCACTAAATAATCGACCCCAAGGAAGCTTCCAAGTGACACAGAAAAAAAATCCGAGGGGAGGACATGAGCAATGTCAAGCTGTTACACTCCGGAGTGGGAAACAGTTAGTGGAACAGGATTCAGAGAAGCCGACAACTAAAGAGCAAGTCGAGACTAGTGTGGAACAAATAGTGGAAGGAAAAGCAGGTGAAAATTTTGCAGCAAAAGAATAAGTGGTTACACCGGTAGTTTACTCTCCACCGCCATTTCAACAACAGATCCGAAAGCAGAAATTAGAGCAGTAATTCACTAAATTTCTGGAAGTGTTCAACAAGCTACACATAAACATTCCTTTTGCGGAGGCATTAGAGCAGATGCCTAGTTATGCCAAGTTTATAAAGGATATTTTGTCGAAGAAAAAGAAATTAGAAGACTTCAAAACTGTGGCACTAACAGAGGAATGCAGTGCAATTCTGCAAAAGAAGCTTAAACCAAAGTTGAAGGATCCGGGTAGTTTCACCATTCCCTGTACGATAGGGAGCTTGACCTTAAACAAATGCCTATGTGATTTAGGAGCCAGTATAAACCTCATGCCCTTGTCAGTTTATACTTAGTTAGGGTTACCAGCACCTAAATCGACCAACATCTCTCTACAGTTAGCCGATAGATCAGTAACTTATCCAAGAAAAATTATGGAGGATGTGTTGGTAAAAGTGGATAGATTCATCTTCCCAGAAGACTTCATCATTCTTAACTACGAAGAAGATATGGATATTCCAATAATCCTTGGGAGACCATTTTTGGCTACTAGCAGAACTCTCATTGATGTTCAAAAAGAAGAGCTGACCATGAGGGTGCAAGATCAAGAGGTCACCTTCAACGTGTTCATGGCCATGAAATTCCCCAAGGAGGATGAGGAGTGCTGTCGGGTGGATATTATTGACACAGTAGATGGTGATGAACATCGGATATTGAGCATTGACCCACTAGAATCTACTTTGATGGGAGACTATGATGAAGAGGATTCGGAGATAAAGGAGTACCTGTAACTGTTGGAGGCTCATCCGAGAGTAACTAGGTTCAAATTACCATTTGAGTCATTGGAAGCAGTCGGAACTTCATCAGCAAAGATGAAGCCATCTCTTGAGGAACCACCTAACCTAGAACTCAAACCCTTACCAAATCATCTCATGTACGCTTATTTGGGTAATTCAGATACTTTACCTGTTATTATTGCATCTTCACTGAACAAACTGTAGGAAAGTAAGCTGCTAAGAGTTCTCAGGGAATACAAATCTACGATTGGATGGACTATCGCCGACATCAAAGGAATCAGCCCGTCATTCTGTATACACAAGATTCTGATGGAAGAAGATAGCAAGCCAAGAAAGGAACAACAGAGGCGACTCAACGCAATAATGAAAGAGGTAGTAAAGAAGGAGATCCTGAAATGGCTGGATGCTGGAATCATCTACCCGATTTCTGACAGTGCATAGGTGAGCCTGGCCCAATGTGTCCTGAAGAAAAGTGGGATGGCAGTAGTGCAAAATGAGAACAATGAACTAATACCGACAAGAACAGTAACCTGTTGGAGGGTCTGCATGGATTACAGATGGCTGAATAAGGCAACTAGAAAGGATCATTTCCCATTGCCTTTCATTGATCAGATGTTGGACAGACAGGCTGGACACTAGTACTACTGCCTGCTAGATGGATATTCCAGGTATAATCAGATCGTCATCGCACCAGAGGATCAAGAGAAAACGACGTTCACATGCCCCTTTGGCACCTTTGCCTTCAAAAGGATGTCATTCGGACTGTGTAACGCACCGATAACTTTTTAGCATTGCATGATGGCGATCTTCTCAGACATGGTGGAACGTGGTGTGGAGGTATTTATGGATGATTTTTTAGTATTTGGGGAATCATTTGATATATGCCTCAAAAATTTAGTATTGGTACTGAAGAGATGTGTTGAGACAAATCTAGTACTCAACTGGGAGAAATGTCACTTTAGGGTCCAAGAAGGGATTATACTTGCACATAAAGTGTCTGGGAAGGGTTTGGAAGTTGACCTAGCTAAACTGGAAACAATTAAAAATCTGCCACCGCCGACATCAGTAAAGGGTATTCGGAGTTTTCTCAAGCACACCGGATTCTACAGAAGATTTATCAAGGACTTCTCGAAAATCACAAAGTCACTCTGCAATATGTTAGAAAAGGATGTTCCATTTAAGTTTGATGAAGATTGTCGAGTGGCATTTGAACAATTAAAGAAGAAGTTAACCACTGCCCCAGTAATTATAGCACCGAATTCGACGAAGTCGTTCGAGCTTATGTGTGATGCCATCGACTATGCAGTAGGAGCAGTGCTTGGACAACACTAGGAAAAGATCTTCCACGCCATATATTATGCAAGCAAGACACTGACAGATGCACAGTTGAACTACACAACCACTGAAAAGGAATTACTTGTAGTTGTGTATGCATTTGACAAGTTTCGCTCGTACCTGGTAGGAACAAAGGTGGTGGTTTACACAGATCATTCGGCCATTCGATATCTAGTGGAAAAGAAGGATGCAAAGCCGAGGCTTATTCGCTGGGTTCTTCTCCTTCAATAATTTGACACAGAGATTAAGGATAGGAAGGGGACAGAAAATCAGGTGGCCGATCATCTTTCACTACTTGAAAACCCGAATCTGAATGAGTCCGACAAAGTAGTGATTAATGAGTTATTTCCAGATGAACAGTTATTTTTAATCCACGATGAGTTTCCATGGTACGCGAATTTCGCTAATTATATGGTCAACAGCATCCTCCCACCAGACTTGACTCGCTACCAAAAGAGGAAATTTCTACATGATGTAAAGTGGTATATGTGGGACGAACCATATTTGTTCCGCTAGTGTGCTAATAGAATGATCCGGCGATGTATACCGAAAAGTGAAGTTGAAAGCATCCTACAGGTATGCCACACTTCAGTATACGGGGGACACTATGGGAGTGAATGAACAGCTGCCAAAGTCCTCCAAGCAGGTTTCTTCTGGCCCACTTTGTTCAGAGACGCACATCAGTGCGTGAAAAACTGCGACCGATGCCAAAGAGTGGGAAATATCTCAAAACGGAATGAGATGCCCCTAAACATGATACTGGAAGTTAAAATTTTTGATGTATGGGAAATCAACTTCATGGGAACCATTCCATCCTCATTCAGTAACTTGTACATCTTATTGGTCGTGGACTACGTATCAAAATGCGTGGAAGCAGTCGCATTACCGATAAATGATGCGAAGGTGGTTTTAAAGTTTTTACAGAAGAATATTTTCACTCGTTTTGGCACCACAAGAGCAATAATCAGTGATGAAGGGAGCCATTTCTGCAACAAATACTTCACCGCTCTCTTGACAAAGTATGGGGTCAAACACCAAATCGCCACAGCCTATCACCCTCAGACGAGTGGACAAGCAGAAGTGTCTAATCGGGAGGTAAAGTGAATTCTGGAAAAGTTGTCAATCCAAACAGGAAAGACTGGTCATTAAAATTAGACGACGCTCTGTGGTCATATCGGATGGCCTACAAGACTCCGATAAGCATGTTTCCCTATCAGTTAGTTTACGAGAAGGCGTGTAACCTTCCGGTAAAACTTGAGCATAAAGCATATTGGGCTATCAGGAAATTAAACTTCGATTTATCAGCAGCAGGGGAGAAAAGGTTGTTGCAAATCAACGATTTAGACGAATTTCGCCTGCAGGCTTACAAAAATTTAAAGTTATACAAGGAGAAGGTCAAGAAGTGGCATGATCAGAAGATACTGGATAGAAAGTTTAAACTGGGCCAATCGGTATTGCTATTCAACTCACGGTTGAAATTTTTTCTTGGAAAACTGAAATCCAGGTGGTCGGGGCCATTTACTATAAAGATTGTATTTCCATATGGCGCCGTTGTGCTCTATGGAAAGGATCCAACAAAACCATTTAAGGTGAACGACCAATGCCTCAAGCACTATTGGGGCGGAGACATCGATCTCCAGGCAACCGCGGTCGACCTGGCCGAACCAAACTAAAAAAGGGAGTAGTCAGGCTGAAAGACTAAAAATTAAGCGCTCGATGGGAGGCAACCCATCCTTTACGTGTATTTGTATTATATATTAGTTATAGTTCGTCGTAATTTTGGGTAAATCAAGTCTAAAGAATGCATGTTCTAACAAATCTACGGTTGTTCGTGCAGGGATAGGCCAAGTGCAAGATAAATTCAAGAGGAAACCATTCAGAACACAAGGGTAGGGTACTCCAATAGTTCAGCAAAAATTAAAATGAAAAAATTTCAAAGTCAAAAACCTGAATACCCCCCACCCCGGCGGGGTTTTTAGTTCATTTTTACCCTCCCCAGCGGGCCTGCTACATGGAAGACCCTGCATACCCCCCACCCCGATGGGCATTTAATGTGAAAAATTACCGCCCCAGCGGGCCTCCCCAGACCAAGTCTCTACTTACCCCCCGCCCCAGCGGGCCTTCAAGCTCATTCTTACCTTCCCTGGCGGGCTGTCTGCATATTTTTTTTAAAAAAATCCCTTTTTGGCAGAGACTAAAGCCATTCTAGACACTCACCCTCACTTTTGGCTGCCGAGTAACACTATCAAAACCTTTCTTCTTCAATTCAAAATCACCAATTATAGAAGAATTCATTCATAATCGGATCCTTCATCTTAGCAAATCAACAAACCTCCATCAAATTGTCATAACCCACTAACAAATTCAGGTATCCATTGCAATTTTTTTTAGGGTAGAAGTTTAGGGGTTTCAATTGAGTATCGATTTTGGGCTTCTGTAGTTCTGTGATACTGTGGGATATATTTATATATTGCTTAATTTGGTTGATTGAAAGACACGATTGGGGGAAACTGAAGAGCTACACATCATCAACACAAACCACTATTACCTTTGCCCACCAACTATTTGACAGAAAACCTCAACAACCAAAGCTTCAGAAATGACTTGATTTCAAGTTATCAAACATCATGCCTCCACGAGCTCCTAAAAGACAAAAGGGTGAATCTTCTTCCGCAACACCTAGACCCTTTGATCGAACAAAATTCAGAAGTGGCCGCCGATCATTTTAACAACTTGGAATCAAAGAAGCTCACCCCCGAGTGTGGACTCAGGCCCGATGCAACTGATGGGGAGATGGCACTTCAGATTGAGGAGCAAGGATGGGAAACGTTCACTGACCAGCCCGACGCGGCAGTAGTGGCGGTCGTGAAAGAATTCTACGCGAACACCGGGGACATATCTCCGTTCCAGGCGTTCGTCCGTGGACTTTAGCTCAGCTGCTACTAGTGATTATTACAACTTGCAATGGCCAAATATGTGTCAATATCAGGAATTGATAAATAGGGGGCCTGACTACGATGAGATCCTAGCAGAGATTTACAAACCAGGAACTACGTGGTTCAGAGGCAAGAAAAGGGGAATACTAATCATGAGCTCCAGCCTAAACCAATATGGAAAAGTCTGGTATTCCTTCTTGTGTGCTAAACTCCTACCCTCGACGCATATAAGTGAGATCACCAAGGAGAAAATTTCTCTCTTGTATGCTATCTTCAAGGACTATGACATCAATATAGGCACAATCATCTATTTTTCAATCAGTCGATGCCTGAGAGGACTGTTCTCGAGCGGACTGCCACATCCATCGTTGATCACATGATTGTGCCGCCATACTGGTTGTAAGGTGGACGGCCAAGGAACTGACACAGCAGCCTCTCCAGTAGCTTGATACGAGAATGATAGCCCGGTTCGACAAGTGGCCGGTAGCACCTCCACATCCTTGTGTACTCGATTTCATTTTCCCATCTGTAGCGAAGGCATAGAGAGCATCGGCCATGGCTAGGGAGGAGCCAAACGAGGAGGCTGCAGAGGGAGAGCCACCAATGCCGAACTCCCAGACTCAAGCACGCTAACAGGTTGGCAGCGCGGCAAACCCATATGTTTGACATGCAAAATCAGTTCAACACCGCACTTGCTGAGGCATTTTCAAGGATGAATAATTCGGGTGCTCCATTCCAGTTCCCGAATCCATAGCCGCTGCCTGCGTATCCACCACCTTCCTACTCTGACCTGGAGGAGGATACTTGATGTCTCAGGGAAGTCCTCTGCGCTTTACTTGCTTTATTTTTACCCAATGAGGACATTGCTCTAATTAAGTTTGGGGGTGTATTTTAAATTTTATGATATTATTAAGTCTTGCACTTAGTTATTAGTTTTAGTATAGTCTAGTTAGTATAGTTAGAGTTTTTATGCTTATAAAATATTGAAAAAAAAAATAAAAAATCAGAAAAGATAAAAAGAGTTGTTAATTAGGATTGCATGAGTCAGTATGTCAGTGGTATGAAGTGACCTTAGCCAGTGATGAGACTGGACTTACATAAGAACATAAACATTAATGATAACTAGAACATTGATGGACGTTCAGACCTTTACATGAGTCCTTACCTGTTTGATAGTATTGCACCAGTTAGCACGATAGATAACAATTTAGTCAACTTAGTTCAAATAGTCACATAATTGTCGTCTTGAACAGAAATTAGGTGGTAATGATGGAAATTCAGTAAGCTGGTAGTAGTGTCTAAGATTAGACTAAAACCTAAGTTTGGGGGAAGATATAGGAGCTATCTGAAAGAAAAAATGAGAAAAAAAGAAACTTATGAATAAACACCGTGACTAGTATAGTTTTGTGGCCTTTGATATTCGAGTAAGTACGCCCTAGGGGATGTCTTTACACCCAGCGCCCAAAAGCCATTAGGTTTGGGAGTCGTTGGTCGAAAGCTCACTACATGGGTATCATTGAAGAGCCTAAGGGAACTAGACATTGCACAATCATGAGGAAAAAAAAAAGAAAAGATACGGGAAAACGAGCAAAATGCCCCCGTGAATAAAGAAAGATAGAAAATCTCCCATATTAACATCCGACTTAGTTGACATTTAGTTGAATTCACTTTACCTTGTTTACGTGATTTTTGGAGTAAAATTTTGATTGCATTCTAAGACGCATATTATGTGATGTATTTGAACTATAGTTGAGTATATTGTTGTTGAGTGCACACACACAGCAGTGGTGTTGACAGGTGATTGGTTCATAGATGGGTTTGAATTACAAATATTTTTCTGGGTGAAGTTATTGTTTATATCTGTTGTGAATTCTCTGAGGTAGTAATGGTTATCTTCGTGCTATCTGACAGTTGCATTAGTAGGCATTGTATTAATATTGCATATACATTGTTTTGCTTGAGGACAAGCAAAGTCTTAAGTTAGGGGTATTTGATGAGTTGGTTTTATACTAAAGAATTGATATCCGTTACAGCTTGATTCTTGCTTACTTCAAGTTATTTTAGTATCATTTTACATGGTTTTGTGTTATTATGTGCAGGATAGGAATTGAAAAGAAACCATGACAAAAAGGAACAAATTGCAGATTTTTAGAGAAAGTGGACCCCCGCTGGGGCGGGCATCTCTAAGCCAAAACACCCGCTTGGGCGGGTGTACGAAATCAGCAAGCTGAAAAGTGGACTGCCGCCAGGGCGGGCATACAAAGAGTAAAAATGCCGCCGGGGCGGGCATACGGTAAATTTTATAACAGTTTTCCTACTTTGACTAGGAGTTGGGAGGAAATAAGGGTCGATATGGATTACGGCTGGGAGATTATAAAAGACAGAAAAAGAGGCTATTAGAGACACACTTAGACAGATTTACAAGCCCTAATTCAAGGATTGATCTAGCACGGAGGATTGAAGCATCAATTGAACACGAATAACGCAAGAACGGAGTGGAGAGCGATGATACAATTCTGGAATTCATCTTCTCTTTATCGTTTTATCTTGTAATCAGAATGTTTTCATTGATGTGGATATTGGATTTTGATTCATCTATGATGAACTAATTTTCTTTTTAAGCCTATAATGGATTTTATTATGTAATGGATGATTAAATAATCTTAAATTCAGAATATGAAAGTTATGTCCAGATTATTTGCTATGTGTTGTGCTTAACAAATATAATTGCCAGATCAATAATTATCTGTTATCCCATAAGAATTTGAGAGATGTCATATGGGATTGGAACTAGCCATAGTGACATATGTTTGTGATTTTTGCGTAGTTGGAACTCATAATTCACAAATAGGATAGAGATATCTATGCGTCATATGTAATCTGATAAGAACTTGATTTTAAACCTCATTTAATTGTAATTCACATAGAGATATAGTGAATTAGTTATTTAGGGTGTCTTGCTTAATTCTATCAGCTGTGGATGCGAGTGAGTATGGATGTACTGCATTGAGAGATGGGCATATCTGCTTGAGTGTTCTTGATTAATAATCTGGTGTAATTGACATAAACTGGAGAAAAGGATATTATTTGAAGAGAAATAATAAGTGAAGTTATAGGCTTAATTCTCTAAAACTTATGAAAATCTTGAGATAGTGTTATAATTGGTTTAACTAGTAATTTAGTTAAATAATTATCTTTTAATCGGTAGTTTGATAAAGTTGAAATAGTATATAAAATTGGTACTTGTTTGATTAAATAGGAATTATTGTCTCTGTTGGTACGATCTCTGAACTTATCATTATATTACTTGTTGATCACGTACACTTGCGTGTAGCGCATATAGAAAATACTCAACAATATACCCTAAAGGTCTTAAAGCACATGTCAAAGTATAATTCATCATAAACAAGATACTATGACGATCTCAATTCTAAAGATCACTTGTACTACTATCAAATTAGGAATTCCTATTGACAGGGAAGTAAAACTCCATTAGGTATTCCTAAGAGAGCCACGTTCAGTGAACTTATTCTCCAATAAGCACCTACATACTTGCTTTAGTGTCTCCACACAAATGATCATGAGAACAATCATCCTCATTCAATGAGCAAGCAACATATGTACCAATCTATCCGTATTTATAAATCTCCTTTCTAGAAATCCATCGATTTGAACTATTTTAGTTTTTAAGCTATCTAAGAATTTAGATCTCATTAGCATGATCATCATCATGATTCTTAAAGTATTGCTTAAAACTATGGGTTTAACACATATTATAAAATCAGAACCATATAGATAAATAAATGCTTTTAATTAAATAATACGTTTATTAATAAATGAATAAGATTGTTACAAAGTATATGCTTTATCATCATACCTAATTGGCTTATATGCATACTACTTTCAATCTCCCACTTGCACTAAAGCCAATCGACATGGTATGTCATACCCTTCTTATCTAAGTGACGATCATCCTGCTGTTGGATTGCTTCAATAAACGGATATGCAATGTCGTTTTTGAGAGTTCACTATCTTTATAGTGGCTTCTCCTCTTTCAATGATTTTTTTAATCTAATGAAAGTGCTGCAACACATGTTTGGATCCAAGATTAAACTTTGGAAATATTCCTAGTTCTGTAATGAACTTTTCATCTGAAACATCAACTGGCAACTTCATTTACAGCTATATACTTTGTCTGTATCACTAAATCAACAACTCTTTGCTGTTTGGAACCTTTTCAATTCACTGCACCACCTTTCTAGGTAACGACTTACCCTAAAGTGGATTTGATGTGGTCTTGGTCAGTTTAAAAAACTTGAGTCTGTTTAGTCCTCTAGTTTTATTCAGACCCATCATGAATCATGATTACATCCTTAGTGTCGATTAAGTACTTTAAGATGTTTGTCACTATCTTACAGTGATCTTCTCTAGAATATGACTGATCAACATCAAGCCTCCTTATCGATCAACGACATTCCAGATATTATAGATTTCAACATTAATCATAAAAGAACCTGTGAGTTAATAGTTACCGTACAATCCAATCCTTCCACCATACAATGTCCCAATTAAATATGAGACATGAAATTATTGTCAAGTTTTATTTTATTTAATTATATGTATTTTCACAACTCCAAATAATGCAAATTAAAAACTCCTTTCTAATTTCATTCCACCTTGGCCAAGGATTCCTGGGTTGTCATTTATCGAATCACATAGAACATATCTCTTTTTTTACTAAAAGTGGTATAATTATCTCCATATATAACTTAATACACACAATCAAACCCTTTGATATACCCTAAGGGTCTTAAAGGGCATGCCAAAGTATAATTCATCATACACAAGATACTATGATGATCTCAAGTCTAATAATCACTTGTACTACTATCACATTAGGAATTCCTATTGACAGGCAAGTAAAACTCCATGAGGTATTCCTAATCGAGCCACATTCAGTGAACTTATTCTTCAATAAGCACCTACATACTTTGCTTTAGTGTCTCCACACAAACGATCATAAGATCAATCATCCTTATCCAATGAGCAAGCAACATATATACTAATCTATTCGTATTTACTAATCACTTTTTTAGTAATCCATCGATTGGGAACTATTTTAGTTTTTGGGCTATCTAAGAATTTAGATCTCATTAGCATGATCATCTTCATGATTCTAAAAGCATTGCTTAAAACTATGGGTTTATCACATATTATAAAAACAGCAGCATGTAGATAAATAAATGTCTTTAATTAAATACTATTTTTTTAATAAATGAATAAGATTGTTACAAAGTATATATGCTTTATCATCAAACGTGATTGGCTTGTATGCATACTACTTTTAATCTCCCACTTGCACTAAAGCCAATCGACATGGTATGTCATACCCTTCTTATCTAAGTGACGATCATCCTGCTGTTGGATTTCTTCAATAAACGGATGTGCAATGTCATTTTTGAGAGTTCACTATCTCTATAGTGACTTCTCCTCTTTCAATGATTTTTTTAATCTAATGAAAGTGCTGCAACACATGTTTGGATCCAACATGAAACTTTGGAACTATTCCTAGTTCTGTAATAAACTTTTCATCTGAAACATCAACTCACAACTTTATTTACAGCTAGATACTTTGTCTTTATCATTAAATCAGCAACTCTTTGCTGTTTGGAACCTTTTCAATTCACTGCACCACCTTTCTAGGTAACGACTTACCCTAAAGTGGATTTGATATGGTCTTGGTCAGTCTGAAAAACCTAAGTCTGTTTAGTCCTCTAATTTTATTCAGACCCATCATGAATCATGATTACATCCTTAGTGTCGATTAAGTAGTTTAAGATGTTTATCATTATCTTACAGTGATCTTCTCTAGAATATGTCTGATCAACATCAAGCCTCCTTAGCGATCAACGACTTTCCAGATAATATAGATTTCACCATTAATCATAAAAGAACTTGTGAGTTAATAGTTACCGTACAATTCAATCCTTCCACCATGCAATGTCCCAATTAAATATAAGACATGAAATTACTGTCAAGTCTTATTTTATTTAATTATATATATTTCGATTCCAAAATGCATAACTCCAAATAATGCAAATTAGAAACTTCTTTCTAATTTCATTCCACCTTGGCCAAGGATTCCTGGGTTGACATTTATTGAATCACATAGGACATATCTCTTTTTTACTAGAAGTGGTAGATTCTTTATTGATCATTCATTATCTCCATATATAACTTATTACACCCAATCATAACCTTTGATATACCCTAAGGGTCTTAAGGGACATGTCAAAGTATAATTCATCATACACAAGATACTATGATGATCTCAAATTTAAGGATCACTTGTACTACTATCACATTAGGAATTCCTATTGACAGGCAAGTAAAACTCTATTAGGTATTCCTAAGTGAGCCACGTTCAGTGAACTTATTCTCCAATAAGCTCCTACATACTTGCTTTAGTGTCTCCACACAAATGATCATGAGATCAATCATCCTCATCCAATGAGCAAGCAACATATGTGCCACACTATCCGTATTTACTAATCTCCATTTTAGTAATCCATCTGTTGACGTTGGGAAAAAATCTGGTTCGAGTTGGACCCGAATCTTTCTCTCTTCCTAAGTTTTGTCTACCCTTGTTTAATCTTTTTTTTTGTGAAAAAAGGTTTTGAAGGGGTTTTTTAGGAAAAGGCCAACATGTATCATGTCGACGATTTGAACGTTTTACAGAGTCGCTAGTTGGTAGTTTTGAAATGGTTGTACCAACTCAACCGAGTTTTGTTTAAAAGGAGGCCCAATTACTAGACACTGTCGAAACTTGATCTTTGAAACCGAAGTTCTAAGTTCAGGGGCTTGGTTAAGTGTGGGGAAGGTGTTAGGCACCCCACAACTCTCGTGTAAACATGGTACCGCATCTTTTCAATATTTCCCTTTTAAATATAAAATGTGTGTGTGAATGCTGGAAGAAATTGGGCCTATGCTTGATTTGAAAGTATGGGCATGTTTCGTTGAACCTATATACGAAAAGTTTGATTTGATTTGCAAAAGTCTCTTTTTTAGACAAGATTATTAAGATTATGTTTTGAAAACTTGTTTTCAAACCTTTACGCTAACATAGGAATTGAAACATGTTGATACTTCCATTTTTATCTTTCCATCCTTTTGGCTCAATTTGAATGGTGATTGTCGGGTTGTGAGGCATCCTCGACCATAGAATATATACGAGTGTCGGTCTTCTCGTGGGCATAACAGCCATCGAAGTGACTCTGACACTAAAAACCATATTTCACTATGTTGAGACCTTAAACCCGGATAACCGTTTTACGGTCTTTTGGATGTACATTTTATAGAAAACAACTGGCAGGATACATTTGTAAAATGGAGTTTGTCCATCGTGGGAATCAGATTCAGATCAGTTTGATCGCGAATCCCACAATTCCTAGGCTCACAGAAAGAAGCCAATAAAACCTGCTTAGCTCAAATATGCACAGAAATGTATATTTACATCCTGATGTCTCCAGAACCAAGGATTCTTCAATAAATCCTGGCCTGCGCATAGCCGAAGCGTCTCGTTCTCACTAGATAGTGATCTAAGGGCCGCGAGGTTGCTTCTAGAAATGAAACTAGAAAAATTGCTAGATTTAAGTAAATTTCTGCCATTCTAGCTTCTCGGTTCTGTCTGAACCTATTTTGAACCGTTTGAAAGATAGAATTGACGAGATTTAAAGAAATCTAGTTCGCCCAAAGAGATGTCAGCGCCGATTCATATTAAATGAATATTTAAAGCAGTAATTTAATCACAATGAATAAAAGATATATATATATATATAGTTATATATATACGAAAGTTGTAAAGGGTGATGGGTTTTCACTCCGATGCATGGACTGAAATGTAAATAGATATATATATATATATATATATTCATGAATGTTGTAAAAAGCCACGAAGTAATCCAAGCTTGATAGAATGGAAATATATATATATAAAAGCTGTTATATATATACGAAAGCTGTAAAGGGTGATGGGTTTTCACTCCGATGCCCGGACTGGAATGTAAATATATATATATATATATATATATATATATATATATATATATTCATGAAAGCTGTAAAAATCCACGAAGTAATTCAGGCTTGACATAATGAAAATATATATATATAAAAGCTGTAAAAAAACTGTAAAGGGCGATGGGTTTTCACTCATGTGCCCAGACTAGAATGGAAATATATATATAGTAAAGCTGTAAATGGGCGACGGACATTTTATCCTTTGCCCGGACAGAAATATAAGTATATATATATTTATAAAAGCAGTAAAAAGGCCAAAGAATGATCCAAGCCAAACTGGAATGTAAATGTTAATATATATAATTAATATATATTAAAGCAATAAAAAAGCCATGAAGTAGAAATCCAGAACCAAATAAGTTAATTTTTTTTATATATATATATATATAAAAACAGTAAACTAACGCATATTTGACATCCGGACTTGACAGAATTGAAAAGTTAGTATATATACATTTAAATATATACATAAAAAAGCCAAACCCGGACTAAGAAGATAACCCAGTTCGGCAAAGTTGCTATAAACGTAGATATATATATATATATATATATATATATATATATATAGAAGCTGTTAAAAGTCGCGGATCGATAGTTCGGACGGCGGAAATGCCAGAAAACGTGTTTATGTACTAAAATGTACAAAAACGTAAGCAAAAATGGCCACGGAACTGAGTTTCGAGCATAATCAGAAAGCGAAGCTTAACGTGCAAGTGTGTAAATGCGCAATGAAGTAGTAGGAACTTTCTGATCGTAAAAATACTCACAATGGACTGCTACACGGGCTTTTTTCCAAATTATAAGCTCTAAACATCCGTTTGTACCGCTTAATTTTTGATATGTGGTAGTATATGAGTATACCTACGTGCTAGAGTAATAAAATTTGGGTTTGGAGTATAAGAGTATGGTTGAGAAATGAAACGGGCAGAGGTTCAGAGCATTTCTTGAATTATCAAATAAGCTGGGGTTGCACTCATATATATAGATCCGGTGGAAACGGGTCTAACCGCGGCAGTCGCGTGTCTTGCTGCGGCCCCACGTGGAAGGGCCCCACGTGGCGGGTCCCGTTGTGTGCACTCCAAGCAATGCAAGGTCAGATTCGAAACATTCTAACTTCTGATCGAAGCGTCCGTTTGAGGTGTGCTATACCTTTCTGGAATGCCCTCGACAAGGGTGTCGTAATGATATGGGATTAAACCTTTTCCAAGTTCAAGAAGACAGGTTCACAACCAGGTCTTCGTTTCCCAGTAGTTTATCCGTTGAGCTAGCTTGCGCTATTTCCACTCGGGATCACCGTTATGGTTCTTTTTAACCTTGGTGGCATCAATTCAGCTTGAGTTTGACCAAATCAACTTTAAGTTGATAAAATAACCATTTTGCCCCTCCCGGGGTTGCCTTTGGTGCTGGCATAGCCTTCGACTGACTTCCCGGGGTTGTCTCCGAGGTTTGGATCCCAGCCGATTCTGTTTCTCCTCAGGGTTGTCTCTGAGGCTGACTTGGTCCTTCCAGGTTTATCTCTGGAGATGATGTGAGGCTTCGGGGTTGTCCAAAGTTGATTTAACCTTTCGGGTTGAGACCGGAGCTGACCTGTACCTCCCTGGTTATGACCGGGGTTGACCTGTTCCTCCCGGGATGTGACTGGGGCTGGCCTGTACCTCCCGGGATGTGACCAGGGCTGACCTGTACTTCCCGGTTTGTGATCGGGACTGACTTGTACCTCTCGGGTTATGATCGGGGCTGACCTGGACCTCCCAGGTTGAGATCGAGGCTGATCTGTTCCTCTTGGGATGTGATCGGGGCTGACCTGTACCTCCTGGATTGTGACCGGGGCTGACCTGTACTTCCCAGGTTGAGACCGGAGCTGATCTGTACCTCCCGGGTTGAGACTGAGGCTGACCTGGACCTCCCAGGTTGAGATCGGGGCTGATCTGTACCTTATAGGATGTGACCGGGGCTGACATATACCTCCCGGGTTGAGATCGAGGCTGATCTGTACCTCCTGGGATGTGACCGGGGCTGACCTGTACCTCCCGGGATGTGATCAGGGCTGACTTGTACCTCCCGGGTTGAGACTTGGGTTGACCTGTATCTCCCGGGTTGAGACCGGGGGTGACCTGTATCTCCCGGTTTGAGACCGGGGTTGAGTTGACATCCCGGTATTGAGACCGGGGTTGAGTTAACTATTTTGCCCTGCTACAGGGTTAGTAACAATAATACAAAATCTCGATTGTCTACAACAGAACGGAAGAAAATTTTGAGTGTCTACAGATGCCCCTCTTTATCATGTTTATGTAATGTAATGAAATGAACAGGATAAAGATTACTAGACACTAGGAATATGATGAATGCAAATGTAATGCAATACATGGCATGATATGTGATGAATGTTAGATGCCTCTGAGGGGAATGGGGCTAGCATTGACTGCTCACATCATTACCTGTTGGGGATAACGTTATCCTGGATAGCCCTTGGTGTTAGTAGGGTACCACTGGTAGGTTATCAGAGTTAGGCTATCACAGGTTATTCTCGTCACTTTCTGCTAGGGATGACGTTATTCGTGATGGACCTGTCGACTTTGATGGGGATGACAGTATTGATGCTACCTTGGTTTGAGACCAATGGCTTCCCTCGTCTGTTAATACTATTCGTAGGGCATATTTTCCTTCGGCTGATGCCGTTGTACATTTATGAAGGCTCCCTTGCTGGGGATATATCTCTGTTGTCGATTTACCTCAGTGGGTGCTTTCGATGCCTATCCTGACGATAATTTACACCGGTAGTTTGCAATAGGAAGTTGAATCTCCAATCCTTCTCGGTGCTCCCTCTAAGGATTTGTATAACAGATTCCATCATCTGTCCTTTGTGAGGATAGATTCATATATTGTTTCCGCTACCGGATCATTCCCAATGCTTCGCTGGAGTTGAGCAAGCGACTGAACTGTCATCGGTCTGTACCCGACTCTTCGCTGGGGTTGAGCCAAAGGCTGAACTGACACCTGTCTGTACCCGATGGTTCGCTGGGGTTGAGCCAACGGCTGAACTGTCACCGGTCTGTACCCGATGCTTCGCTGGGGTTGAGCAAACGGCTGAACTGTCTTCGGTCTGTACCCGATGCTTTGCTGGGGTTGAGCCAACGGCTGAACTATCACCGGTCTGTACCCGATGTTTCCCTAGGGTTGAGCTAACGGCTGAGATATCACCGGTCTGTACCCGATGCGGTGAAAGTGGTAGTTTTTGATAGTTTGGTGCAGTTTTTTTGTAGTTTTTCAGAAGTTTTTGTCGTTAGTCCCCGGATATTACTTTAGGATGACTACCAATGGCTTTCATGAAGTTCCACCCTCTATCAGGAATCCACTGCTTAAACGAAGGATTTCTAGACAAACCACTCAATCGCATGGCAGTTTTTTCTCAGATTTGACTTTTTAGCTTTTGTAAACTTCGTTTCAACTTGAACTGCACCTAGCCGGAGGGGGTGGGACCCACCCTAGGGAGCCGCAGGTAGAGGTGTGGCTGTCGCGTGTGAGGTCGCTCCCTCTTGCAAATTTATATTGGGCAGTGGGGCTCTCATAATCTCATTTTTAGTGTTGAGTTTTAAAAGGAATCCGATTTTCTTTTTCAGATCTACAGAGTTCGGCCAGCTTTTTTCAGATTTCGTCAGCGGCCATGCGTTCTGCACGTCTCAGGTGACGTTTTCATCCCTTCTTTTCCAGTTTTAACTGGTAGAACTGTGTAAACCACGTAGGGTGCTTTTGAACGCAATGTATTAAAAATGTATGCTTATATGACTTGATAAAAATTTTGACTTCATAAGTATGCATATTTTACTGCGATGCACGTTTTGACGTAAGAAAATTTGAATTCTGAGACAATCAATTTTTTCTCTTTTTGACCAGTTTACTCATCCTCTTTTGAGGCCTAATGAGCCTGGATTTTTAACTAAAAATGTACATGATAATTTGGCTACCATGTGAAGTTTATTTTTTATTCTTCTTTATAAATATGAACTATTTCTATTTTTGGGAAGCTGTGCTACTGAATGGCCACTTAGACATGCCTGTGTGCATACAAACAGTCCATTTTACAAAGGAGACTCTGACAAAAAAAATTCAAAAGCATAAACATTTAATAAACATGTAATTTTGACTCTACTGGAGATTTTGACTGACCCATACATGTTTTAGGATTTAAAAATGCATAAAATACTGATTTAATTTAATAAGCTATAGGTTTTAAGCTTACCTCACCCTTTTTGAGATGATTTGGAGACTTTGTCTAGGTTATGGATCGACATAGACCCTGGAGTGCTAGCAGGGTCGTTTCTGGAGTTAGACAGAGGAGAGTCTCCGATGTCCCTCAGCCACGGCCAGTCCGGTCGCCTCGTAGATTAGCTGAGTTAGTGATCCGTCCGATTCGTGATGAGCCGCCTGTTGACATAGATGATGAGGAGGCTCCATTTATTGCTCTTGCCCCAGCTCAGGCTCCATAGGCGGAGCTTCCAGACACTGTTGTGCCACTCCTGGATTTGCAGGGAAATTTGAGTCACCATCCATCGAGATTCTTTCATGCTAACGAGGTGACTGAGGTTTCCTTCTTTCTGGATTTTCTTTCTTTCTTTTACCATTCTCGGGGAAAAGGTTTGATATGGGTTGGCTTTTGATGCAGGTTCCTGTCTTTATGTAGCCCAGAGGGAACTGGTTCAATGTGCATTCTCTTTACCACACTCTGCACCAAGATTACAGGAACATTGTTGACACCTGGGGGTTTCAGGCATTCTTTTATATCCCTCCACGCTGTTGCCCCTGGGGTTATATGAGGGCTTTGTTTGAGCGCTGGTTCCACCAGACTCAGTCTCTCCACTTGCTAGATTGCGAGGTGATGATGACGTCGATGGATTGGAGGTTCATTACTGGGATAGAGTTTGAGGGTGAGCCAATGCCTGTTGTGGCAGATATTACACCCACTGTCGTTCGGTCCCTTTTGGGAGTTCCTGCGACTGCCATCAAAGGTCAAACAATCCGTTCTAGTCCCTTGAGCGTAGATGCCCAGAGTAGGGCTTTACTTGAGCCTCTACCTGATGATCAGAGGGTTAGGGATCGCATCCTGCGGTGACTGTTCTTAGTGATCATCAAGGGTTGTTTCTTGGAGGACAACTCTGCGACGGTGTCCTTTGCCTTGGTCAGTGCCACTCGATATGTGGAGTGCCTCAGTGACTTTGATTGGGGTACCTACACCTTTGCCTATTTTCTCCGAAGTATGCGCATGTGCTCGAAGGGTGTGATGGAGGCTTGGTTAGGGTTCTACCCATTCCTGCTGGTGAGTACATCTTTCTTGTACCTTTTTGATTTTTGCATTTACATTTGTCAGTCTTGGTCACTGGGGACTTTTGATATTTTCATAGCCAGTTTTGGGCATATGCGAGGCTTCCTTGCCTACGTCTCGCCACTACTTTGGGCCTGGAGACTTATCCTCGGGGATAGCGTTGGCAGCTCTCCACTCTGACAGAGGTCCTTGTACCTGAGGGATTAACCCATTCCAGCCTGCAGCTTGAGCTTTCGACAGCCGGATCGATCTCATGGGTATCGTATACCTCAGACTTTTTAACAGTTGGGTTTGAGGGTGATTTCCCCACTAGCCGGGAGTTTGCATTATCCACCCGTAGAGTCCCATTTTTGACATAGGGAGGCTGGGAGCTCTATTTAGGAGAGAGTGTATCAGGAGCATCACGGGTCAGATCCGCATTCCCTTTATTCCTCTGGCTTAGCATCATTGGCCACTAGTTTAACCGCTTACAGACATCCCTATGGAGGGCATAGATAGCTTTGCCCTGTCAGAGGGTCTATACAACTAGGAGGCATTTAGTAGCTGGAGGAGTCCTTGCACTATTGGGGCTCAGACTCGTGCTACCCAGCTTATGGCAGATATGGTGCCAGGGTCTGTAATGATGACAGACTGGATAACTTGCCTCAGGGAGCCTACTTACTTGGGCCAGATTACAGGACTAACCCAACAGTTGGAGAGAGCTCATTTATTTATCAAGCATCTTGGTAGAGATCCATCAGAGGCATCTTTTTTTGACCCTTTTGGCTCCGGAGCAGGCCCCTCATCAGGTCCATTTTCCAGCAGTTTTGTAGGGGCTGATCCTCCCTTATACTGCCCTGACATTCTTGATGGTCGAGACTCTGTGACTCAGGAGGAGATGGAGCAGGTTAACAACCTGAGTGTAGATATTTTGGATCTTTTTGTATAGCTTTTCTAGCTATATCTTTTGATAGGCCACTATTTGGCTATTGGGCGGCTGTGCCCCATTTTGATAGGCCACTGTCAGTAGTTGGGTAGTTGTGCCCCATATCCCTGTACTTTTTCTTTTGTATTTTATTAGCAGACAGAGATGATGCTTGCAGTACATAGTTTATTCTAGATGTGCATGATATTTCCAATCTATTGTATCATGTTTTATTATTATCATTATGCATATATTATGTCATGGATATGCACTTAGATAGATGAGTTTAGATTTGACCCCTGGATGGTCTTGTGATACAGTGATACAGATGTCGTCGTCGACAGTTAGCCGCATCGAGCATTTACCACCATCCGTGGAAGCATCGTCGTTGAGGTCGTGGTATGATAGCCTGCCCTTCCCAGCCAGAGGGACAGTGGATCGGATGTTAGGGCATTCATTGGCCCTTGTGGACTTCCAGGTTCCATATGGATTCATAGACGACATTCTATCATGTTGGATACCTGAGCGGTAGGTTTTTCGATTTGGGCGGCATGAGCTGACTCTGACTTTAGAGTAGTACGAGCGGCTTATAGGTTTGGCTTTAGACTTACCTTGCGCCCGCACCGCTATTAATGATATGAGGAGACCGTTCCTGCGGATGTCGGGCCTATGCCAGAGTGTAGTCACGGATGAGATTATTTCTGGACGTGTGATCTCTATTGACTTTTTGATCGATCATTTCGGTAGACTGGATAGCTACGATCGACACACTGGCGACTTTATTATCTCGGCAGAGGAGTGGCATTCAGCCAGGATAGACGTCTTGCTGATGTGCGTCACAGCTTACTTATACATGCCACTATACTTGGGCCACTTAGATGTTGGGTTGATGATCACGGTTCGTGCCTTTAGAAAGGGTAGCACTATCCTACAGATGATACTGATCGAGACATTGAGGTCAGCTACCTATTGAAATACCCATCCAGAGGGGTTTTTTATAGGTAGCTCTGTCTTGTTGTATATATGGATAATGACCCATTTGCGCCCGATTGGCTTCTTCAAACACAGGGGTACTGCTTCACCCACGAGATAGCTATGTCCTACTCCTTTCAGCCAGCGGAGTGTTTGGATGCAGAGACATAGTCATCTTTTCTGTCAGATATTAAGCATCCTTTTTCGATTCTGCCATGCTCAAGTCTAGTCTCCCCTTATAGCTTCATTACCCATACATCCGATATGGACTATTTGCCCCTGGCGGGATTGAGAGGGCTGACCCCTTACCATCCGTTGGCAGTTATGGGTTAGTTTGATCAGTTCCAGAGCCTGCACCAGTTTGAGGGGGCTATTGATCAGCGGATGTCAGCTTCTTCTATATCGTCAGCCGACCTGATCAGGATTTATGAGTGTTGGACTCATAGGGAGAGGGTTGATTTATCTACTAGCTATCCAGATTGCTCTCCAGAATATTCAACGTGGTTGGAGGCTGACATAGCAGCGGTCGCAATTATCCAGCCAACCCCGATTGTGGATTCAGATGAGGAGGAGCCTATGGAGGATCTTGATTCTCCTATGGAGGATGAGTTGTTTATGGGTCTGACAGTAGCCTTAGTTAGTGACCCTCTGAGTATCCCTACTGGGACAGATTCGGCTATGGCAGATTTGCTAGCTCAGATGACCTTCGAGAGAGATCAGTTCAAGGCCTTGATGTTGACTGCCCTATCTGGTAGAGATACAGCTTTCTCTACCAGAGACGAGGCTCGAGCTACTCGGGATGTAGCGTTCGCTGAGAGAGACGAGGCTTAATCCACCCAAGATGCAGCTCTTGAGAATAGAGACAAGATCCGATCTATTAGAGATGCAGCGTTTGAGGAGATTAAGGAGGTTTTGATTGCTAGAGATGCTGCTTTTGTGGCGAAGGACGAGGAAATAGCCACTCGAGATGTATATATTGCTGACAGCACAGCCCTTAGGTCATATACAGACAGCCTGGTTGGAGAGATGAGTGCTTTCATCGACGGTCATAGCGCCATTATGCAGATGGTTGTGGATGTGCTTGCTCGTATGGAGGCTGAGGGTATTGCACTTGCAGCTGCTCCTCCATCTTCAAAGAGAGATGCCATTTTGGCATTGTTGTCGCGCTTGTCTATGGGTCCATAGACTAGCTTTATTTTTCCTACACATACTAGATAAGCCATTTTTGTCATGTATAGGACACATTGTATATATTAAACAGTATTATATATCAAAGAAATATATTTTAATTCACTTCCCTGTTTGGATATGTATTGTCATTGCTGAGTGATTACCACTTCTCTCATGACTTGCTGTTGTTGATGTATCATGAGCTTCTCCTTGATGGATTGATATTGAGATGTCGGAGAATATCTCAGACGGGCTTGTTGACCAGGGAGGTTTGATAGAATTTAGGTTTTATAAGGTTTCGGTGTCTTGGGACTTGTTTTATTAGTTTTTTGTTTTTCTTTGAAGGTCATACCGCACCTTGAATGGCTGTCTACGTACTCCCAAGCTAAGGGAGATCAGGTCATTCGTAATTCATTTTTTATGAAAGAGAGGTTTGAGAAGTATTTATCTTGGGTTTTGAGTTTGGTTTGATGAGTTTTTAAATTTTTTTGTTTGATTTGACTACACCGTAAGTGGCTGCCTACGTACTCCCGGGATGAGGGAGATTAGGTCATTCATAGTTTATTTTATCTATTAAAAATTGAAACTGATCTGCTCTATTTGCCGGACCAGGATGATGGTTGGCATGGGTTTCAGACATAGTACCTTTTCACGGTGTCTGAATTGATGAGTAAATTCGTTTCGGTCCATTTCTTGTAATCTGATAGCTCCTCCTGTCAACACCTCCTTGACAATGAAAGGGCCTTCCCAATTAGGGGTGAACTTGCCTTTAGCTTCATCTTGATTGGCCATGACTTTCTTCAATACCAAGTCGTTCTCTTTGAATTTCTGTATTCGGACTTTCTTGTTGTATGATCGAGAAATCCTTTTCTGATATAACTGCCCTTGGAAAATGGTTGTAGCCCTCTTTTCATCTATCAGGGACAGCTGGTGGTACCGCTCTTGCAACCACTGGTCTTCGTCCATCTGAGCGTCTATTAATACTCGCAAGGACTTCATCTCTACTTCTATAGGAAGGACTTCTTCCATGCCATAGACCAATGAATAAGGGGTAGACCCAGTAGAGGTACGCATTGACGTCCTGTATGCTAACAGGGTTAGAGGCAACAGGTCAGGCCATTCTTTGTGATTGGCGGACATTTTCTGCATGATCTTTTTGAGGTTCTTGTTGGCCGCTTCGACAGTACCATTCATCATAGGCCGATAAATGACAGAATTGAGATGCTTGATGTGGAACTTGCTGCATAGTTCTCTCATCATCTGATTGTTTAAGTTCTTGGCGTTGTCTGATACGATCACCTCCGGTTGTCCATATTGACAGACGACATTATTTCTGATGAAACCAATGATTACCTCTTTGGTGACTTTGGGAAAAGAGGCCGCTTCAACCCACTTGGTGAAGTAATCGGTCATGGTGAAGATGAAGCGATGTCCGTTGCTGGCTTTGGGTTCAACTGGCCCAATCACATCCATTCCCCACATAGAGAAAGGCCATGGCAAACTCATGTTGTGTAGCTCATTTGGAGGAGCGTGTATGGCATTTCCATGGATATAGCATTGGTAGAACCTCTTGACGTGGTCATCACAATCAGCTTTGAGAGAGATCCAGCAATGCCATGTTCTTAATATTTTCTTGGCCAGCAGATGACCGCTCATGTGTGGACCACAAATTCTACCGTGGACTTCATCCATCAATCTCTGGGCTTGCTCTTTATCGAGGCATCATAACATGCATATTCCAGCATCCCTTTTATAGAGTACGTCTCCGCTCAGATAGAACTTCATAGCCATCTTGTGAATCCACTTTCGTTCGAATTGGCTTGCCCTAGCGGGTGTAGATCTATCTCGGAGATATTCCTTGATGTCTTGATACCAAGGCTGTTTGATAGGAGGAATTTCATCTGATACTTCTCCAATGTAATTCCCGTATGTCGGGGCCTTTTGGCTTGTGATTTGGTGTTGGGAATACCACTCCTATCGGATATGCGGATCAAGGAAGCCAAAGTTTCCAATGTATTTGAGAAATCATTCCTACCCCGAGGAATGTGGATGAAAGTTATGTCTTCAAAATCCATGGATATTTTGACGACCTGCCGATGATAGGGCAGCAAATGCAGTTCTTTGGTGTGATATGCCCCGGTGGTTTGTCTGATGACCAACTCAAAATCTCCAAAGACTAGTAGATGTTGGATACCCATGGATTGGGCTAGTTTTAACCCCATTATGCAGCCTTCATACTCAGTTGTGTTGTTGGTGTTGACAAACTACAACTTGGTAGCCACAGGATATTGTTCTCCTGTACCAGAGATAAGGACTGCCCCAGCTCCAGCACCTTCCATGTTCACCGCTCCATCGAAATACATTCTCCATGGTTGGACTATATTCTCTTGTCGAATTTGTTGAACTGTCATGATCCCATCATCCAGGAAATAAGTTTCCAGAGGTTCAAACCCTCCTGATGGTGCTTTGGCTAGTTGATCTGCAATGCCTTGACCTTTAATGGACTTCTGAGTCACGTAGACAATGTCGAACTGCTAGAGGATCAACTACCATTTGGACAATTGACAATTCAACATTGGCTTGTTGAATACGTATTTCAGCAGATCCATACGGGATATGAGGTAGGTCGTGTGCCCATGAAGATAGTGTTGTAACCTCATGGCGTCCCATGCTAACGCACAACAAGTCTTCTCGATCAGGGTGTACTTCTGTTTACCACTGCTGAATCTTTTGTTGTTGTAGTAGATAGCTCTCTCCTTGCTACTATCATCTTTTTGTGTCCTAACATGCAGCCCATTGCATTTGCATTGATAGACAGGTACATAAATAAGGGAACTCCATCCCTCGGTGATACCAAGACAGGCACTTCGATCAGTTGCTTCTTGATGGCAAGGAAGGCCTCATGACAATCCTCATTCCATTTTGTGAAGGAATTCTTTCTTAGTAGCTTGAAGATGGGTTCACAAGTCACTGTGAGCTGAGAAATGAACCAGCTTATGAAATTGATTCTCCCCAGGAACCCGCGTATCTCCTTCTCTGTTCGAGGTATGGGCATCTCAGTGATGGCTTTTATCTTGGTAGGATCCATCTCAATACCTCTATTGCTCACTAGGAATCCCAACAAATTGGCAGATTTGACGCCAAAAGCACATTTGACTTGATTTAACTTGAGGTTGTACTTATGCAACCTATTGAACAACTTCCTGAGATGGTTGATGTGATCGTCCTCTTTTCGGGATTTGACGATGATGTCATCCACATAGACCTCTATTTCCTTATGCATCATGTCATGAAATAGGGCCATCATGGCTCACTGGTATGTGGCATTGTGACACCCCCAAATTCGGGTACTTCATTTCCACATGATTTGGTGTTCACTATCTAATTATAACATACAACTACTGCCCAATAATAAGGAATGCAAAATAAATTACAACCTTATCATTAAATAAAAATCTTCCTTATAAAAGGATTACAACTTAATTGAATAAATCCTAGGGTTTGATAACCTTAACATAAACAATAAGTGCATAAAATAAAACATAACATAAACAAATTCTTATTACAATCATAATCAAAACACAACAAGTCTTCACTTGTTCATCTTGCCTTTCTCTTTACTCGTTGACGGCACGTCAACATTCTCGACCTTAGCTGTAATGGTTATTTAATTGCAAGAGTGAGCAAACAAAAGCTCACTTGAATAACAATAATAATAACGATGACATAACTGAATAACTTCAAAAGATTTGAATAATCTTTTCTTTCATCAATAACAAAGAATTGAATAATAATTCTTTCATCAACATTTAGAATTTTGAATATAGAAATCATCTGAGGGTCATAAGACCTTGAACTATGTCCTAGGTTATAAATATTTCTATTTAAAACCTTTAACAGTCTCTTAGACTATATGGACTCATAACTCGTACTTAGGGGGATCAGCCCTTCGTACCATGTATTGTGCACAAACATCTTAACGCTTTCGCATGGTAATCCCCTAATAAATAGGGTTGTTCATCTCAGTATTTGATACAAATTCGCACCAAAGAAATTTTGGTTTGGATAACCTTAAAGAAAATTTAGAGTTCAACTATCATCAACTAAGGAGTAGTTGAATCGACTCACAATAATTTAAGAGTTCAATAATACAATAATTATGAACCAAGTATAAGTCATAACAATAAACTTCATATTAAATAGGCATGCATTAGAAATAACTTAAAGCATTTGAAAGATAGATAAACCTTGCTTAAACGATTAAGTCAAGGTCACGTTAATTCAATAATAAAATTTGATAAGATATCTTCTCAATATAGAATTTATAAAGAATACAAATAACTCACATCATTATAATCAATAAAGATAGCTCAAGTAAAGTTTGAATTTAGAAAACTGTCTCAAGCGCAAGCTACACTTTACAATACACAAATCACTTTCTCAATTGTCCTCCACATTACATTACGTTTACAATATCAATTAGTTCATAATCATTAAGTTTAACTGTTGAACTTCTTACTTAAGTTCAACTTAACAAAGTGGTTTACAACTTAACTCGCTAGCTAACCACATATGTGAGTCTAAACTCATAACATGCATATCATACGCGTATAACACTTTAAACTATCATATCATCTATGATAATAATAACCAAGTACACACATAACATATTAATATGAGGTTTCAAAATATCTTAAACATATCAAAAATATGTTATCTTATTGTTTAATACACTTAACATGCCATCACATTAAATTAGTTAATCATGTACTGCATAAAAACTACTCGGAACCAAACTAACATTTCCGAACATCATGTAGCTCCGCTGGGGTGGGGGTTTCTAGGCCAAAAGCCCCGCTGGGGCAGGGGTCCCCACTGGTGGGTTCCCCGGCTCGCGAACTGTGCAGAGAAAAAGCCAATTTGGCATATTTCTTCGCACCAAAGTCCGATTTTAACTCAACACAATGTATATGAAACTTTATACAAACAAAATCTTAAACTTCTAACATGAATTTAACATACATAAACACCACAACACATAATCAAAACACTAATTTTCATGATTTTGAAGAAAACACCATTTTAAGCGTTTTTGACTAAAATTAAGAATGTGACTTTGTTTTTAAACCAAATCGACCAATTCCAAGAATGTTAATTTTGTTTCTTGATATATTATCATAATCTATTATCAATTTACATAATATATCACAATCAAACACGAATTTTGACAATTTAAAGACTATTTTTCAAAACTAGTTCACTGTAAATTACTATGAACATAATTTCTTCATGTTCATCATATTTACATGAATTGAACTATATAAACAACAATATAAATCATATGTAAGCATGTTAGAACACATATTAAATATATATGAATTATACTACACAATTTCTCATATAAATCAAGTTATAGAGAACTAAAACTTGAAGAACAACGAAATATAATTTCTAAAAACTATAAGTTAGAGGTATACCCTTTTTACTTAGAAGAAGATGATGATGATCCTTGGGATGATGATGAGTTCAATTTAGCAAAACCTTCCCTTCTTCTTCTTCTTCTTCTTTCTTTTCTCTTTTTTCTTTCTCTGTTCTCTGTTTTTCTTTCTAACACAGACTAACCTTGTTTTGTTCTTCTAACGTATATACATATAATATAACTTACATATATTATACATATAATACATAAATATAAAATATATAACTGACAATACATAATGACCCTTAATAAATATAATAATTGCAATTAGTATATAAGTTACAATATTTTAAATTTTAAAAGTCATAAGGCTTGTTTAGCAAAACAGCTTATTTAAAAACAGGTTTTTAGTAGTTAAGGTCCCGTTTAGCAAAACGGAATTAAAACATGTGCAATGGCCTTGTTTGGGTAAAACTAATTTAAAATTCCTTTTTATTCTTTTAATAAGTCCTTTAACACATATTTTTAATGTCATACTTTAATTAATTAAATCTTAACATTCTAATTTAATTAAATTAAAGCTAACATCACATAACCAAATAAAAATTGCCACATAACAATTATAATTACTCGCTAATCATAATCTCATGTAACAATTATCACATAAAATTCATCTAATTTAATTATCTCAATTAAATTAGAACTATACTATAAAATCATTACACATCAATTAAATTAAATATTAAATATTTATTTAATAAATATATTATACTTAATTAAATTACTCCACAACAATCACATAAATTATTTATTTCACTCAATAAATAATTTAATTAAAATATTTATTTAATTTAATAAATATTTAAAATTCATATAAAATTCTCATTCGTTACAATCTTCCCTCCTTAAAAGGATTCTGTCCCCAGAATCACAACAAAAAAACTCATCTGTTACTCTCCTCCCCCCCCCCCCATAAAAAGATTTTGTCCCTAGAATCGGTATACAAGAAATTACACAAATAATTGGGGATAAGTTTTCATCATAACATCTTCTAGTTCCCCAAGTAGCTTCTTTAGCACTGTGGTTCATCCAGATTACCTTAACAGAAGGTAGCACTTTATTTCTAAGTACTTGTTCTTTCCTATTAACTATTTGAAGAGGAACCTCTTCATAAGTTAAGTCTTTATCAAACTGTAAAGGCTCATATTCTATCACATGTTTGTAGTCGTGTTTGTACAGTCGCAACACATAAATATGGAAAACGTTGTGTATATTATCCAGCTCCAGAGGTAACGCAACCTCGTAAGACACTTCACCAACCCTCCGTAATGTCTCGAAAGGTCCAATGAATCGAGGACTCAGCTTCCCCTTCTTGCCAAATCGAATCTTTCCCTTCCAGGGAGATACTTTCATGAAAACGAAGCTTCCCGCTGCAAATTCTCGATTATGTCGCTGATGATCGGCATATTTCTTTTGTCTGTCTTGAGCAGCAACCAATCTCGTTCTGATTACCTTGACGATCTCAGCAGTTTGTTGCACCAATTCTACCAACAGTTGTCGCTCACTAACCTCATCCCAACACAATGGAGTCTTGCATTTTCTGCCGTTCAATGCTTCGTAAGGCGGCATGTCAATACTCGCCTGGTAACTATTGTTGTAGGCGAACTCCACCAATGGTGGATGATCATCCCAGCTTCCTTTGAAGTCCATCACGCAAGCTCTCAACATGTCCTCTAGCGTCTGAATCGTTCTCTCGCTTTGGACATCAAAATTCTTACAATATAATTCTCATTCTCGATCGTTTAACAATACAACTTTATTCTATCTGTACATCAGTATTCGATATACAATCATTACGAAAATGCAGAATATTTAATTTTTTTATAAAATCTTTCTTTATTTCCCTAAATCGCAACCTTTACATTACATCTATTCGATTCAAATCTATATCATGAATCTTTATAACAAAACGACTATAAAAATTTTACATCATAAAACAATATCCACTATACATCGAATAGCTCAACTTTACAACTTACCAATTACGTTACAATCAAAACATCAAATACAATTTGATATTTAACATAAGTAATATTCTTAAACATTGATTCCTATAATTCACTTAACACGTATCTTTACCTTGCATCTTAGACCTGCAAAAATGGTTATTTGCAAGAGTGAGCACGACAGCTCAGCAAGATCTAACAATTTTCATGCATCACATAGCACATAATTAACATGCTCAACATTAAATTAACATGGCATACATGCTTTAATCACATAACAAATATAAAGATTGAGTTCCTTACTCAATCAACATAATTAAATCAATCAATGTAGTCATAAATTGACTTTAACATTTCATGCTTGCAACATATATAACATAGCATACTCTTTGCAATACAATTTAAACCAGTTCATAATATCATCAAGTTCACATAGAAAATAGGAACCGAAAGACTTGCCTGGCTCGTAGATTACCAAATACCGAAAAATAGCTTAATATAATTTGCTTCATGATCCTACATAACGTATTACCATACACATCAATTATAAGTCACCTAGCAACGCTTATCAAACATCTAAGTAAATGTTTCTTTATACTTTCTAATTCTCTTCTACTCGTTTGACAATCACTGTCAAACCATATATATATAATTAACAACATAAGTTAGTTATCACATAGCTAATCCTCATCACTAGTTAACCAACTTAGGTTAACTTATTCCTCATTAACTAAAAAAAATTTAATAATTGATTATCACATCACATAATCATATAACTTTTCATAATTAATCAATTAATAATTACATACTCATATTAAATTATAATTAAACAAATTATAATTTAAAACATCCACTTTAATTATAACTAAAAAATTATGATAATTATAATTTATAATTAATCAAACTACATCATGCATTAAATTAAAATTAAACCAATTATAATTTAAATTAAACAATTACATAGATTATAAATAATCAATTTCTATTCATGCCCTCATTAAATTATAATTATATAAATTATAATTTAAATTACACTTTTACCTTGATTATAATTATTCTAAATTATAATAACATATTAAGTTATAATTAAACAAATTATACTTCAAGTTAAACATTTACTTTGATTAAAACAATCAACTCAATTCATTATAATTTAACAATCATAATTTATATTAAACCTTAACTATAATTATAATTATTTAAATTATAATTATATATATCATATTAGCTAAGTTATGTTTAAACAATTATAATTTAATATCTATTATAAACAATTCAAATAATACTTTAAGGTTTTCCAAAACCTCTTTTCTTTCCCAGTTATGAAATTGTCAAATTCATGATAACAATATGTTATTGCAACTTGGTACATGATCATTATGATAGAAACAAAACAAATAACTTGAGTTCTCTGCCTCTACTCAGCCAGCTGCCATAAAATCGGCGCAGCTGAGCAGGGAAAGGATCTGGGAAGGGCAAGCGGCGCAGCTGCGCTGCTCCTGGCCTTGCTGCCAGCGCAGCTGCGCAGCAACTCGGCCAGACGCAGACATCCACAGCTCTCTGCTTTATCAAACAACCCATGTGCCAACAAACGGAAAATTACAGTAACGTAGCCACTGTAACTCCATACACATTCAATAATACATAACATAATATATTTCTACAACATAACAACCATCTAAATAATGATAATCACAAGTTTTAAAAATTCAATTTGGCCATTTTCATAAAAACTCATATTTCCTCTAAACAATTCTCTATAATAAAATTTTCTTACCAATTCAACTTATAAAACATGCATTATATTTGAAATTGAAGATAGCATCAAATAAATTCCTAATAAACATATTAATATATATCAATTTCATCAATTTTACTCTAAAATTAACCAAAACATGAAAACTCCACGTGAACACATATTCTCCATTTAAAAACATGTTCTGACAAAACTTTGATTTCTGAAAATCCTTCTTTATGGCATACAATTCATATATAAACCATTATAAATACAATTTATATATATACATCATATATGTATAACTTTCATGTTAAATAATATACACAGAGAATCCATACTCATGAATAATCACAAGGAAAACATATAAAACATAAGGGAATTAAGACATACCCTTTCTGCTTAGATGTTTGAAAAAGAAGATGATTATTCTCTTACGTTCTTCCTTTCTTTCCTTCTCTTCTTTTCTAATTCTTCTCTACTCTTTCTTTTTCTCTCTAGCAAACTAACTTTGTTGTTCTAACTCTTGTTTTAATCTAACGCAATATACATATAATATAATATACATATATTACATAATTATAATACATATAACTTTCACTACATAATGGCATATATTAAATATAATAAGTACCATTAATATATAAGTTACAATTAGAATTTAAAAAGCCATAAGGCTTGTTTGGCAAAACAAGTTATTTTAAAAATAGATTTTTAGTAGTTAAGGCCATGTTTGGGTAAAACAGTTTTAAAACAAAAGTAAGGGCCTTGTTTGGGAAAAATCATTTAAAAACTCTTTTCTGTATTTTAATAAATCCTTTTAACACATACTTTAATATTACACTTTAATTAATTAAATCTTAACATTCTAATTTAATTAATTAAAAGTCTAACATCAATTAAGCACATAAAATTAACACATAATTATAATTACTTGTTAATTATAATTGCATGTAACACTCATCACCTTACTCATCTAATTTAATTATCTCAATTAAATTAGAACTATAACATAAAATCATTATATCAATTAAATTAAATACTAAATATTCATTTAATTAATATACTACACTTAATTACATTACTCCATAATAATCACATAATTATTTATTTAACTCAATAAATAATTCAATTAAGATATTTATTTACTCCAATAAACATCAAAATTAACATTTAAATTATCTTCACATAAATTCACATATTTCACCATATAACACGTATTCCAAACTCAAACTCAAAACATCAGATAATAAGAATTTTATTTATTAAATTCTCATTTATAAATTCTAAAAATATGGGATGTCACATCCTTCCCTCCTTATAAGGATTCCGTCCTCGGAATCACCGAAACCCTACCTTACTCAGGTTTTCATCAAATTTCTTTAAAAACATTTATCATTGAATAACTTCAACACCTTACATTAATATAGGTTTTATATTTCCTACTACATTCAATTCTTCAACAAATTTTAGGTTTTATTTTGTAACCCTAAATTAAACACAATTATGTTTCAAATATTATATATTCTCTAACTCGTTCATTTCCTTTCTAAGGATCATTACTACATACTTTACTCATCGAATTAATATATTTCGTACTTCACCATCTATAATTATTCGGGTTATCACATTCACCCATTCTTCTAAGAATTTCGTCCTCGAAATTTAAGTCTATCAATCTATATATATCATTATATCAAAATAGATTTTACGCTAGCCCCTACTCACTGGATTAAGGCGTTCAACAACTACTTCTTTCTAAAGAACATCCCTATTACTACATTCTCCTTCAGAATAATAAAAATATTCCACAATTGCTCAATAGTTGGGAAACGATATCAATAACTCAGGAATTTAAAAGATTCCAAATTATGTTGAGTGGACGCAAGACCTTGAACTTATTTTTAGGTTTATTAGTGCTTCACACCCGGTACTTTACACTATAAAATCGCATCGGTACTCTAGGTGGCCAGCCTATCATACCCCTACGTCGGGCCCAAACATAGTACATCGTAACGACTCTATGCGTTACATTCGGAACTATAGTCTCCGATAACATGTCCCCCTTTTTATAGGGTTGCTCACCTCAGCTTCTTAACATTTGAATCCACACCAAAACAATTTGGTTTGACATAGTTTAACCAAGAACACTTGAATTTCATGAACATCTTCCAATATTCGTCTAGCTGAATCAAGTAGCATAGACTTCTAATAATAATTTGGACATCAATCGAAATGCATATATATGTATATATATTTTTAACCAACTCAATACAATAAATATATATATATATATACATATATTTTCGTTTAAGGAAATTAAAAGTAAATAAATCTTTTTCTTTTTTTTTCTTTTTATATAGCATAAGGAAACTAAAAATAATAATAAATCTTTTCACAATATCCTGATACCGTATCGTATTACTGATACGTTGAGAATTTTGTCATTACATGACGTCGTTATACTATATCATACCATAGTGGGCTGACGATCATAAGATCACATCCCAAACTAGGTTTAACTGCATTGATGACTTCCTCGATTTTTTTTTCTCTACACCATATCAAATGATGCATAGAACACATAAAATACATTTTGAAAATTTGAAATTATTTTTGTCTAGCTGAAGCAATTAGCATATACATGTGAATAATAGCACTATTTAAAAAAAAATCATTGGTTCCATCATTTGATCCAATGCTTTTCAAGAAAATAGGATTGCAACATCAGCACGAAGTCAATAAATTTTGAAAATCTAGCAAAGCTAGGAGATTTAGAATATAAAACTTTCTTTATCAATTAAATCTTTACTCCATCATTACTTAATCATTCTATCAACATTAAACAACATCAATGCTTCATACACCATAACGTTTCTATACCCAGTATAGTTCATCAAGCTTACCACACTTTGGAAGTTCAGGAACTTGCCACAATAATATGAGTTTAAGAACTTGTCCTAGCAATACGTAGTCAAAGAACTAATCAGAGACTGTCCATATACTTAGGGGTTCCAAATATACATACGATTATGAGTCACGATCTTACCATAAGTATGAGTTTTAAGAACTCACCTAACCTTAAGATCATCTAATGTAATCTTACTATCATCTAATCTAATCTCTATTGACTCTAACTATCAAATGTAATATGAGAAAAGAATCACCTTCTCGTCATATATATATCGATAGCGCGACACCAACCTTCCAATGATTATCAATATGATAAGCCAAGTGTAAGCACAAAACCCTGCCCATAAAAAGATTTGTACAACTCAGCCAACACATGAGTCCTCAGTTGAAAACCCACTTAACTCTATCTTACTTACAACATCTCGCTCTATACTCGATACAGACTTTCTGTATCCCATCATTTATAACTCCTCGTGAGTTAATCTCGTACTATATCATAGTACATTCTCGTTATAGCATCAAACTATAACTATTCAATCATTACAGACCATCTGTCTTTCAACTTCAAAAGATCACGTTGTGATCTTATTCTATAACCATCTCCCTTATGATTCTTCCTTATCTCATTATTGTTTTATTTTAAAACTTCTTATCTCTACCTTTCATCATGTTATATCATGACCTCATTATGATTTAATCTTATAGACTTCGTCTATTCATCGTTATTCGTCATCTTTATTATTGGAGTTAGGTAACTCCTAATTCTCATCTTCATATCTCTTCAAGATTCTTCTTTGAATCTTCTTGTTTATTTATTAACTCTTCTTTTAAAATTTTTAATTCCCTTCATATAGCTCAATATTTTATTCGAGTTTATTCCTCGTTATTCTCACTTTCTTCTTATAACATTTCTAGGACTTAACTCATCCTATACATATACGTATGTGAAAAGAATCACCTTTTCATTATACGTAACTTAAACTTAACTTCTTATTCTCTAAGGTCATAGCCTAAGGTACTCTTACCTAAGGTGTATAACCTACAGCTTTAATACTAACTGTAACGACCCCAAAATTCTTACTATATAATTCTCATTCTCGATCGTTTAACAATACAACTTTATTATATCTGTACATCAGTATTCGATATACAATCATTACGAAAATGCAGAATATTTAAAAATTTTATAAAATCATTCTTTATTGCCCTGAATCGCAACCTTTACATTACATCTATTCGATTCAAATTTATATCATGAATCTTTACAACAAAATAACTATACAAATTTTACATCATAAAGCAATATCCACTATACATCGGATAGCTCAACTTTACAACTTACCAATTACGTTACAATCAAAACATCAAATACAATTTGATATTTAACATAAGTAATATTCTTGAACATTGATTCCTATAATTCACTTAACACGTATCTTTACCTTACATCTTGGACCTGTAAAAATGGTTATTTACAAGAGTGAGCTCGACAGATCAGCAAGATCTAACAGTTTTCATGCATCACATAGCACATAATTAACATGCTCAACATTAAATTAACATGGCATACATGCTTTAATCACATAACAAATATAAAGATTGAGTTCCTTACTCAATCAACATAATTAAATCAATCAATGTAGTCATAAATTGACTTTAACATTTCATGCTTGCAACATATATAACATAGCATACTCTTTGCAATACAATTTAAACCAGTTCATAATATCATCAAGTTCACATAGAAAATAGAAACCGAAAGACTTGCCTGGCTCGTAGATTACCAAATACCGAAAAATAGCTTAATATAATCTACTTCATGATCCTACATAACGTATTACCATACACATCAATTATAAGTCACCTAGCAACGCTTATCAAATATCTAAGTAAATACTACTTTATACTTTCTAATTCTCTTCTACTCGTTTGACACTCGCTGTCAAACCATATATATAATTAACAACATAAGTTAGTTATCACATAGCTAATCCTCATCAATAGTTAACCAACTTAGGTTAACTTATTCCTCATTAACTAAAAAAATTTTAATAATTAATTATCACATCACATAATCATATAACTTCTCATAATTAATCAATTAATAATTACATACTCATATTAAATTATAATTAAACAAATTATAATTTAAAACATCCACTTTAATTATAACTAATCAAATTATGATAATTATAATTTACAATTAATCAAACTACATCACGCATTAAATTATAATTAAACCAAATATAATTTAAATTAAACAATTACTTAGATTATAAATATACAATTTCTATTCATGCCCTCATTAAATTATAATTATATAAATTATAATTAAAATTACACTTTTACCTTGATTATAATTATTCCAAATTATAATAACATATTAAGTTATAATTAAACAAATTATACTTCAAGTTAAACATTTACTTTGATTAAAACAATTAACTCAATTCATTATAATTTAATAATCATAATTTACAATAAACCTTTACTATAATTATAATTATTCAAATTATAATTATATATATCATATTAGCTAAGTTATATTTAAACAATTATATATCTATTATAAACAATTCAAATAATACTTTAAGGTTTTCCAAAACCTCTTTTCTTTCCCAGTTATGAAATTGTCAAATTCATGATAACAATATGTTATTGTAACTTGGTACATGATCATTATCATAGAAAAAAAACAAATAACTTGAGTTCTCTACCTCTGCTCAGCCAGCGGCGCAGCTGCGCAGCCAGCTGCCTTAAAACCGGCGCAGCTGCGCAGGGAAAGGATCTGGGAAGGGCAAGCGGCGCAGCTGCGCTGCTCCTGGCCTTGCTGCCGGCGCAGCTGCGTAGCAACTCGGCCAGACGCAGACAGCCACAGCTCTCTGCTTTACCGAACAACCCATACAAGCCAACAAACAAAAAATTACAGTAACGTAGCCACTGTAACTCCATACACATGCAATAATACATAACATAACATGTTTCTACAACATAACAACCATCTAAATAATGATAATCACAAGTTTTAAAAATTCAATTTGGCCATTTTCATAAAAAAAAACTCATATTTCCTCTAAACAATTCTCTATAATAAAATTTTCTTACCAATTCAACTTATAAAACATGCATTATATTTGAAATTGAAGATAACATCAAATAAATTCCTAGTAAACATATTAACATATATCAATTTCATCAATTTTACTCTAAAATTAACCAAAATATGAAAACTCCAAGTGAACACATATTCTCCATTTAAAAACATGTTCTAACAAAACTTTGATTTCTGAAAATCCTTGTTTATGGCATACAATTCATATATAAACCATTATAAACACAATTTATATATGTACATCATATATGTATAACTTTCATGCTAAATAATATACACAGAGAACCCATACTCATGAACAATCATAAGGAAAACATATAAAACATAATGAAATTAAGACATACCCTTTCTGCTTAGATGTTTGAAGAAGAAGATAATTTTTCTATTACGTTCTTCCTTTCTTTCCTTCTCTTCTTCTCTAATTCTTCTCTGCTCTTTCTTTTTCTCTCTAGCAAACTAACTTTGTTTTTCTAACTCTTGTTTTAATCTAACGTAATATACATATAATATAATATACATATATTACATAATTATAATACATATAACTTCCACTACATAATGGCATATATTAAATATAAAAAGTACCATTAATATATAAGTTACAATTAGAATTTAAAAAGCCATAAGGCTTGTTTGGCAGAACAAGTTATTTTAAAAATAGATTTTTAGTAGTTAAGGCCATTTTTGGGTAAAACAGTTTTAAAACAAAAGTAAGGGCCTTGTTTGGGAAAAATCATTTAAAAACTCTTTTCTTTATTTTAATAAATCATTTTAACACATACTTTAATGTTACACTTTAATTAATTAAATCTTAACATTCTAATTTAATTAATTAAAAGTCTAACATCAATTAAGCACATAAAATTAACACATAATTATAATTACTTGTTAATTATAATTGCAAGTAACACTCATCACCTTACTCATCTAATTTAATTATCTCAATTAAATTAGAACTATAACATAAAATCATTATATCAATTAAATTAAATACTAAATATTTATTTAATTAATATACTACACTTAATTACATTACTCCATAATAATCACATAATTATTTATTTAACTCAATAAATAATTCAATTAAGATATTTATTTACTCCAATAAACATCAAAATTAACATTTAAATTATCTTCACATAAATTCACATATTTCACCATATATGACACGTATTCACAAACTCAAACTCAAAACATCAGATAATAAGAATTTTATTTATTAAATTCTCATTTATAAATTCTAAAAATATGGGATGTCACATCCTTCCCTCCTTATAAGGATTCCGTCCTCGGAATCACCGAAACCCTACCTTACTCAGGTTTTCATCAAATTTCTTTAAAAACATTTATCGTTGAATAACTTCAACACCTTACATTAATATAGGTTTTATATTTCCTACTACATTCAGTTCTTCAACAAATTTTAGGTTTTATTTCGTAACCCTAAATTAAACACAATTATGTTTCAAATATTATATATTCTATAACTCGTTCATTTCCTTTCTAAGGATCATTACTACATACTTTACTCGTCGAATTAATATATTCTGTACTTCACCATCTATTATTATTCGGGTTATCACAATGATACACCATAATCATTCGTAATTGCGTTCCCAAGAACTCCTGTAGTCACTTCTAAAAATTCAACGGGAAACGCTGATCTCTGTCGGATACAATTGACACTGGAACACCGTGTCTAGAGATAATTTCCTTCATGTACAGCTTCGCTAACTGATCCAAGTTGTATCTAATCTTGATCGGTAAGAAATGGGCTGACTTCGTCAGTCGATCTACTATAACCCATATCGCATCGAAACCCTTTTAAGTCACTAGAAGACCAAACACGAAATCCATCGTGATATGCTCCCACTTCCATTCCGGAATCTCCAGCTGTTGCAGTAATCCACTCGGTCGCTGGTGTTCTGCTTTGACTTTTTGGCACGTTAGACATTTCGCAACGCATTCAGCAACATCCTTCTTCATATTCGACCACAGAAATGTTTTGTCTGAGATCCTGGTACATCTTCGTACTCTCAAGGTGAATCGAATATCTCGAACTGTGAGCTTCACTCAAAATCTCCTCTTTAACGTCTGGTACTGGCAGTACCTAGATTCTCCCTTCAAATCATAGCAGTCCTTCACTATCGATCTTAAACTTGATTTCTTCACCATCGGTTATTCTCTTATGGATCTTCTCGCACTCCTCGTCCTGAAGTTGTGCCTCTTTCACCCTGTCTATCAGAGTAGAACCAGTAGTTACTTGAAATAGCTTCTCATCCGATTCCTTCGGATACTTGACTTCCAGCTCTAACTTAGCCATCTCTGCTTTCAACTGACCCTGATTAGTTAACATATTCAACTTCTCCCGACCCTTTCTGCTTAAAGCGTCGGCAACCATGTTCTCTTTACCCGGATGGTAAAGAATCTCGCAGTCGTAGTCCTTGATAAGTTCCAACCATCTCCTCTGGCGCATATTCAAATCCTTCTTGGTGAAGATATACTTCAGACTCTTGTGATCCGTGTATATCTCACACCTTTTTCCATATAAGTAGTGTCTCCAAATCTTCAGAGCAAACACTATTGCCGCTAATTCTAAATCATGGGTCGGATACCCTTTCTCGTAGTCCTTCAGTTGGCGTGAAGCGTATGCAATAACCTTGTCGCTCTGCATCAGTACACAGCCTAATCCCTTCTGTGAGGCATCACTGTATACTACGAAGTTTCTTGTACTATCAAGCAATGACAACACAGGCGCAGTACTTAGCCTCTTCTTTAGTTCCTGAAAACTCTCCTAATACTTTTCCATCCAAACAAACTTAACTGTTTTATATGTCAAATTCGTCAACGGAGTTGCGATTTTGGAAAAGTCTTGGATAAATCTCCGATAATAACCTGCCAACCCCAAGAAATTCCTCATTTCAGACGGTACCTTCGGCTTATCCCAATTCATCACAGCTTCAACCTTCGACGGATCTACCAAAATCTCATCTTTATTAATCACGTGGCCAAGAAATTGCACACGTTCTAACCAGAATTCGCACTTTGAGAATTTTGCGTATAGCTTCTCTCGTCTCAGCGATTATAAGGTCAGCCTTAAGTGTTAATTGTGTTCCTCCTCAGTTTTGGAATAAACCAAGATGTCATCTATGAACACTACTACGAACTTATCTAGGAATGACTTAAATACCCTATTCCTTAGGTCCATAAATGCAGCTGGGGCAATCGTTAGACCAAATGACATCACTAAGAACTCGTAATGTCCATACCGAGTTCTAAAAGCCGTCTTCGGTATATCTTCTCTCCTTACTTTCAACTGATGATATCCACTTCTTAAATCAATTTTTGAAAAATATCTATCACCTTTCAGTTGATCGAACAAGCCATTGATCCTAGGTAAAGGATACCTATTCTTGATCGTAACTTTGTTCAATTCCTTATATTCAATGCAAAGCCGTATCGATCCATCCTTCTTCGTTACGAATAAAAACTGGCGCTCCCTACTGCGAAACGCTCGGCTGAATATACTTCTTGTCCAGCAATTCTTGTAGTTGAACCATCAGTTCCTTCATCTCGACTGGAGCCATTCTGTACGGAGCTTTTAAAATCGGAGCAGTTCCCGGCGCTAAGTCGATCACGAACTCTATCTCTCTATCTGGCGGAAGTCCTGGCAAATCGCTCGAAAATACGTCCATAAACTCCCTAACCACTGATATCTCTTCTATCTTCGGGCTCTTCTTACGAGTATCCACTATATAGGCTAAGTATCATTCACAGCCTTGAGTTAAAAGTTTCCTGGCTTGCATAATCGTCAGATAACTCTATTGTTTAGGCAATTTGCTACAATAAAATACTACCTTCGACTTAGTCGTAAGGTTTACAGACTTCTTCTGACAATCGATCACCGCCCCATGGTTGAACAACCAATCCATACCCAATATAACATTGAATTCCCCAAGTCTTATCGGAGTCAAATCTACCCTCAATTCATGACCCTTAATGTCTAATCTATAGTTCTTGTAAACAAACCTAACAGGAATAACCTCCCTATTCTCAATCTCTATGTTCAAGGGGTAAACTAATTCCTCTTTAGGTAAGTCTAGGGTCTTAGCAAAATCATCAGATATAAATGAACAAGTAGCACCCTAATCAAATAATACATATGCATTTATACTATTGACCAGAATAATACCTGACACCACATCCTTTGACTGCACAGCATCCTGCACCGTCATGTTGAACGTCCTGGCAGTGGGTTGGATCGCCTGCAGTGGTCCGGTGATAGCCAAAGTGTTGGCGCTGCCATTTCCTCTCCCTTCTGTCGACCCTCCAGTGGGCTTCTTAGGGCAACTTTGGGCCATGTGATCCTTAGATCCACATATGTAGCAAGCTCCCTTCTTCAGGTTCGGGCAATTCGTTACAATGTTTCCTTCCTGACCACAGTTGAAGCATACTCGCTTCCCCCTCAAGCACACTCTAGTGTGATTCTTCCCGCATGTCACACATGCTTCTATCTTTCTCTTTTGGTAGTTCCCATGTTGACTCCCAGCAGAAGTGTTATCGTTCCACTTCCTTTTCTGGTTGATAGCCCCGCTACCACCGGCCTTGTTCTCTGTCTCGTTCTTCTTCTTCTTCTTCTTCTGATCTTGATTAAACTTGGTCACCGCATCGCTTCCACCTTCAGCGAGAATGGTCTTTTCCAACACAGCTGCAAACGTATTCAGCTAGAACATGGAGACCTTGCTGTAGAGTCAGGGCTTCAATCCCTGCTCAAACCTCCTCGCCTTCCTTGCGTCAGTACTGACCTGGTATGTAGCGAACCTGGCCAGCTCATTAAATTTCGCGACGTACTCCGACACCGTCATCCCTCCCTATTTAAGCTCTAGAAATTGGACCTCCATATGGTCCTGTGAGCTAACGGGGAAGTATATTTCAAAGAACATCTCTTTGAAACGTTCCCATGCTATAACGCCTTCCCCCTCTCTAGTCTTATTGGCCTGCCACCAAAAACTAGCCTCCGACTTCAACATGAAAGTTACAAAGGTCGTCTTCTGGTCTTCACCAACTCTAGCTACATCGAAGACTTTCTCTATTTTCATAAACCACGTCTGAGCCTCTATCGGATTCACCGACCCCTGAAACTCTGGCGGTCCTACTGCATTAAATTCCTTAAATGTCGTGCCCTTCACTTGCGACTGATTCGCAAGCACTCCTGTCAGCAGGTTCACCAACTACTGAACTGAATTGGGATTCTCCCCATCATTGTTGTTGTTCGTTGAACCCTCAGGGTGTAGACGTGTAGATCTTCTTCTAGGAGGCATTTTTCTACTAAGAAATACTCTTATTAGATCCTTTACTTATTTCTTAAATATTCAAGTTCAATTTAAATATTTAGATTAACTCAATTCACACTTGAACACATAGCACATCAATAAACTTCTTTATTTATTCATAGTTTTAAAAACATAGAATAGATAACATTTCTGCTATTTACTTCATCTTTCCTGAACTGAACAAGTTACAGGATTACATTATTATCTCATCCCATTATTATATCAAATTCCAGGATTTACATATATTTAATTAAAAAGAAACACATAACTAATAACTCTACTATCTAGGCATATTAAGACATCGCACAGCCTCTCTACTTTCTTCCTCCATCACCCAAAATGTTGTTCTGCGATCCACCACGTACCATGGTAAACTTTGGAACTGAGCTGGGTAATAGAAGACACGATCCTGGGCCCTATCTATAGCCGTACGGAAAGCGTATTATATCTCCCTCAACTTGGCCTTCTTCACTTGAACCTCATCTTCAGCTCGATCTGCTCGTTGAGTAGCCCTCAAGCTTGTTTCCTTCGCTCTGGCACGCTTCGCTGACTCCTCCCGGATGTCGTCCTTTAGCTTTACTAGCTCGGCCAGTGCATCGTCTCTTTCATACTACACGAGGACTAGATCCCACTTTGCATTTCCTAGCTCACTGTCCAACTCTTCAATGGTCTCGTCCCGCTGCTGTATGGTTACCTTCAAGCTCTCCGACTCGACCATGTAGCTCCACGTTACGATTGTAGATCTCTTCGTACATCTCAGCACTAGTCGAATGAGGTGGAAATTCCTTTTCAGGGTCCTCCTCCTACTCTTCCTCCTCTTCTGACTCATCCTCATCCTCATTGTGATAATCCGAATAATTATAGATGGTGAAGTACGAAATATATTAATTCGACGAGTAAGTATGTAGTAATGATCCTTAGAAAGGAAATGAACGAATTAGAAAATATATAATATTTGAAACATAATTGTGTTTAATTTAGGGTTATGAAATAAAACTTAAAATTTGTTGAAGAACTGAATGTAGTAGAATATATATGTATAACTTATATTAAGGTAATGTGTTGAAGTTATTCAACGATAAATATTTTTAAAGAGATTTGATGGAAACCTGAGTAAGGTAGGGTTTCGGTGATTCCGAGGACGGAATCCTTATAAGGAGGGAAGGATATGACATCCCAGATTTTTAGGATTTATAAATGAGAATTTAATAAATAAAATTCTTATTATCTGATGTTTTAAGTTTGAGTATGTGAATACGTGTCATATATTGTGAAATATGTGAATTGATGTGAAGAGAATTTAAATATTAATTTTAATATATATTGATTAAATAAATATTTTAATTGAATTATTTATTGAGTTAAATAAATAATTACATGATTATTATGGAGTAAGGTAATTAAGTGTAGTATATTAATTAAATGGGTATTTAGTATTTGATTTAATTGATATAATAATTTTATGTTATAATTCTAATTTAATTCCGATAATTAAATTAGATGAGGTGATGAGTGTTACATGCAATTATAATTAGCAAGTAATTATAATTATGTGTTAATTTTATGTGCTTAATTGATGTTAGACTTTTAATTAATTAAATTAGAATGTTAAGATTTAATTAATTAAAGGATAACATTAAGAATATATGTTAAAGAATTTATGAAAAGAATAAAAAGAGTTTTTTTAAAAATCGTTTTCCCAAACAAGACCATTGCACCATTATTATGTCCGTTTTGCCAAACGGAGCCTTAACTATTTAAAAACCTGATTTTTTTAAAAATATAACTTATTTTGCCAAACAAGCCTTATGACTTTTTAAATTCTAATTGTAACTTATATATTAATGGTACTTATTATATTTAATATATGCCATTATATAGTGGAAGTTATATGTATTATAATTATGTAATATATGTATATGTATATTATATGTATTTTACGTTAGATTAAAACAAGAGTTAGAAAAACAAAGTTAGTTTGCTAGAGAGAAAAAGAAAGAGCAGAGAAGAATTAGAGAAGAAGAGAAGGAAACAAAGGAAGAACGTAAGAGAATAATCATCTTCTTCTTCGAACATCTAAGCAGAAAGGGTATGTCTTAATTCCCTTATGTTTTTATATGTTTTCCTTATGATTGTTCATGAGTATGGGTTTTCTGTGTATATGATTTAGCATGAAAGTTATACATATATGATGTATATATATAAATTGTGTTTATAATGGTTTATATATGAATTGTATGCCATAAACAAGGATTTCCGTAAATCAAAGTTTTGTCAGAACATGTTTTAAATTGAGAATATGTGTTCACGTGGAGTTTTCATGTTTTGGTTAATTTTAGAGTAAAATTGATGAAATTAGTATATGTTAATATGCTTGTTAGAATTGTTTTTGATGATATCTTGAATCATGGAAAGAAAATGGATGAATTTCCTAAGAAATTATTTTACAGTGAATGGTTTTGGAAAATATATGAGTTTCTATGAAAATGTCAAAATTGAGTTGTTAAAACCTTTGATTTCATTGCTTGGACAATTTTTGTGATTGGTAGCATCTATATAACATGTGTAGTATTGTGTATGCATGTCTTACATTGTTTGAGTGACTGGTAATTGCCGTTGTTGAATTGTTTGGGTTAGCAGTGAAGCAGAGTGCCGTTGCAGTACTGTTTCTGTCTGCGTTCCTGCGCAGCTGCGCCGGCAACAAGAGCAGAAGCAGCGCAGCTGCACCACTTGATTTTCTGGGTTTTGACACCTGCGCAGCTGCGCCGGTGCCAAGGCTTGTGGCTACGCAGCTGCGCCGCTGGCTGAGCAGAGGCAGAGAACTCTAGTTATTTGTTCAAATTTTAAAATCTAAATTGTTTTATTTCTATGATAATGATCATGTACTAAGTTGCAATAACATATTGTTATCATGAATTTGACAATTTCATAACTGGAAAAGAAAAGAGGTTTTGGAAAACCTTAAAGTATAATTTGAATTGTTTATAATAGATATTAAATTATAATTATTAAATATAACTTAGCTAATATGATATATATAATTATAATTTGAATAATTATAATTATAGTAAAGGTTTAACGTAAATTATGATTGCTAAATTATAATGAATTGAGATGATTATTTTAATCAAAGTAAATATTTAACTTGAAGTATAATTTGTTTAATTATAACTTAATATGTGATTATAATTTGGAATAATTATAATCAAGGTAAAAGTGTAATTTAAATTATAATTTATATAATTATAATTTAATGAGGGCAAGAATAGAAATTGAGTATTTATAATCTAAGTAATTGTTTAATTTAAATATGTTTAAATTATGGTTTAATGCATGATGTAGTTGATTCATTATAAATTATGATTGTTTAATTATAGTTTGATTAAAGTGGATGTTTAAATTATAATTTGTTTAATTATAATTTAAAATGAGTATGTAATTATTAATTGATTAATCATGTGAAATATAATATGATTATGTGATGTGATTAATTATGTGGTAATTAATTATTAACTTATTAGTTAAAGAGGAATGAGTTAACCTAAAGTGGATAACTAACGATGAGGATTAGCTATGTGATAATTAACTGATATTGTTAATTATACATATGATTTGATAGCGAGTGTCAAACGAGTACATAGAAGAGAATTAGAAAGTATAAAATAGTATTTACTTAGACGTTTGATAAGCGTTGCTAGGTGACTAATAATTGATGCGTATGGTAATACGTTATGGAGGATCATGAAGCAGATTATATTAAGCTGTTTTTCGGTATTTGGTAATCTACGAGCCAGGCAAGTCTTTCGGTTCCTATTTTCTATGTGAACTTGATGATATTATGAACTATTTTAAATTATTTTGCAAAGAGCATGATATGTTATATATGTTGTAAATATGAATGTTAAAGTCAATTTATGACTACATTGATTGATTAAAGAATGTTGATTGAGTAAGGAATTTAATCTTTATATTTGCTATGTGAATTGAAGCATGTATGCCATGTTACTTTAATTATTATGAGATGTACGTTGAGCATGTTATTATGTGCTATGTGATGCATGAAAACTGTTAGAACTTGCTGAGCTGTCGAGCTCACTCTTGCAAATAACCATTTTTGCAGGTCAAGAATGCAAATTAATGATATGTGCTAGTTAAACTTTAATTGAGATCAATAGCGATGCGAGGAATTATTTATTCTAGATGAGTAATGTAATAGTTTTAAAAGTAACATGATTGATAAATTATAAGTTGAGCTATCCGATGTATATGAATATTGCTTCATGATGTAAGACTTGTATAGTCATTTTGTTGTAACGATTCATGATATAGATTTGAATCGAAGAGATGTTATGTAAAGGTTGAGATTCAGGGCAATAAAGAAATGATTATATAAAAGTTTTAATTATTCCGCATTTTTAGTGATTTTAATATCGAATCATGATGTAAAGTTAGAATAAAGTTGTATTGTTAAAGATTGAGAAGGAGAATTATATTGTACGAATTTTGGGGTCGTTACAGTTGGTATCAAAGCTGATAGGTTATACACCTTAGGTAAGAGTACCTTAGGCTATGACCTTAGAGAATGAGAAGTTAAGTTATGTATAACGAAAAGGTGATTCCTTTCACATACATAGAAGTATAGGATGAGATAAGTCCTAGAAATGTTATAAGAAGAAGGTGAGAATAACGAGGAATAAAACTCGAATAAAATGTTGAACTTTATGAACGAAGTTAGAAATTCTTAAAAGAAGAGTTAATAAATAAACAAGAAGATTCAAAGAAAATTTTGAAGAGATATGAAGATGAGAATCAGGAGTTACCTAACTCCAATAATAAAGATGACGAATAACAATGAATAGACGAAGTCTATAAGATTAAATCATAATGAGGTCATGATATAACATGATGAAAGAAAAAGATAAGAAGTTTTAAAACAAAACAATAATGAGATAAGGAAGAATCATAAGGGAGATGATTATAGAATAAGATCACAACGTGATCTTTTAAAGTTGAAAGATAGATGGTCAGTAATGATTGAATTGTTATAGTTTGATGCTATAACGAGAATGTACTATGATATAGTACGAGATTAACTCACAAGGAGTTATAAATGATGAGATACAGAAAGTCTGTATCGAGTATAGAATGAGATGTTATAAGTAAGATAGAGTTAACTGAGATTTCAACTGAGGACTCATATGGTGGCTGAGTTGTACAAATCTTTGTATGGGCAGGGTTTTGTGCTTACACTTGGCTTATCATATTGATAATCATTGGAAGGTTGGTGTCACGCTATTGATATATATATGACGAAGAGGTGATTCTTTTCTTATATTATATTTGATAGTTAAAGTTAATAGAGATTAGATTAGATGATATTAAGATTACATTAGATGATCTTAAGGTTAGGCGAGTTCTTAAAACTTATATTTATGGTAAGTTCGTGACTCATAATCGTATGTATGTTTCGAACCCCTAAGCATATGGGCAGTCTCTGATCAGTTCTTTGACTACGTATTGCTAGGACAAGTTCTTAAACTCATATTATTGTGACAAGTTCCTGAACTTCCAAAGTGTGGTAAGTTTGATGAACTATACTGGGTATAGAAACGTTATGGTGTAGGAAGCATTGATGTTGTTTAAGGTTGATAGAATGATTAAGTAATGATGGAGTAAAGATTTAATTGATGGAGAAAGTTTTTATATTCTAAATCTCCTAGCTTTGCTAGATTTTCAAAATTTATTGACTTCGTGCTGATGTTGCACTTCTGTTTTCTTGAAAAACATTGGATCAAATGATGGAACCAATATATTTTTAAAATAGTACTATTATTCACATGTCTATGCTAATTGCTTCAGCTAGGCAAAAATGATTTGAAATTTTCAAAATGTATTTTACATATTCTATACATCATTTGATATGGTGTAGAAAAAAAATCGAGGAAGTTATCAATGCAGTTAAACCTAGTGTTGGATGTGATCGTATGATCGTCAGCCCACTATGGTATGATGCAGTATGACGGCGCCGTGTAATGACGAAATCCTCAACGTACCATTACTACGGTACGGTATTAGAATATTATGAAAAGATTTATTATTTTTAGTTCCTTAATCTATATAAAAAAATTATTTACTTATAGCTTCCTTAAACGAAAAAAAAAATAGAATTTTATTAAGTTGGTTAAAAATATATATACATATATATATATATATATATATATATATATTTTAATTGATGTCCGAATTATTGTTAGAAGTCTATGCTACTTGATTCAGCTAGACAAATATTGAAAGATGTTTATGAAATTCGAGCATTTTTGGTCAAACTATGCCAAACCAAATTATTTTGGTGCGGATTCAGATGTTAAGAAGCTGAGGTGAACAACCATATAAAAGGGGGACATGTTATCGGAGACTATAGTTCCGAATGTAACGCATATAGTCGTTACAATGTACTACGTTTAGGCCCGACGTAGGGGTACGATAGGCTGGCCACCTAGAGTACCGATGTGGTTTATAGTGTGAAGTATAGGGGGTGAAGCACTGTTAAACCTAAAAAATAAAGGTTCAAGGTCTTGCGACCACTCAGCATGATTTGGAATCTATTAAATTCCTGAGTTATTTATATCGCTTTCCAATTATTGAGTAATTGTGGAAGATTCTTATTATTCTGAAAGAAGTTGTTGTTGAACGCCTTAATCCAGTGAGTAGAGATTACCGTAAAATTTATTTTGATAGAATGATATATATAGATTGATAGACTTAAATTTCGAGGACGAAATTCTTAGAATAATGGGTGAATGTGATAACCCGAATAATTATAAATAGTGAAGTACGAAATATATTAATTCGACGAGTAAAGTATGTAGTAATGATCCTTAGAAAGGAAATGAACGAATTAGAAAATATATAATATTTGAAACATAATTGTGTTTAATTTAGGGTTACGAAATGAAACTTAAAATTTGTTGAAGAACTGAATGTAGTAGAATATATATGTATAACTTATATTAAGATAATGTGTTGAAGTTATTCAACGATAAATATTTTTAAAGAGATTTGATGGAAACCTGAGTAAGGTAGGGTTTCGGTGATTCCGAGGACGGAATCCTTATAAGGAGGGAAGGATGTGACATCCCAGATTTTTAGATTTTAGAAATGAGAATTTAATAAATAAAATTCTTATTATCTGATGTTTTAAGTTTGAGTATGTGAATACGTGTCATATATTGTGAAATATGTGAATTGATGTGAAGAGAATTTAAATGTTAATTTTAATATATATTGATTAAATAAATATTTTAATTGAATTATTTATTGAGTTAAATAAATAATTACATGATTATTATGGAGTAAGGTAATTAAGTGTAGTATATTAATTAAATGGGTATTTAGTATTTGATTTAATTGATATAATAATTTTATGTTATAGTTCTAATTTAATTGAGATAATTAAATTAGATGAGTAAGGTGATGAGTGTTACATGCAATTATAATTATGTGTTAATTTTATGTGCTTAATTGATGTTAGACTTTTAATTAATTAAATTAGAATGTTAAGATTTAATTAATTAAAGTATAACATTAAGAATATATGTTAAAGAATTTATGAAAAGAATAAAAAGAGTTTTTTAAAAAATCGTTTTCCCAAACAAGACCATTGCACCATTATTATGTCCGTTTTGCCAAACGGAGCCTTAACTATTTAAAAACCTGATTTTTTAAAAATATAACTTGTTTTGCCAAACAAGCCTTATGACTTTTTAAATTCTAATTGTAACTTATATATTAATGGTACTTATTATATTTAATATATGCCATTATATAGTGGAAGTTATATGTATTATAATTATGTAATATATGTATATGTATATTATATGTATTTTACGTTAGATTAAAACAAGAGTTAGAAAAACAAAGTTAGTTTGCTAGAGAGAAAAAGAAAGAGCAGAGAAGAATTAGAGAAGAAGAGAAGGAAAGAAAGGAAGAACGTAAGAGAATAATCATCTTCTTCTTCAAACATCTAAGCAGAAAGGGTATGTCTTAATTCCCTTATGTTTTTATATGTTTTCCTTATGATTGTTCATGAGTATGGGTTTTCTGTGTATATGATTTAGCATGAAAGTTATACATATATGATGTATATATATAAATTGTGTTTATAATGGTTTATATATGAATTGTATGCCATAAACAAGGATTTCCGTAAATCAAAGTTTTGTCAGAACATGTTTTAAATTGAGAATATGTGTTCACGTGGAGTTTTCATGTTTTGGTTAATTTTAGAGTAAAATTGATGAAATTAGTATATGTTAATATGCTTGTTAGAATTGTTTTTGATGATATCTTGAATCATGGAAAGAAAATGGATGAATTTCCTAAGAAATTATTTTACAGTGAATGGTTTTGGAAAATATATGAGTTTCTATGAAAATGTCAAAATTGAGTTGTTAAAACCTTTGATTTCATTGCTTGGACAATTTTTGTGATTGGTAGCATCTATATAACATGTGTAGTATTGTGTATGCATGTCTTACATTGTTTGAGTGACTGGTAATTGCCGTTGTTGAATTGTTTAGGTTAGCAGCGAAGCAGAGTGCCGTTGCTGCACTGTTTCTGTCTGCGTTCCTGCGCAGCTGCCCCGGCAACAAGGGCAGAAGCAGCGCAGCTGCGCCACTGGATTTTTTGGGTTTTGACACCTGCGCAGCTGCGCCGGTGCCAATGCTTGTGGCTGCGCAGCTGCGCCGCTGGCTGATATGATATATATAATTATAATTTGAATAATTATAATTATAGTAAAGGTTTAATGTAGATTATGATTGTCAAATTATAATGAATTGAGTTGATTATTTTAATCAAAGTAAATGTTTAACTTGAAGTATAATTTGTTTAATTATAACTTAATATGTGATTATAATTTGGAATAATTATAATCATGGTAAAAGTGTAATTTAAATTATAATTTATATAATTATAATTTAATGAGGGCATGAATAGAAATTGAGTATTTATAATCTAAGTAATTATTTAATTTAAATATGTTTAAATTATGATTTAATGCATGATGTAGTTGATTCATTATAAATTATGATTGTTTAATTATAGTTTGATTAAAGTGGATGTTTAAATTATAATTTGTTTAATTATAATTTAAAATGAGTATGTAATTATTAATTGATTAATCATGTGAAATATAATATGATTATGTGATGTGATTAATTATGTGGTAATTAATTATTAACTTATTAGTTAAAGAGGAATGAGTTAACCTAAAGTGGATAACTAACGATGAGGATTAGCTATGTGATAATTAACTGATATTGTTAATTATACATATGATTTGACAGCGAGTGTCAAACGAGTACATAGAAGAGAATTAGAAAGTATAAAGTAGTATTTACTTAGACGTTTGATAAGCGTTGCTAGGTGACTAATAATTGATGCGTATGGTAATACTTTATGTAGGATCATGGAGCAGATTATATTAAGCTGTTTTTCGATATTTGGTAATCTACGAGCCAGGCAGGTTTTTCAATTTCTATTTTTTATGTGAACTTGATGATATTATGAACTGTTTCAAATTATTTTGCAAAGAGCATGATATGTTATATATGTTATAAACATAAATGTTAAAGTCAATTTTATACTACATTGATTGATTAAAGAATGTTGATTGAGTAAGGAACTCAATCTTTATATTTGCTATGTGAATTAAAGCATGTATGCCATGTTACTTTAATTATTATGAGATGTATGTTGAGCATGTTATTATGTGCTATGTGATGCATGAAAACTGTTAGAACTTGCTGAGCTGTCGAGCTCACTCTTGCAAATAACCATTTTTGCAGGTCAAGAATGCAAAGTAATGATATGTGCTAGTTAAACTTTAATTGAGATCAATAGCGATGCGAGGAATTATTTATTCTAGATGAGTAATGTAATTATTTTAAATGTAACATGATTGATAAATTGTAAGTTGAGCTATCCGATGTATATGGATATTGATTCATGATGTAAGGCTTGTATAGTCATTTTGTTGTAATGATTCATGATATAGATTTGAATCGAAGAGATGTTATGTAAAGGTTGAGATTCAGGGCAATATAGAAAGGATTATATAAAAGTTTTAATTATTCTGCATTTTTAGTGATTTTAATATCGAATCATGATGTAAAGTTAGAATAAAGTTGTATTATTAAAGATTGAGAAGGGGAATTATATTGTACGAATTTTGGGGTCGTTACAGTTGGTATCAAAGCTGATAGGTTATATACCTTAGGTAAGAGTAACTTAGGCTATGACCTTAGAGAATGAGAAGTTAAGTTACGTATAACGAAAAGGTGATTCCTTTCACATACATAGAAGTATAGGATGAGATAAGTCCTAGAAATGTTATAAGAAGAAGGTGAGAATAACGAGGAATAAAACTCGAATAAAATGTTGAACTTTATGAACGAAGTTAGAAATTCTTAAAAGAAGAGTTAATAAATAAACAAGAAGATTCAAAGAAAATTTTGAAGAGATATGAAGATGAGAATCAGGAGTTACCTAACTCCAATAATAAAGATGACGAATAACAATGAATAGACGAAGTCTATAAAATTAAATCATAATGAGGTCATGATATAACATGATGAAAGGAAAAGATAAGAAGTTTTAAAACAAAACAATAATGAGATAAGGAAGAATCATAAGGGAGATGATTATAGAATAAGATCACAACGTGATCTTTTAAAGTTGAAAGACAGATAGTCAGTAATGATTGAATAGTTATAATTTGATGCTATAACGAGAATGTAATATGATATAGTACGAGGTTAACTCACGAGGAGTTATAAATGATGAGATACAGAAAGTCTGTATCTAGTATAGAATGAGATGTTATATATAAGATAGAGTTAAGTGGGATTTCAACTGAGGACTCATGTGGTGGCTGAGTTGTACAAATCTTTGTATGGGCAGGGTTTTGTGCTTTCACTTGGCTTATCATATTGATAATCATTAGAAGGTTGGTGTCACGCTATCGATATATATATGAAGAAGAGGTGATTCTTTTCTTATATTATATTTGATAGTTAGAGTCAATAGAGATTAGATTAGATGATATTAAGATTACATTAGATGATCTTAAGGTTAGGCGAGTTCTTAAAACTCATATTTATGGTAAGTTCGTGACTCATAATCGTATGTATGTTTCGAACCCCTAAGCATATGGGCAGTCTCTGATCAGTTCTTTGACTACGTATTGCTAGGACAAGTTCTTAAACTCATATTATTGTGGCAAGTTCCTGAACTTTCAAAGTGTGGTAAGTTTGATGAACTATACTAGGTATAGAAAAGTTATGGTGTAGGAAGCATTGATGTTGTTTAAGGTTGATAGAATGATTAAGTAATGATGGATTATAGATTTAATTAATGGGAAAAAAATTTATATTCTAAATCTCCTAGCTTTGCTAGAATTTCAATTTTTATTGACTTCGTGTTGATGTTGCACTTCTGTTTTCTTGAAAAATATTGGATCAAATGATGGAACTAATGAATTTTGAAAATAGAGCTATTATTCACATGTCTATGCTAATTGCTTCAGTTAAACAAAAATGATTTGAAATTTTCAAAATGTATTTTACATATTCTATACATCATTTGATTTGGTGTAGAAAAAAAAACGAAAAAGTTATCAAATGCAGTTAAACCTAGTGTTATCGTCAACCCACTATGGTATGATGCAGTATGACGGCATCGTGTAATGACGAAATCCTCAACGTACCATTACTACGGTACGGTATCAGAATATTATGAAAAAATTTATTATTTTTAGTTCCTTAATCTATAAAAAAAAATTATTTACTTATAGCTTCCTTAAACGAAAAAAAAATATATAATTTTATTAAGTTGGTTAAAAATATATACATATATATATATATATATATATATTTCGATTGATGTCCAAATTATTGTTAGAAGTCTATGCTACTTGATTCAGCTAGACAAATATTGAAAGATGTTTATGAAATTCGAGCGTTTTTGGTTAAACTATGCCAAACCTAATTGTTTTGGTGCGGATTCAGATGTTAAGAAGCTGAGGTGAACAACCCTATAAAAGGGGGACATGTTATCGGAGACTATAGTTCCGAATGTAACGCATATAGTCGTTACAATGTACTACGTTTGGGCCCGACGTAGGGGTACGATAGGCTGGCCACCTAGAGTACCGATGTGGTTTATAGTGTGAAGTACAGGGTGTGAAGCACTGTTAAACCTAAACAACAAAGTTCAAGGTCTGGCGACCACTCAGCATGATTTGGAATCTTTTAAATTCGTGAGTTATTTATATCGCTTTCCAATTATTGAGTAATTGTGGAAGATTCTTATTATTCTGAAAGAAGTAGTTGTTGAACGCCTTAATCCAGTGAGTAAAGATTAACGTAAAATCTATTTTGATAGAATGATATATATAGATTGATAGGCTAAAATTTCGAGGACGAAATTCTTAGAATAATGGGTGAATGTGGTAACCCGAATAATTATAAATGGTGAAGTACGAAATATATTAATTCGACGAGTAAAGTATGTAGTAATGATCCTTAGAAAGGAAATGAACGAGTTATAAAATATATAATATTTGAAACTTAATTGTGTTTAATTTAGGGTTATGAAATAAAACTTAAAATTTATTGAAGAACTGAATGTAGTAGAATATATATGTATAACTTATATTAAGGTAATGTGTTTAAGTTATTCAATGATAAATATTTTTAAAGAGATTTGATGGAAAGCTAAGTAAGGTAAGGTTTCGGTGATTCTGCGGACGGAATCCTTATAAGGAGGGAAGGATGTGACATCACAGATTTTTAGAATTTATAAATAAAAATTTAATAAATAAAATTCTTATTATCTGATGTTTTGAGTTTGAGTATGTGAATACGTGTCATATATTGTGAAATATGTGAATTGATGTGAAGATAATTTAAATATTAATTTTAATATATATTGATTAAATAATTATTTTAATTAAATTATTTATTGAGTTAAATAAATAATTAAATGATTATTATGGAGTAAGGTAATTAACTGTAGTATATTAATTAAATGGGTATTTAGTATTTGATTTAATTGATATAATAATTTTATGTTATAGTTCTAATTAAATTAAGATAATTAAATTAGATGAGTAAGGTGATGAGTGTTACATGCAATTATAATTAGCAAGTAATTATAACTATGTGTTAATTTTATGTGCTTAATTGATGTTAAACTTTTAATTAATTAAATTAGAATGTTAAGATTTAATTAATTAAAGGATAACATTAACAATATGTGTTAAAGAATTTATGAAAAGAATAAAAAGAGTTTTTTTTTAAATCGTTTTCCCAAACAAGGCTCTTGCACCATTTTTATGTCCGTTTTGCCAAACGGGGCCTTAACTATTTAAAAACCTGATTTTTTAAAAATATAACTTGTTTTGCCAAACAAGCCTTATGACTTTTTAAATTCTAATTGTAACTTATATATTAATCGTACTTATTATATTTAATATATGCCATTATATAGTGGAAGTTATATGTATTATAATTATGTAATATTTATATATATTATATTATATGTATATTACGTTAGATTAAAACAAAAGTTAGAAAAACAAAGTTAGTTTGCTAGAGAGAAAAAGAAAGAGCAGAGAAGAATTAGAGAAGAAAAGAAGGAAAGAAAGGAAGAACGTAAGAGAATAATCATCTTCTTCTTCGAACATCTAAGTAGAAAGGGTATGTCTTAATTCCCTTATATTTTTATATGTTTTCCTTATGGTTGTTCATGAGTATGGGTTCTCTATGTATACGATTTAGCATGAAAGTTATACATATATGATGTACATTTATAAATTGTGTTTATAATGGTTTATATATGAATTGTATGCCATAAAAAAGGATTTCCATAAATCAAAATTTTGTAAGAACATGTTTTAAATTGAGAATATGTGTTCACATGGAGTTTTCATGTTTTGGTTAATTTTAGAGTAAAATTGATGAAATTAGTATATGTTAATATGCTTGATAGAATTGTTTTTGATGATATCTTGAATCATGGATAGCAAATGTATGAATTTCTTAAGAAATTTTTTACAGTGAATAGTTTTGGAAAATATATGAGTTTCTATGAAAATGTCAAAATTGAGTTGTTAAAACCTTTGATTTCATTGCTTGGACAATTTTTGTGATTGGTAGCATCTATATAACATGTGTAGTATTGTGTATGCATGTCTTACATTGTTTGAGTGACTGGTAATTGTCGTTGTTGAATTGTTTGGGTTAGCAGTGAAGCAGAGTGCCGTTGCTGCACTGTTTCTGTCTGCGTTCCTGGGCAGCTGCGCCGGCAACAAGGGCAGAAGCAGCGCAGCTACGCCACTGGATTTTATGGGTTTTGACACCTGCGCAGCTGCGCCGGTGCCAAGGCTTGTGGCTGCGTAGCTGCGCCGCTGGCTGAGCAGAGACAGAGAACTCTAGTTATTTGTTCAAGTTTTAAAACCTAAATTATTTTATTTCTATGATAATGATCATGTACCAAGTTGCAATAACATATTGTTATCATGAATTTGACAATTTCATAACTGGAAAAGAAAAGAGGTTTTGGAAAACCTTAAAGTATTATTTGAATTGTTTATAATAGATATTAAATTATAATTGTTAAATATAACTTAGCTAATATGATATATATAATTATAATTTGAATAATTATAATTATAGTAAAGGTTTAATGTAAATTATGATTGTTAAATAATAATGAATTGAGTTGATTGTTTTAATCAAAGTAAATGTTTAACTTGAAGTATAATTTTTTTAATTATAACTTAATATGTGATTATAATTTTGAAAAATTATAATCAAGGTAAAAGTGTAATTTAAATTATAATTTATATTATTATAATTTAATGAGGGCATGAATAGAAATTAAGTATTTATAATCTAAGTAATGGTTTAATTTAAATATGTTTAAATTATGATTTAATGCATGATGTAGTTGATTCATTATAAATTATGATTGTTTAATTATAGTTTGATTAAAGTGGATGTTTAAATTATAATTTATTTAATTATAACTTAAAATGAGTATGTAATTATTAATTGATTAATCATGTGAAATATAATATGATTATGTGATGTGATTAATTATGTGGTAATTAATTATTAACTTATTAGTTAAAGAGGAATGAGTTAACCTAAAGTGGATAACTAACGATGAGGACTAGCTATGTGATAATTAACTGATATTGTTAATTATACGTATGATTTGACAGTGAGTGTCAAACAAATACATAGAAGAGAATTAGAAAGTATAAAGTAGTATTTACTTAGACGTTTTATAAGCGTTGCTAGGTGACTAATAATTGATGCTTATGGTAATACGTTATGTAGGATCATGAAGCAGATTATATTAAGCTATTTTTCGGTATTTTGTAATCTACGAGCCAGGCAAGTCTTTCGGTTCTTATTTTCTATGTGAACTTGATGATATTATGAACTGTTTTAAATTATTTTACAAAGAGCATGATATGTTATATATGTTATAAATATGAATGTTAAAGTCAATTTATGACTACATTGATTGATTAAAGAATGTTGATTGAGTAAGGAACTCAATCTTTATATTTGCTATGTGAATTGAAGCATGTATGCCATGTTACTTTAATTATTATGAGATGTATGTTGAGCATGTTATTATGTGCTATGTGATGCATGAAAACTGTTAGAACTTGCTGAGCTGTCGAGCTCACTCTTGCAAATAACCATTTTTGCAGGTCAAGAATGCAAAGTAATGATATGTGCTAGTTAAACTTTAATTGAGATCAATAGCGATGCGAGGAATTATTTATTCTAGATGAGTAATGTAATTGTTTTAAATGTAACATGATTGATAAATTATAACTTGAGCTATCCGATGTATATGGATATTGCTTCATGATGTAAGACTTGTATAGTCATTTTGTTGTAACGATTCATGATATAGATTTGAATCGAAGAGATGTTATGTAAAGGTTGAGATTCAGGGCAATAAAGAAAGGATTATATAAAAGTTTTAATTATGCTGCATTTTTAGTGATTTTAATATCGAATCATGATGTAAAGTTAGAATAAAGTTGTATTGTTAACGATCGAGAAGGGGGATTATATTGTACGGATTTTGGACACTCATCATCTCAGTCAGATATCGGCTCATGCTCCTGACCAGCTTTGGTGATCAATGGAGATGGCTCTCTCTGAACCAACTGCTCCCAAACAACATGGATGTCTCGGAGCTCCTCGTTCCTCAGCATCTGAGGTAACTCCTCCCTAACCTAACTGGACTCTCCAATGTTCGTCATCCTGACAAGAAGATTTTAAAGTTTAATTATTACGTGATATCGAGTCATCGACAGTCTTCGAATACTAGAACGTAAAAACATAACACATAAGGTAGTTTATTATCTTTAACTATTATATATCTTTTCGATCTTCCTATAAGGCTACTACCTAAGGTTTTCTCTCACCTAAGGTTCATAACCTAAAGTTTTGATACCAACCTGTGACACCCTCAAATCCGGGTACTTCATTTCCACATGAATTGGTGTTCACTATCTAATTATAACATACAACTACTGCCCAATAATAAGGAATGCAAAATATATTACAACCTTATCATTAAATAAAAATCTTCCTTATAAAAGGATTACAACAAAGTTGAATAAATCACAGGGTTTGCTAACCTTAACATAAACAATAAGTGCGGAAAATAAAACATAACATAAACGAAGTCTTATTACAATCATAATCAAAACATAACAAGTCTTCACTTGTTCATCTTGACCTTTTTCTATACTCATTGACGACACGTCAATGTTCTCGACCTTAGCTACAATGCTTATTTAATTGCAAAAGTGAGCAAACAAAAGCTCACTTGGAATAACAATAATAACGATGACATAACTGAATAACTTCAAAAGATTTGAATAATATTTTCTTTCATCAATAACAAAGAATTGAAAAATAATTTTTTCATCAACATTTAGAATTTTGAATATAGAAATCATCTGAGGGTCATAAGACCTTGAACTATGTCCTAGGTTATAAACATTTCTTTTTAAATCCTTTAACAGTCTCTTAGACTATATGGACTCATAACTCGTACTTAGGGGGATCTGCCCTTCGTACCATGTATTATGCACAAACATCTTAACACTTTCGCATGGTAATCCCCTAATAAATAGGGTTGTTCATCTCAGTATTTGATACAAGTTCGCACCAAAGAAAGTTTGGTTTGGATAAGCTTAAAGAAAATTTGGAGTTCAACTATCATCAACAAGGAGTAGTTGAATCGACTCATAATAATTTAAGAGTTCAATAATACAAGAATTATGAACCAAGTATAAGTCATAACAATAGATTTCATATTAAATAGGCATGCTTTAGAAATAATTTAAAACATTTGAAAGATAGATAAACCTTGCTTGAACGATTAAGTCAAGGTCACGTTAATTCAATAATAAACTTTGATAAGATATTTGCTCAATATGGAATTTATAAAGAATACAAATAACTCGCATCATTATAATCAATAAAGATAGCTCAAGTAAAGTTTGAATTTAGAAAACTTGTCTCAAGCGCAAGCTACACTTTACAATACACAAATCACTTTCTCAATCGTCCTATACATTACATTACGTTTACAATATCAATTAGTTCATAATCATTACGTTTAACCGTTGAACTTCTTACTTAAGTTCAACTTAACAAAGTGGTTTACAACTTAACTCGCTAGCTAACCACATATGTGAGTCTAAACTCATAACATGCATATCATACGCGTATAACACTTTAAACTATCATATCATCTATGATAATAATAACCAAGTACACACATAACATATTAATATGAGATTTCAAAATATCTTAAACATATCAAAAATATGTTATCTTATTGTTTAATACACTTAACATGTCATCACATTAAGTTAGTTAATCATGTACTGCATAAAAACTACTCGGAACCAAACAAACATTTTCGGACATCATGTAGCTCCGTTGGGGCGGGGGTTTCTAGGCCAAACGCCCCGCTGGGGTAGGGGGCCCCCACTGGTGGGTTCCCCGGCTCACAAACTGTGTAGAGAAAAAGCCAATTTGGCTTATTTCTTCGCACCAAAATCTAATTTTAACTAATACAATGTATATAAAACTTTATACAAACAAAATTTTAAACTTCTAACATGATTTTAACATACATAAACACCACAACACATAATCAAAACACTAATTTTCATAATTTTGAAGAAAACACCATTTTTAAGCGTTTTTGACAAAAATTAACACTATGACTTTGTTTTTAAACCAAATCAACCAATTCCAAGTATGTTAATTTTGTTTCTTGATATATTATCATAATTTATTATCAATTTACATAATATATCACAATCAAACACGAATTTTGACAATTTAAATACTATTTTTCAAAACTAGTTCAATGTAAATTGCTATGAACATGATTTTTTCATGTTCATCATATTTACATGAATTGAACTATATAAACAACCATATAAATCATATGTAAGCATGTTATAACACATATTAAACATATATGAATTATACTACACAATTTCTCATATAAATCAAGTTATAGAGAACTAAAACTTGAAGAACAACAAAATACAATTTCTAAAAACTATAAGTTAGAGGTATACCCTTTTTGCTTAGATGAAGAAGATGATGATCCTTGGGATGATGATGAGTTCAATTTAGCAAAACCTTCCCTTCTTCTTCTTCTCTCTTTTCTCTTTTCTCTTTTTTCTTTCTCTGTTCTCTATTTTTCTTTCTAACACAGACTAACCTTGTTTTGTTCTTCTAACGTATATACATATAATATAACTTACATATATTATACATATAATGCATAAATATAAAATATATAACTGACAATACATAATGACCCTTAATAAATATAATAATTGCAATTAATATATAAATTATAATATTTTAAATTTTAAAAGCCATAAGGCTTGTTTGGCAAAACAGCTTATTTAAAAACAGGTTTTTAGTAGTTAAGACCCCGTTTGGCAAAACAAAATTAAAGCAGGTACAAGAGCCTTGTTTGGGTAAAACTAATTTAAAATCCTTTTTTATTCTTTTAATAAGTCCTTTAACACATATTTTTAATGTCATACTTTAATTAATTAAATCTTAACATTCTAATTTAATTAAATTAAAGCTAACATCACATAACCAAATAAAATTTGCCACATAACAAGTATAATTACTCACTAATCATAATCTCATGTAACAATTACCACATAAAATTCATCTAATTTAATTATCTCAATTAAATTAGAACTATACCATAAAATCATTACACATCAATCAAATTAAATATTAAATATTCATTTAATTAATATATTACACTTAATTAAATTACTCCACAACAATCACATAAATTATTTATTTCACTTAATAAATAAATTAATTAAAATATTTATTTAATTTAATAAATATTTAAAATTCATATAAAATTCTCATTCGTTACAGGCACCAGCATTGATAAGACCGAAGGACAAACGTCTGTAGCAGAAAGTTCCCAGTGAGTGATGAAAGCTGTCTTCTCCCTGTCTTCCTCAGCGGCCATAATTTGATGGTAACCAGAAAAGCAAACCACGAAGGAATACATGACGTACTGTGTCGTGTTGTCTATCAGGATGTGGATGAAAGGTACTGGGAAATTGTCCTTGAGACGGGCTTTGTTCAAATCCCTGTAATCCACGCATACTCGTACTTTCCCTTCGGGCTTAGGTACGGGAACGATGTTCGAGAGCCACTCTAGGTATGTTGATACCATAATGATGTAGGCTTTGAATTATTTAACAACCTCTTCTTTGACTTTCAGACTCCATTCAGGTTTCAATTGCCTGAGCTTTTGCTTAACTGGCTTGAATCCATCTTTGATGGGCATTCAATGGATGACAATATCAGTAGGCAGGCCAATCATGTCTTTATGTGACCATGCAAACACATCCTGGAACTGTGTTAGGAGTTCAATCAGGTCGGCTTTTTGATGTTGTGTGAGGTCTATGCCTATCTGGATTTCTTTAAGGTTTTCTGAGGTTCCGATATGATAGTAGTGGTTTGGTCGAGGTTTGGTTTGGGTTTGTCTTCGACCCATTCTTTGATTTCCTCAGGCACCTCATAGTCATCTTCCTCCTCTCGATCAATCTCCATCAAGTCAAAGTTCAGTTCTACATTAAAGTTGTAGTCACTGTGACAGGTTGGCATCTCATCAGCAAAGACAAACACATCCAATTCTGGAGTCCTGAAAATAAAATGCTTTCACTTTAATATATGCGACTGTTTAAACATACAAAGCATTTGGCAAAGCATGACAAAAGTTACTGCTATAGCTGTGTAACCAAAATAAGAAGCAAATGAAAGCATGTTACAAGGCAGATGGTCTTTCTGCCCTTTTACCCTTTTTGAATGAGGTAAGGGACGCTGCTCCAGTTGTCCAGGGTCAGATCCTCATGAATCGGGAGGATACCATATTTGTGGTCGTTTATCTCCTCTCTGATGATGATAAGACATCTTTTAGATCAGAGCCGGGGTTTTTCTTCTAACTGCCCCCTTTTTCTTTTTTAATGCGAGGAATTTGGATCTAATTCTCGTCGTCACTGTCTAGGATATCATCATTTATTCCCCCGTAGTGTATGAGAACACGTATGTTAGCAAATGGGTCTCGTCCTTCGTACATAATTTTTTTTCCCTTTTTGTTATCCCCCTTAGGCTTTCGGGTCTTCTCTCACATACCGGTATAATTGGAGGAAATAAATGGCTGATACCACAGTAGGGATCTTCCTCATTGGCTTCACAAATCCAGCATCAGTGAGGTTTAGTAATAGTATGGTGGAAGCATGAACCTTAGGATCCTTGTGTTCCAGTGGTTTGAACCAGATGAATAACCTAATCAGGCTTTCCTCGACTCGCTCGGGACTAGTACGAGACTCTTGATACCTTGTTGATTATTTCCTAGCCCTTTTCCAGGGTGGAAACCCAAAGATACCATCTCCTGACCCACTGTCATCACTTCGGGGGAGACTTTTGGCTTCAAGGTTAGTGCCCCAATTGGTAGGTATTAAGTATTGCTTACCTCTAATGCTTGAAAACTCGCAGGTTCAACCCCTACATCTAGGCTGATCACCGGTATATCTCCCTGTATGTAGGCAGGATATTCTAGTTCGGCATTCATCGTGATTAGGTTGCCATTGATAATGTACTTAAGCTGCTGATGAAGGGTGGATAGAACTGCTCCTGCCATATGGATCCACAGCCTTCCCAGCAATAAGTTGTATCCGGTGGTGATGTTGAGCACCTTGAAGGATACATAGAAAGTGTGAGGACCTATCTCCAGTGGAAGCTCAATCTCTCCCATAGCTTCTCGGCGAGACCTATCGAAAGCCCGGATAACCACATGACTGGTTCTGATCCGGTTTGGATTGATCTTCATTCTTTCTAAGGTATCGTAGGGACAGATGTTCAGGGATGATCCTCCATCTATCAGCACACCTCCGATCACATACCCGAATGACATTACTGCTATATGCAGGGACTTACGATGACCCGTCCCCTCTACGGGTATATCATCGTCAGTAAAAGATATCACATTGCTATTAAAGATGTGTTCTATCACGTGACAGAATTTCTCAACATCCATTGTCTTTGGCAAGTGGTCCTCCTCCAATGCTTTCACCAGAATGTTGCGATGATCCATCTATGATAAGACCAAATCTAGGATGGACATCTGCTTGGGTGCATCTTTTAGACTTTGCACCACTTTGATTTCATTGTGTCCCATTTTGCTAAGAAACTCTTTGATTTTCTCTTCAGCCACCTTTTCTTTGGCCTTGATGACTGATTTAATCACCCGCTGAGGCAGGTATAATGGATTCTCCTTTGGTACGATGGCAATGTTGTTTGAGGTGGAACCTTCATCATTCCCATAGTTCCATAGGACTTTCTTCAGATTGATCACTAGATACTAGGGTCTGAATGGTAATATCAAAGGCTCGGGCGCCGCCAACTTCACAGGATTTTGTGTTTATCGGACCCCTTTCCTTGGTAGCATTAGGGGTGTACGGGATGGTTCCTTATCACATAAAATAACAGCCACTATATCCTAACTCCACGCAGTGGGAATAAAGAGAGTTTCTTTATTTGGGAGGCCATAATCCTGATTCCCCCTAATTAGTTCACCATTTTCAATCATATTCTGAATCAGGTGATGAAGTCCCCATCAATCCTCAGTATCATGACCAGGTGCATTGGAGTGATATTGATAGATCCTGTCAGGCTTAAATTTTCTAAATCGAGGGTTTACCGGGGGTAACAGATATGTAATCATTCCCTCAATGATTAACATTTGAAGGATCTCCTTCATCGGCTGGTTTAGATTGGTGAAATTTCTCTAGAAGGCAAACTCCTTATCTGTTTGAAACTTCTCCTCTTTGGCCACCTTATCGGCCTAGGGTTTATGCTCATGAAACCGGTAATGGTCCCTCATAGCAATGGGACTAATATCCGATGTAGGAGGACTTGTTTCCTATTGGTTGGTCTGATTTATCAGCTGCCTGGTTATCTGATGTTGGTATATAACAAGCTCTGCCAATTATTCAATATGTTCCTTGATAGACTTGCTCTCCTGTTCTATCAGGAATAGCCTTTATGAGAATTCCCAACTGTCTGGGCTATTGTTGCTGGATTGAGTTGACTCTCCAACATATCGAAGGTATTTAGATCCTTCTCCATTTTGTGTGCTAATCATTTTGACACCCTCCTCTTTGTGCTGAGGGAGGGGATTATCCTATACGTTCGGTTGCTCAGGTTTGGTCACCACGATCTTTCCATTGTCTATCAAGTCTTGGATTTTGTACTTGAGAGACCAGCAATCTTGTGTATCATAGCCTGGAGATCCGTAATGGTAGGCACACTTCTTACTTGGGTCAAAATTTCATCCATCAATCTTGGTTGGTGGAAGGAGTTGCACAATCATTTTCTGTGTCGTCAACAGTTTTAGCACATTCTCGAGTGAATCCCCTAAGGGGGTGAACGTTCTTCGACGCCTAGCCTCCAAATTTTTCTGGAATGGTGGGTTTGAAGGTTGGGCTTGAGCTTGAAGAGGGGAATAGTTCCTCCTTTGAATAGGCATACTGCTCGACTCATTCCTCTAATTCTTTCCTTGCAATACCAACGACACTTCTTCATCTTTCTTCTTGTGTACTCTCCAGGGATTACTCCCATAACTCCCAGATTGGATATGCTCGGCAACGGCTTCTAAGGCAGTTAAATCCTTTATCTTCCCAGATTTTAGCCCCATTTCTGCCATTTCATCGTGCTTGATCATATCCAAAAATGGCTTTCCTATGCATGCTAGGACCTTTTCATAATACGGAGCTTCTTAAATGTCGATGAAGGTCATGACTATCTCAGACTCAGTCATAGGTGGAGTGACTTGTGCCGCCATTCATCTCTAGCGTTGAGTATATTCTCTAAATGACTCAGTGTTCTATTTCTTGATTTTTGTTATTTGGTTTCTGTCTGAAGCCAGTTAAAACTGAAAACTTTATTGATTGAGGAAGGCATGTGCAAGCTCTTCCCAGCTGTAAATTTTAGAGTTGTCCAATCGGGCATACCAGGCTCTAGCCTCTTAGGTCAGACTTTTCTGAAATAACTGCATTTAGAGTTTCTCGTCCTCTGCATAGGATCCGAGCTCTCCAATGAATACTTTCAAGTGAGTGTAGGAGTCTTCTAATCCATCATATTTCTCAAAATCGGGGACTTGAAATTTTTTGGGGTAACGAGCCCCAGAAAAGATACATAAGTCAGAATAATTAACACTGCCAAATGCCCCAGTCCCTTTGATAGACCGGATAGTTTCTTCCATCTGTTGGACTTTCTTTCAAATGTCACCAGCTTCCTATTCTTTGTCAAGGATGTTGATTTCAGGGGTTTTGTTGGTAGTATCCTGGTTCTGTGGTCCAGGAATCTGAGTGTCCTTCTTCATAGTCTCTTGACTGCCATCAGGTGTACCTGGTTCTATATGACCCTATGCCTGTTTCCCTTTAAGAGCTTTACTTTGTTCTCTTAAGAAACTGGCCAATTCGACAATTTGGTTCTTCAGTCCTTCAAATTCTTCCCTAGAGGCAAGGGTGGATTCTGGCTGAGCACTGGAAGCCATGTCCGGAGATGGACTTAGTGCTTTTTTAGACTTAGATATAGTGATAGGACCAATTTTTCACCTACAACAAACATAGGTGTGTCAATTTTTGGAGGTAGGTATGGATAGGATGCATGCCATGATGTGTTTTTGAGGTTTTTTAATCTTATCTTGCAAAACAGAGGTCAGTTGTTTTGATGACAGGATAATATGACAGGATTTACAAAACATGGGATGTACATTATGACATTTACATTGCAATTGAAAACTTTACATTGAATTGAAAGAGAAAGGCATGAAGAAGCTTTCCATCGGATTTGGTTAATCAGAGGCTGACCTATCTTAGGCTACTCTCGCGGCTTTTTGGCATGAAGGTCCCCAGATCATCGCAATCTACTAGAGGGGAAATTAATCAAATCTTTCAACTGGAGCGGATCTAAGTGGTGCTTTTTCATAAGCCCCGAAGACTTAGCCGTCCTCGAAGACATTACTCTGTCACCGATGGGTTTGCCTCCTGGTGGAGGAATCACACAACATACATTCACATACATTGTGTCTCACCATATGCATATGATGACATTGGTGCGAGGCACTAATATTTGTGCGAAGCACTAATACAAAGTAGGAAAGCATGCATTCACATACATTCAATGTAAAGGCGCAGTATTCACGCATTCATGCAATGTAAAGAAACTCAGCATTCACACATACACAGATATGAAAAGGAAATGTTGAAAAGATTTGAACGCGGCCTAAGCCCTCTACTATCCCCAGCAGAGTCACCACCTGTCGACGTTGGGAAAATATCCGGTTCAAGTTGGACCTGAAACTTTCTCTCTTCCTAAGTTTTGTCTACCCATATTTTATCTTTTTTTTGTGAAAAAAGGTTTTGAAGGGATTTTTTAGGAAAAGGCCAACATGTATCATGTCGACAATTTGAACGTTTTATAGAGTCGCCAGTTGGTAGTTTTGAAATGGTTGTACCAACTCAACCGAATTTTGTTTGAAAGGAGGCCCAATTGCTGGACACTGTCGAAACTTAATCTTTGAAACTGAAGTTCTAAGTTCGGGTGCTTGGTTAAGTGTGGGAAAGGTGTTAGGCACCGCACAACTCCCGTGTAAACACGGTACCGTATCTTTTCAATATTTCCCTTTTAAATCTGAAATGTGTGTATGAATGCTGGAAGAAATTGGGCCTATGTTTGATTTGAAAGTATGGGCATGTTTCGTTAAACCTATATACGAAAGGTTTGATTTGATTTGCAAAAGTCTCTTTTTTTAGAGAAGATTATTAAGATGATGTTTTGAAAACATGTTTTCAAACCTTTACGCTAACATAGGAATTTAAGCATGTTGATACTTCCATTTTTATCTTTCCAGCCTTTTGGCTCAATTTGAATGGTGATTCTCAGGCTGCGAGGCATCCTCGACCACAAAATATATACGAGTGTAGATCTTCTCATGGGCATGACAGCCATCAGAGTGACTCTGACACTACAAACCATATTTCACTATGTTGAGACCTTAAACCCGGATAACCGTTTTAAGGTCTTTTGGATGTACATTATCTAGAAAAAAACTGGCAGGGCACATTTGTAAAGTGGAGTTTGTCCATCGTGGGAATCAGATTCAGATCAGTTTGATCCCAAATGCCACGATTCCTAAGCTCACATAGGGAAGCCAATAAAACCTGCCCAGCTCAAATATGCACAGAAATGTATATTTACATCCCGATGTCTCCAGAACCAAGGATTCATCAGTAAATCCTGGCCTACGTATAGCCGAAGCGTCTCGTTCCCACTAGATAGCGATCTAAGGGCCACGAGGTTGCTTCCAAAAATTAAAGTAGAAAAATTGCTAGATTTAAGTAAATCTCAGCCATTCTAGCTTCCCGGTTCTGTCTGAACCTATTTGAACTATTTAAAAGATAGAATTGATGAGATTTAAAGAAATCTAGTTCGCCCAAAGAGATGTCAGCGCCGATTCATATTAAATGAATATTTAAAGCAGCAATTTAATAACAATGAATAAAAGATATATATATATATATATATATATATATATATATATATATATATACACGAAAGCTGTAAAAGGCGATGGGTTTTCACTCCGTTGCCCGTACTGGAATGTATATATATATATATATATATATATATATATATATATATTTATAAAAGATGTAAAAAGCCACGAAATAATCCAGGCTTGACAGAATGAAAAAATATATAAAAAAGCTGTTATATGAATGCAAAAGCTGTAAAGGGCGGTGGGTTTTCACTCCGATGCCCGGACTGGAATGTAAATATATATATATATATATATATATTCATGAAAGCTGTAAAAAGCCACGAAGTAATCCAGGCTTGACAGAATGGAAATATATATATAAAAGTTGTAAAAAATTATAAAAGGCGATGGGTTTTCACTCCTGTACCCGGACTGGAATGGAAATATATATATATATATATATATATATATTTAATAAAAGCTGTAAAAAGCCACGGAGTAATTCAGGCTGGACATAATATAAATATATATATAGAAAAGCTGTAAAGGGCGACAGACATTTTATCCTTTGCCCGGAAAGAAATATAAGTATATATATGTTTATAAAAGCAGTAAAGAGGCCACAGAATGATTCAGGCCAAAATGGAATGTAAATGTTTATATATATAATTAATATATATATTAAAGCGATAAAAAGGCCATAAAATAGAAATCCAGGCCCAAATAGGCCAGAAAATTTTATATATATATATATATATATATATATATAGTTATGTATATAAAAGCAATAAACTACCACAGATTTGACATCCGGACTTGACATAATTGAAAAGTTAGTATATATAAAGTTAAATATATACATAAAAAAGCCAAACCCGGACTGGGAAGATAACCCAGTCCGGCGAAGTTGCTATAAACGTAGATATATATATATATATATAAATATATATATATAGAAGCTGTTAAAAGTAGTGGATCGACGGTCTGGGCGGTGGAAATGCCAGAAAACGTGTTTATGTACTACAATGTACAAAAATGTAAGCAAAAATTGCCACAGAATTGAGTTCCGGGCATAATCAGAAAGCAAAACTTAACGTGCAAATAAATGCGCAATGAAGTAGTATGAACTTTCTGATCGTAAAACTCACAATGAACTGCTACACGAGCTTTTTGCCAAATCGTAGGCTCTAAACGTCCGTTTGTACCGCACAATTTTTGATATGTGGTAGTATATGAGTATACCTACGTGTTAGAGTAATAAAATTTGGTTTTGCAGTACAAGAGTATGGCTGAGAAATGAAACGGGCAGAGGTTCAGAGCATTTCTTGAATTATCAAATGAGCTAGGGGTGCACTCATATATATAACCCGGTGGAAGCGGGTCTATCCGCGACAGCCGTGGGTCTACCTGCGGCTCCATGTGGCAGGTCCCATTGCATCGAAGTACGTGCACTCCGAGCAATGCGAGGTCAGATTCGAAACTTTCTAACTTTTGATCGGAGCGTCCGTTTGGGGCGTGCTATACCTTTTCGGAAAGCCCTCGTCGAGCGTGTCGCAATGATATGGGATTAAACCTTTTTCGAGTTCAATAAGATAGGTTCACAACCAGGTCTTCGATTCCCAGCAGTTTGTCCGTTGAGCTGTCTTGCGCTATTTCCACTTGGGATCACCGTTATAGTTTTTTCTGACCTTGGTGGCATCAATTCGGCTTTAGTTTGACCAAATTGGCTTTAAGTTGATAAAATGACTATTTTGCCTCTCCCGGGGTTACCTTTAGTGCTGGCATGGCTTTCGGCTGACTTCCTAGGGTTGTCTCCTAGGTTTTGATCCCAGCCAATTCTGTTTGTCCTCAGGGTTATCACTGAGGCTGACTTGGTCCTTCCAGGTTTGTCTCTGGAGATGATATGAGGCTTCGGGGTTGTCTCCAAAGTTGATTTAACCTCTCGGGTTGAGATCGGGGCTGACCTGTACCTCCTAGGTTGTGACTGGGGCTAACCTGTACCTCCCGGGTTAAGATCGTAGCTGACCTGTACTTCCTGGGTTGAGACCGGGGCTGGAATGTACCTCTCGGATTGAGACCGGGGCTGACCCGGACCTCCCGGGTTGAGACCGAGGCTGACCTGTACCTCCCGGGTTGAGACTGGGGCTAACCTGTACCTCCCGGGTTGAGACTGGGGCAGATCTGTACCTCCCGGGATGTGACCGGGGCTGACCTGTACCTCCCGGGTTGTGACCTGACCTGTACTTCTCGGGTTGAGATCGGGGCTGACCTGTACCTCTCGGGTTGAGATCGGGGCTAATCTGTACCTCCCGGGATGTGACCATGGCTGACCTATACCTCTCGAGTTGAGACCGGAGCTGATCTGTACCTCCCGGGATGTGATCGGGGCTGACCTGTACCTCCCGGATTGTGATCGAGCCTGACCTGTACTTCCTGGGTTGAGACCGGGACTGACCTGTACCTCTCAGGTTGAGACCAGGGCTGATCTGTACCTCCCGGGATGTGACCAGGGGTGACCTGTACCTCCCGGGTTGAGACAAGAGTTGATCTTCACTTCCCGGGATGTGACCGGGGCTGACCTGTACCTCCCGGGTTGTAATTGGGGCTGACCTGTACCTCTCGGGATGTGACCGAGGCTGACCTGTACCTCCGGGGTTGACCTGTATCTCCCGGGTTGAGACCGGGGTTGACCTGTATCTTCCAGGTTGAGACCGGGGTTGAGTTGACATCCCAGTATTGAGACTGGGGTTGAGTTGACATCCCGGTATTGAGACTGGGATTGAGTTGGCATCCCGATATTGAGACCAGAGTTGAGTTGACATCCCGGTATTGAGATCGGGGTTGAGTTGACTATTTTACCCTCCTACAGGGTTAGTAACAGTAACACAAAATCTCAATTGTCTACAACAGAACTGAAGAAAATTCTGAGTGTCTACACCATCGATTGGGAACTATTTTAGTTTTTAAGCTATCTAAGAATTTAGATCTTATTAGCATGATCATCATCATGATTCTAAAAGCATTGCTTAAAACTATGGGTTTATCACATATTATAAAAACAGCACCATGTAGATAAATAAATGCCTTTAATTAAAAAAAACTTTTAATAAATGAATAAAATTGTTATAAAGTATATGCTTTATCATCAAACATGATTGGCTTGTATGCATACTACTTTCAATCTCCCACTTGCACTAAAGCCAATCGACATGATATGTCATACCCTTCTTAGCTAAGTGACGATCATCCTATTGTTGGATTGCTTCAACAAATGGATATGCAATGTCGTTTTTGAGAGTTCACTATCTCTATAGTGACTTCTCCTCTTTCAATGATTTTTTTAATCAAATGAAAGTGTTGCAACACATGTTTAGATCCAAGATGAGACTTTGGTACTATTCCTAGTTCTGTAATGAACTTTTTATCTGAAACATCAACTTGCAGCTTCATTTACAGCTATATATTTTGTCTTTATCACTAAATCAGCAACTCTTTGCTGTTTGGAACCTTTCCAATTCACTGCACAACCTTTTTAGGTAACAACTTACCCTAAAGTGGATTTGTTGTGGTCATGGCCAGTCTGAAAAACTTGAGTTTGTTTAGTCCTCTAGTTTAATTCAGACCCATCATGAATCATGATTACATCCTTAGTGTCAGTTAAGTACTTTAAGATGTTTATCACTGTCTTACAGTGATATTCTCTAGAATATGACTGATCAACATCAAGCCTCCTTAGCGATCAACGACTTTCCAAATAATATAGATTTCAACATTAATCATAAAAGAACCTGTGAGTTAATAGTTACCGTACAATCCAATCCTTATACCATACAATGTCCCAATTAAATATAAGACATGTAATTACTGTCAAGTCTTATTTTATTTAATTATATGTATTTCGATTCCAAAATGCACAACTCCAAATAATGCAAATTAGAAACTCCTTTCTAATTTCATTCCACCTTGGCCAAGGATTCCTGGGTTGTCATTTATCGAATCACATAGGACATGTCTCTTTTTTTACTAGAAGTGGTAGATTCTTTATGGATCATTCATTATCTCCATATATAACTTATTACACCCAATCATACCCTTTGATATACCCTAAGGGTCTTAAGGGACATGTCAAAGTATAATTCATCATACACAAGATACTATGATGATCTCAAGTCTAAGGATCACTTGTACTACTATCACATTAGGAATTCCTATTGACATGCAAGTAAAACTCCATAAGGAATTCCTAAGCGAGCCACGTTTATTGAACTTATTCTCCAATAAGCACCTACATACTTGCTTTAATGTCTCCACACAAATGATTTACGAGATCAATAATCCTCATCCAATGAACAAGCAACATACGTACCAATATATCCGTATTTACTAATCTCCTTTTTAGTAATCCATTGATTGGGAACTATTTTAGTTTTTAAGCTATCTAAGAATTTAGATTTCATTAGCATGATCATCATCATGATTTTAAAAGCATTACTTAAAACTATGGGTTTAACACATATTATAAAAGCAGCACCATGTAGATAAATAAATGCCTTTAATTAAATAATACTTTTATAAATAAATGAATAAGATTGTTATAAAGTATATGCTTTATCATCAAACATGATTGGCTTGTATGCATACTACTTTCAATCTCCCACTTGCACTAAAGCCAATCGGCATGTTATCTCATACCCTTCTTATCTAAGTGATGATCATCCTGCTGTTGGATTGCTTCAATAAATGGATATGCAATGTTGTTTTTGAGAGTTCACTATCTCTATAGTGACTTCTCCTCTTTTAATGATTTTTTTAATCAAATGAAAGTTCTGCAACATATGTTTGGATCCAAGATGAAACTTACTAACTATTTCTAGTTCTATAATGAACTTTTCATCTGAAACATCAACTTGTAGCTTCATTTACAGCTAAATACTTTGTCTTTATCACTAAATCATCAACTTTTTGCTGTTTGGAACCTTTCAAATTCACTGCACCACCTTTCTAGGTAACTGAAAGTATTATGCATACAAGCCAATCATATATGATGATAAAGTATATACTTTGGAGACGATCATATTTATTTATTAGAAAAAGTAGTAACTTATTAAAAGCATTTAAATATCTACATGATGCTATTTTTATAATATGTAAATAACCCATAGTTTTAAGCAATACTTTTAGAATCATGATGTTGATCATGCTAATGAGATCTAAATTCTTAGAAAGCTTAAAACTAAAATAGTTCTCAATTGTTGGATTACTAAAAAGGGGATTAGTAAATCCGGATAGATCGGTACATATGTTGCTTGATCATTGGATGAGGATGACTGATCTTATGATCATTTGTGTGGAGACACTAAAGCAGTATGTAGGTGCTTATTGGAGAATAAGTTCACTGAACGTGACTCGCTATAGAATACCTAATGGAGTTTTACTTACATGTCAATAGAAATTTCTAATGTGATAGTAGTACAAGTGATCCTTGGACTTGAGATCATCATAGTATCTTGTATGTAATAAATTATAATTTGATTTATTCCTTAAGACCCTTAGGGTTTATCAAAGGATTTTCTTGAGTATAATGTGTGACGCCCCCAAAATAGGTTCAATACTCAACCCATTTTGAGTCGCCAAATACACTCAACAAAATTCAAATACAATCTTTCATATCACACGGTCGTGCAAAATACGACCACACAGCCGTGAGTGTCAATACAGACATGTAGAAAATATTAACATTCAAACTAAGCCCTCATTACATTTATTATCACACTATTTTAAATAAAAAAATTAGTGAGGACTTCTACAGCTCTAACTCGGACCATCACTCCATTCCCGGACTAGTACCCGCGATATTCTCATTTTCTGAAGAGAACAATGGAAGAAAAGGGTGAGCTCAACTAACCTAGTAAAAAATATTATGACTAAGATAATGAAAAATAAATTATCGTTAGCCTTCAATAAATAAGATAAAATATCATGGACAACAAGTTTTAGATCAATATTCGCAGCGAAAATAACAGTTCATTAGAAGAGTTAAGTAAAGAATGATGTCTACTATCTTCTTTGATTTAAAAGTCCATCATCAATATTTTATCCCTATAACATCAATCCATATACATCTCGAATCAAATATCCATCTTTGCACTACGGGCCAAAGATATTCATTTATATCATCAGTTGGTCATGTTCAACTCAACACCTGTCCATTTTTGCACAACGGGCCAAAGATATTCATCAGGTAATCATTCATCTTTGCACTACAGGCCAAAGATATTCATCACATAATTATTCATCTTTGCACTACAGGCCAAAGATATTCAGTTATATCACCATTTAGAACTGAGGATTATGAAAAATAATACGAATAACGGATACAGTGAGATAAAGGACAAATATTAGAGAATTTATCCAGAGTTCAAGAATGAAGATCAAAACCTGGATCCAATCAAAGATGATTTGGAAAAAAAATTATCGTAAATAGTATCCTATGAATAGTAACTTATGAATAGTAACTAATGAATAGTAACTCGACATGAAAAGATAAAAATTTCCCAAGAAAGTTTAGACCAATATTCCAGTGAAATAATATTAGATGAAGTGCAAAACTTAAGTAATATCTGATCATTTCAGGAATTATAGAAGTAATACTTACCGTAATAAGTTTAGAGTTAGGAATCTGAAATGAAACAATATACGAAACTGCAATTGGATTTTCACCCGTCTGGCGGTAGTCCGCTCAAATAAATTATTTTCACAATTTAATAACAGCCGAATACGAAGGGTTATTCACCAGGAATGCGGTAGTCCGCGTAGACAGGTTATTCCCACAGAATAATAAAGAATAGAATAACAACAGGATTTCACCATGCATGCGGTAGTCCGCGTAGACAGGTTATTCCAATAGAATAATAAAGAATGGAATAACAACCCTTACGAGTATTGAAAGAAAATAACTCTCTTCATGAATACGAAAGAAATAATACCCCTTACCTTAAAATTTGGAGACTGCACTAACGTAATAGCAGAATACTCTTTTTCTTTCTCTCTTATTCTCTCTATACTTTCTCTCTCTATAGCTTTAATGAATTGGTGAGAAATAATGAAGAAATGAGCTTCTATTTATAGGCTCGGTAGAGTAAGGGTAAAATAGTCTTTTTACCATAATTTATGACATCATCGCTTACATCATCGATCTATGACATCATTGCTTACCTCATCGCTCCGATGACATCATTGCTTGCATTATAAGAGTTCAAATTCAATTTGCACTCTTCCACCTCGTTTAACTTTTATACCATGAATTTACTATAATAATGTTACCATTCAAATTATAAAAATCATACTATTATATAATCACATCATACTACTATAATATAATATTATAATAATATATTTGAATGAATTATTTTATCAGACAAGATAAAATACGAACTTTCAACAAATGTCACATGTTAAAAATTTCTCCGTTTAAATACATATTGAATAAATATTTCCGTATCATATGTATCAAAAATTATTTATTCACAAATAATATTACAGAACTACAATATTGACAACCAGGTCGTTCCCAGGAAAGGAGGGGCCTTCCAATAAGGATTTCTCCTTACTGGTGCGCAATTAATCAACCCCTTTCCTAGACAGAACTTCCTTAGACATTGCCAATAATGCTATCTAATAATATTATTCAAATAATATGAATTATTGATTTGATAATTTAAAATAATGTGCAATGATAATTATTGAATCAATAATATAAAATAGCAAAGTAGCACTTATTGATATAAAATATCAACGTAACAAATATTGAACCAATAAAATATTATGCAATTATTGAATCAATAATATAAAATATTGAACAGTAATTATTGTAACAATAATTGAGTAAGTTCCTTCCTACGTAAGAATCAATAATTCAAAATACTGTGCAATACCGTGTGCTACCGTGCAACACCGCGTATTACTGTATTTTAATCACCGGGAATTTCAACAGTACTAATGATAACAGTTTTGCCGTTATTTTTATAAAAAGGTTATTTCTGTCGCTTTCTATATCCGGCATTCATTTCGTTGTGGGTTCCACCAATGACTGCGCCGTCGTACGAATATTCTCCGACAAAAAGAATATTCCTCAACCAAACGAATATTCCCCGACACAACGAATATTTTATAACCACTTGCTTACTTTGTAAACTTTGCACATTTCACCCATAACTTATCACATTTATCAAATCAACACCTTACTATTTCAAAATAATATATAAAGAAAATTAAATCTTATTCATAAAATTTGGGGTCTTACAACCTCCCCTCTTTATGAAATTTTATCCTCGAAATTAACGTACGTACCTGGTATGTCGAAAAGGTGAGGATACCTAGTTTTCATTTTCGATTCTAACTCCCAGGTCATTTCCTCGATATCATGGTTCCTCCACAAAACTTTAACTTGAGGTATAACCTTTGAGCGTAGGACATGGTCCTTCCTATCCAAGATCTTAACAAGTACCTCCTCGTATGTTAAATCTTCGGCTATCTTGTCTGGTTCTAACTCAATAATGTGGTTTGGATCTTTCACATATTTACGAAGCACAAATATGTGAAAAATGTTATGAACACGAAACAAGCTTGGAGGTAAGGCGAGTCTATAGGCCACATTTCCTACTCGGTCAAGGATTTCAAATGGACCAATGAATCGTGGGTTGAGCTTTCCTCTCTTTTCGAATCTCGTAACTCCTTTCCATGAAGCAACACTTAATAATACATGATCTCCGACATTAAACTCCACGTTTCTTCGATGAAGATCAGCATAACTCTTTTGTCGATCTTGTGCAGTTTGTATACGTTGCCGGATCATTTGAATCTTTTCCGTAGTCATACGTACTAACTCCGGTCCCAACAATGTTGCTTTACCCACCTCGTCCCAGCATACTGGAGAACGACATTTTCGTCCATACAACTCCTCGAATGAAGCCATGCCTATACTTGCCTGATAACTGTTGTTGTAGGAGAATTCCACCAATGGTAGGTACTTATCCCAACTCCCTTTGAAGTCTATAACACAGAGTCTCAATAGATCTTCCAGAGTTTGGATAGTCCTTTCCGATTGCCCGTCCGTTTATGGATGATATGTCGAACTAAATAGTAAATCCGTGCCCATAGCTTTCTATAAGCTGACCCAAAATCGTGAAGTGAATCTTGGGTCACGGTCCGAAACTATGGATACTGGCATGCCATGCAATCTTACAATCTCATTCACGTACATACGAGCAAGACGTTCAAGGGAATAAGTCTCTCGTATCTGCAAGAAATGAGCAGACTTGGTTAATCTATCAACAATAACCCAAATTGCATCTATACCTTGAGAAACCTTGGGAAGACCCGTAACGAAATCCATGGTAATGTGTTCCCACTTCCACTTTGGAATCTCAAGTGGTTGAAATGGACCCTTTGGCATTTGATGCTCCTCCTTGACACGTTGACACGTTAAACACCTCGAGATGAACTCCGCGATCTCTCTCTTCATATTGCTCCACCAAAATATATGTCGAAGATCACGATATATTTTGGTACTTCCAGGATGGATTGCAAACGGTATGTTGTGTGCCTCCATCATGATTCTGTACTTCAAATCAGAATCGTCAGGAACACAAAGTCTGGAGTTGACTCGAAGTATTCCTTCTTCATCAATTCTTGCTTCTGGAATAACACCTTCTTGCACCTTCTTCCTCATATTCATCAGCTCCGGGTCTGTAGCTTGAGCAACTTTAACTTTATCAATCAAAGATGGTTCTACACGTATACTTGATATCATCGCATGGGTCTCCGGAGTCTTGAACTCTATCTCCATCTTTTGTAAATCACACAAAATAGGCCTTGAAAGCATCGCATTCGTTCCCGCATATGATCTTCTACTCAACGCGTCAGCAACCACGTTCGCTTTTCCAAGATGGTATTGGATGGTATGATCGTAATCTTTCAACAGCTCAAGCCAATGTCGTTGCCTCATGTTGAGTTCCTTCTGGGTGAAGAAATACTTGAGGCTCTTATGATCCGTATAGATCTCCACTTTCTCCCCATACAGGTAGTGTCTCCAGATCTTCAACGCGAAAACGACTGCTGCCAACTCTAGATCATGAGTAGGATAATTTTTCTCATATTCTTTGAGTTGTTGCGAGGCATAGGCCATGACTTTCCCATGTTGCATGAGAACACATCCTAAACCTTTGCCCGAAGCATCGCTGTAAATGACAAATCCATCCAAACCAGATGGTATCGTCAGAACAGGTGCCGGAATGAGTCTCCTCTTGAGCTCTTGAAAGCTCTTCTAGCATTCCTCGTTCCATACGAATTTTGTATCTTTCCGAGTCAGCTGAGTTAATGGAGTAGTGATTCGAGAAAATCCTTCCACGAATCTCCGATAATAACCAGCTAAGCCCAGAAAGCTACGTACTTCGGTCACCGACTTCGGTTGCTCCCAACTTTGTATTGCTTCAATCTTCGCTGGGTCCACAGATACTCCACGTTTTGATACTACGTGCCCAAAGAATGCTACCTCCTCAAGCCAAAACTCACATTTCTTCAGCTTGGCATATAGCTTGTTTTCACGAAGCCTTTGAAGTACTAGCTTCAAGTGGTGCTCATGATCTTCACGGCTTTTGGAATAGATGAGGATGTCATCAATAAAGACAACCACGAACTGATCCAAATATTCCTTGAATACATGGTTCATCATATCCATAAAAGCAGCAGGAGCATTAGTCAATCCAAAAGACATGACTAAGAATTCATAATACCCGTATCGAGTTCTGAAAGCAGTCTTCGGAATATCCTCAGTTTTAATCTTTAGCTTATGATATCCAGAATGAAGATCGATCTTTGAAAAGAATTGTGCACCCTGCAACTGGTCGAACAGGTCATCAATACGAGGTAACGGATACCTATTTATGATGGTGACATGGTTCAACTTCCGATAGTCAATACAAAGTCGCATCCTCCAGTCTTTCTTCTTTACGAATAAAACAGAAGCACCCCAAGGAGATGTACTAGGACGTATAAAACCGATGTCTAACAACTCCTGTAGTTGGACCTTTAACTCCTGAAGTTCTATAGGAGCCATTCGATATGGGGTTTTAGAAATGGATTTTGTGCCGGGTTCAAGGTCAAAAAAGAATTCAACTTCACGTTCCGGGGGTAGACCGGGAAGTTCTTCGAAAAATACATCAGAAAACTCATTAACAACAGAAATATCATTCAACCCTGACGTATTCTAGTTTAGATCAGTGACATGGGCTAAGAAAGCTTGACATCCGTTTTTCAATAAACGAATAGCTTTATGACTTGAAATAACATTAATTGATTTTTGTGGTTTGGTTGTTTGAATTCGCACAATAGGTTGGTTAGGAATATAAAAACTAACAACCTTACAAAAATAATCAATTTTGGCATGATAAGTGGTCAACCAGTCAATTCCTAAAATCACATCAAATGCAAGTATTTTCAACGATATAAGATCAACAGGTAGGGTAAGGGTACCAATTTGAATCGAGCAAGATTTGTAAACTGTAGATGTAACGAAAGTTTCTCCCAACGGAGTTTCAACAGATAAGTCAAAGTCTAATTTCTCAGGTGTCATGTTCAAACGTTGAGCACAAGCAGGTGAAATAAAACAATGGGTAGCACCCGTATCTAATAAAGTGTAAACTTCGCAAGAGTTTATTATCAGCTTACCCGTAATAACCTCGTTCGGGTTCCTTGCTTGTTGGACAGTCACGAAAAAAACTCTTCCAGGAACCACTGACTTTAACTTGTCAGGGATAGCCTTTGGAGTCACCATCCCTGCTGGACTTGGTTTCGCTACAGGACACACTCGAGCTATATGCCCTTCCTTTCCACAGTTATAACACAACTTAGATTGTTGTGTGCAGTTGGGGCTGATGTGTCCCTCTTGCCCGCATTTATAGCATACGATCGACGGTCGTTCTCCTCCCCTAGAAACAGTTAATGTTGGTGCTGCTGTCGATGCTTTCACGTTCTCATTGTTGTACCTTCTCTTCTTGAAATCTCCACCGGACTCACTTCTTCTATTATCATGGCCACGATTACCACCGGAGTGGTTACCGCTTTTGGCATGATACTTTCCTCCATGCTGATTGTCATTGTTCCGATGACTGCTGCCACCGGTATGGACTTAGTTGTTGTCCCTTGGTTGAACATAATCATTATCTCGTTCTAATAACTGGGCTCTGTTCACTACATCCGAATATAGAAAAAATTTGTGAGAAATGAGGTATTGACGAATCTCGGGTTTCAAACCTCTCAGAAACATCCACGTCATACGTTCCTCATTCTCCACCAAATGAGGTGCAAACCGGGATAACTCCGCGAACTTAGCCTCGTACTGGGACATAGTTATGTTGTTCTGTTATAGTCTGATAAACTCTACCTCTTTCATGTGATGAATACTTTTTGGAAAGTACTTGTCATTGAACAATTTTTGGAACGCCCTCCAAGACATCTTGAGTGCGGCAGGCTGGGTACGCTTTACAGATTCCCACCAGTAATCTGCCTCTCCACGGAACATAAAGGTGGCAAATGGAACCTTCTGTTCCTCCGTGCATCCCAAGACATCAAATATCTTGGTAATTTGCTTAATCCAATTTTCTGCCTTGATTGGATCTGGCTTTCCCTGAAACTCTGGTGGTCCCAACTCTTTAAACTGCTTGGCAATGACAAGCCGCGAGTTGTTATTTCCACCAGTATTATGAACACAAGTCTCCCTCGTCTAGTTTTGCATGAACTGCAAAAACCTTCTAAACATCCCGTCATTTATCATTTCTTCAGTAGGATTGTTTACAGGAGGAATATAGCCTTCCTGTTGCACGTTCTCCTCATTTGTAATTAAAGGTATCTCAACGGTCTCATTCACTCCATTGTTTAGATTTTTAGCTGCCATTCTCAAATACTGCCACAAAACAAAGGGTTAATCAAACAAATTAACATATCACATATTAACCCTATATTCCAACCGACCAATTAAATAACAAATAAGCTTAGGTAAGACACACTAGCGAAGGTTTTACTCGTCTCTCCCCTCTTAGTTCTTATTCCCAGATCTTCACCAGAGATCATATCCCTAAGCTCTGATACCAACTGTGACTCCCCCAAAATAGGTTCAATACTCAACCCATTTTGAGTCACCAAATACACTCAACAAAATTCAAATACAATCTTTCATATCACACGGTCGTGCAAAATACGACCACACAACCGTGAGTGTCAATACAGACATGTAGAAAATATTAACATTCAAACTAAGTCCTCATTACATTTATTATCACACTATTTTAAATAAAAAAATTAGTGAGGACTTCTACAGCTCTAACTCGGACCATCACTCCATTCCCCGACTAGTACCCGCGATATTCTCATTTTCTGAAGAGAACAATGGAAGAAAAGGGTGAGCTCAACTAGCCCAGAAAATAATATTATGACTAAGATAATGAAAAACAAATTATCGTTAGCCTTCAATAAATTAGATAAAATATTATGGACAACAAGTTTTAGATCAATATTCACAGCGAAAATAACAATTCATTAGAAGAGTTAAGTAGAGAATGATCTCTACTATCTTCTTTGATTTAAAAGTCCATCATCAATATTTTATCCCTATAACATCAATCCATATACATCTCGAATCAAATATCCATCTTTGCACTACGGGCCAAAGATATTCATTTGTATCATCAGTTGGTCATATTCAACTCAACACCTGTCCATCTTTGCACTACGGGGCAAAGATATACATCAGGTAATCATTCATCTTTGCATTACAGGCCAAAGATATTCATCACGTAATTATTCATCTTTGCACTACAGGCCAAAGATATTCAGTTATATCACCATTTAGAACTTAGGATGATGAAAAATAATACGAATAACGGATCCAGTGAGATAAAGGACAAATATTAGAGAATTTATCCAGAGTTCAAGAATGAAGATCAAAACCTGGATCCAATCAAAGATGTTTTGGAAAAAAAATATTTTTTTTACCGTGAATAGTACCCCGTAAATAGTAACTCATGAATAGTAACTCGTGAATAGTAACTCGACATGAAAAGATAAAATTTTACAAAAAAGTTCAGACCAATATTCCAGTGAAATAATATTAGATGAAGCGCAAAACTCAAGTAATATCTGATCATTTCAGGAATTATAGAAGTAATACTTACCGTAGTAAGTTTAGAGTTAGGAATCTGAAATGAAACAATATACGAAACTGCAATTGGATTTTCACCCGTCTGGCGGTAGTCCGCTCAAACAGATTATTTTCACAATTTAATAACAGCGGAATACGAAGGGTTATTCACTATGCATGCGGTAGTCCGCGTAGACAGGTTATTCCCATAGAATAATAAAGAATAGAATAACAACATGATTTCACCATGCATACGGTAGTCTGTGTAGACAGGTTATTCTAACAGAATAATAAAGAATGAAATAACAACCCTTACGAGTATTGAAAGAAAATAACTCTCTTCATGAATACGAAAAAAATAATACCCCTTACCTTAAAATTTGGAGACTGCACTAGCGTAATAGCAGAATACTCTTCTTTTTTCTCTCTTATTCTCTCTATACTTTCTCTCTCTATAGCTTTAGTGAATTGGTGAGAAATAATGAAGAAATGAGCTTCTATTTATAGGCTCAGCAGAGTAAGGGTAAAATAGTCTTTTTATCATAATTTATGACATCATCGCTTACATCATCGATCTATGACATCATTGCTTACCTCATCGCTCCGATGACATCATTGCGTGCATCATAAGAGTTCAAATTCAATTTGCACTCTTCCACCTTGTTTAACTTTTATACCATGACTTTACTATAATAATGTTACCATTCAAATTATAAAAATCATACTATTATATAATCACAACATACTACTATAATGTAATATTATAATAATATATTTGAATGAATTATTTTATCGGACAAGATAAAATATCAACTTTCAACAAATATCACATGTTAAAAATTTATCCGTTTAAATCCACATTGAATAAATATTTTCTTATCATATATATCAAAAATTAATTATTCACAAATAATAGTACAGAACTACAATATTGATAACTAGGTCGTTTCCAAGAAAGTGGGAGCCTTCCGATAAGGATTTCTCCTTACTGGCACGTAATTAATCAATCCCTTTTCTAGACAGAACTTCCTTAGACATTGCCAATAATGTTATCTAATAATATTATTCAAATAATATGAATTATTGATTTGATAATTTAAAATAATATGCAATGACAATTATTGAATCAATAATATAAAATAACAAAGTAGCATTTATGGATATAAAATATCAACGTAACAAATATTGAACCAATAAAATATTATACAATTATTGAATCAATTATATAAAATATTGAACAGTAATTACTGTAATAATAATTGAGTAAGTGCCTTCCTACGTAAGAATCAATAATTCGAAACACTGTGCAATACCGTGTGCTACCGTGCAACACCGCGTATTACTGTATTTTAACCACCGGATATTTCAACAGTACTAACGGTAACAGTTTTGCCGTTATTTTTATAAAAAGATTATTTCTGTCGCTTTCTATATCTGACATTCATTTCGTTGTGGGATCCACCAATGACTGTGCCGTCGTACGAATATTCTCCGATAAAAAGAATATTCCTCTACCAAACGAATATTCCCCGACACAACGAATATTTTATAACCACTTGCTTAGTTTGTAAACTTTGCACATTTCACCCATAACTTATCACATTTATCAAATCAACACCTTACTATTTTAAAATAATATATAAAGAAAATTAAATCTTATTCATAAAATTTAGGGTCTTACATAATGAGTTACATATGGAGATAATGAATGGTCAATAAAAATTCTACCACTTTTAGTAAAAGAAGAGATATGTCCTATGTGATTCGTTAAATGACAACCCATTAGTCCTTGGCCAAGGCAGAATAAAATTAGAAAGGAGTTTCTTATTTGCATTATTTGGAGTTGTGCATTTTCTAATCGAAATACATATAATTAAATAAAATAAGGCTTAACAGTAATTCCATGTCTTATATTTAATTGGAACATTGTATGGTGGAAGATTTGAATTGTACGGTAACTATTTATTCAGAGGTGCTTTTATTATTAATGTTGAAATCTATATTATCTAGAAAGTCGTTGATCGCTAGCGATGCTTATCCCTATTGTAGAATAAATATTATTTATTTAAATAAATTATTAGTTTAATTTATTTATTTAAATAAGATTAAAATTGTTCTAATTGATTTATTCACAACCGATTTAATATGGAGAACCTAAAGGGTCACACCATAAAAGAAAGAATAATTATTTAAGAAGGTAATGACATAATCGTAATAATGCATTAAGTGTAATTAATTTAATCTATGGTGATAGAATAAATTAAATAGTTTAATATTTATTATTTAATATTTTAAAAATATTAAATATTAATTAATAAGAGGAGTCTTATTAATATTATTATAATTTCTAAAGGAGTTTAGGAATTAATTTAATATTGTACTCTCATTTATTCCTAATAAGATTAGGAGGCAAATTAATTAAAGGAGACAAATTAATTAAATAAAACTTTATGTCTAATAGGATTAGAAGGGTTGACCAATAGCTACATAAGAGGAGTTTTATTTTAGATATCCGTAGATGCAATTTCAATTATTGGATAGTACTCCTTTTCTATAGAGGATAGAAAACTAGGGTTTAGTCAACCACCCTCTTTGATAATTCCTCTTCCTTGGTGGATCACATCTAGAGGCCAAACAATTGGGTGGCTAACGTTGATCAAAGAAAATAATCTAACCCAAAAATTCAAGGAGATCACGAAGAACAAGGAATTGAACTCGTATCTGTGGAAGATTCGTTCTATAATGGTATGATTCCATAACTTCTTATTTAATGTTTTAAATTAATAATATGCATAAAAAATGATCCGGGCAATGGTTTTGTAAAAATTTTTAAACTCTGATATACCATGCTTCCGCTAATTTTGCAATTTGATTGAATACACGATTTCGTACAAACCCAACAGTGACATCAAAGTCAAACTTTTATGTAATTATTAATTATTTTAATTTCATATACATATGAGTATGTATTTAGATTAATTTATTGGGCATAATTATTTATATAAAATTATTTTTTAATTTTTTTGAAAGAAAAAAAAATCGAAAAGTTTTTTTATTCGCTCCGCTGTGAATTTTTGAGACCCACGGGATCAATGTTTGAAAAGGTGACCTGCAAGATTTCCTGATTGTTTTGTTAATCAACCTTTTATATATATATATTTTGAAAATTAATCAACCTTATATATAATATAAGGTTTCCTGCATTATATATATATATATATATATATATATATATATATATATATTGAAAATTAATCAACCTTATATATAATATAAGGTTTCCTGCAGGACTAATCACGGTTGCTTTTTAAGGTGACCCAACAGGATATATATATATATATATATATATATATATATAATATTCTTAATAATTTTATAATTAAAATAAAGAGTTTATTTTAATTTTAAAATTGGATTTCATACAATTTAAAATTGCTCATTAAATGATACTCATATATATATAAAATATTTTAATTCATGAGATGAATATTTATTTATTGATGCATATGGTGATATGTATCATAATAAATGGGATTGATTATGGGACTATTGACCAATGTGATTAAATTTTATTTAAAATTAAATGCTTGAATGAATGAGTTTTATTAAATGGGGTCTGCGTACCTCATCTTCTCTGATTTTTTCTTGATGTAAAATTGTATCTCCCTCATATGTTCTTCCCCTTGACTGCTGATCAAGGTTTCTATTTAATTTAAATAATTTAATGTAATAAGTATAGTTAGAATTATCTTGAAGAAATTGGAAACCAAGGAGCAAGGAGCGTGTGAAGACCCGTTACTAATGGAGCCCGGTTTAAATGTAATAGTTACGTTTAAATTTAAATTCTTACACTCCTAAGTTTGACTTTTTGATTCACTTGGTGGCTCTAGTAAACCAAACTAGAATAAAAGTCCATAATCAATCCGGGTAGAATATAGTATTCTATATGTGCATGCTAAGTATTATATATATATATATATATATATATATATATATATTATATTTTATGCATGCATGCTTCACATGTTTAATAAAATGACGTATATTTTATATATATATATATATATATATATATGTGTGTGTGTGTGTGTGTGCATGCGCGTTAAACAAGATGAGACAAATAATAATAAACCCCTCAAAGTAATCATATTAAGTCTAAAGCATTCAATGATATTTAGAATATCGAACGTCGTCTTCTAGCATGATAAATTAATAGAGTATTAAATATTTAATACGAGTTTGTTGTGCACACACAAGGCGAGTATTGCGTATTTAAGATATTAATTTAATCACATTTGATGCTTATAAAGTTAATTGAACAATATTTTTTTGTTGTGCACACACAAGGATAATTTTTTTTTTTTGAATATATGGAGTGCTAGGCTGGACTTAACTTAAATCATTTTAGTTTGAATGTGCACACACTTGACCATTATGATCTAAGAGGTAGAATACAAGGAGTTACATGTCGATGTAATTGACAAGAGTTGTCTATCTATTTATTTATATATCGTTTGTTGTGCACACACAAGGCTATATACATTTGAAATGAAATCCTTAATCTCACTAGCAAATCTTTAATTAGATTTAGCCGAACAATATAAGTGAGGGTAATATAGTTTGAAGAAAATAGTGGGAGATACCAATTTAAAATAAGACCTAATTTATTTTGGTATTTAAAATTAATTAAATGAATGTTTGCTAAAATATTGTCTTTTCACATACAAAAATTTAAAAATATCGAAATCACTAATTTCACTGCGTAGCACACTTGATGCTAACAAATTGACCGGACTGAATTACACGGACTGGTTAAGGAATCTGAGAATAGATCTCACTGCTGAAAAGATTTCTTATGTCCTAAATTCACCTGTCCTTGGAACTATTCCAGAATCAGACTCTGAGGAAGAGATTGCTACTATTGTAAAGTGGCAAGATGATACATCTGTGGCTCAATACATCATGCTCGCATACATAAATAACGAACTTCAGCGTCAGCATGAAAACATGGATACTCCTACTATGTTGCTTCATCTCAAGGAGTTGTATGGTGAACAAAGTAAGACTACTAGATATGAGATATTTAAGGAGTTCTTCCGATCTTGGATGACCGAGAGAACCGCCATTGAGACTCATGTCCTAAGGGTGATCAATCTGATTGAACGCCTTGGACAGCTTGGGTTCGTCATGGATGGGGAGTTGAATCAAGACTTGGTCTTGCAGTCACTCCCTAAGACCTTCTCGCAGTTCGTTGTAAATTTTCACATGAATAAGTTAGATGTCAGCTTTCCTGAATTACTTAACATGTTAAAAATTGCAGAAGGTCACTTTCCATCCAAGAAGAACCTTGTCTTAATGGTGGATGATTCTTCCAAGAAAAGAAAGAGACCTAAGGTATCTTCTAAAATGAAGAAATCTATGAAGGCAAAGGGCAAGGTGAACAGAAAGGATAAAAAAAAACCCTGATCCAGCAAGCAAAGGAATGTGCTTCCATTGCAACGAGCCGGGTTATTGGAAGAGGAACTACAAGAAGTTTCTAGCAGAGAAGAAGCTTCGATTACCAATCAAAGTTTGTTCATAATTAAAATTAATTTTTCTGAAAGTTAAAATTCTGCTTGGGTATTGGATACCGGCTGTGATTCTCACATATGTAATATTGTGCAAGGACTGGTCAGAAGTAAAAAGTTAAACAAGGATGAGGTTGTTCTACGAGTGAAAAATGGAGCAAAGGTTGCTGCATTAGCTATAGGCACTTTTTGTTTAGTACTGCCTACCAGCAAGTCTATTTATTTAAATAATTGTTATTTTTTTTTGAATATCATTAGAAACATTATTTCAAACTTTGTATTAGATATGGATGGATTTGAAATTATAATAAAGAGCAACAGTTGTTATATTTATAAAAATAATATTTTATATGGTGTTGGTAATTTACAAAATGGACTTTACATACTTGACTTGCATGAAATATATTTCAAATAGAACAAACTAAGAAAAGGAGAAAGAGTTACAGAGTTGTTAACGTTGGTTCACACAGACGTTTGTGGACTTATGACAACGAATGCACAGGGAGGGTATTCTTATTTTATTACTTTCACTGATGATCACTCAAGATTTGGATATGTGTATTTAATAAAATACAAATCTGAATCATTTGAAAAGTTCAAAGAGTTCAGAAGTGAAGTAGAGAAACAAACGGGTAAGAGTATTAAGATTCTTCGATCAGATTGAGGTGGAGAATACTTAAGCGATGAGTTTCTCAATTGTCTCAAAGATAATGGTATAATCTCACAATGGACTCCACCAGGTACACCACAGTTAAATGAAGTATCTGAAAGGAGAAATCGAACATTGTTAGACATGTTTCGTTCCATGATGAGTTTTACTGATCTTCCAATTTCATTCTGGGGTCATGCCTTAGAAACGGCTACATATCTACTAAATAAGGTCCCCTCAAAATTCGTCCCCAAGACTCCATATGAGATGTGGACAGGGAGAAAACCTGGTCTTAAGCATGTTAAGATTTGAAAATGTCCAGCTTATGTGAAAATGTTTCAAAATGATAAACTTGGAACAATATATGATAAGTGCACGTTTGTGAGATATCCTAAAGAAAGTTTGGGATACTATTTCCACAATCTTACTGAGCAAAAGGAGTTTGTTGCGAAACACGTTGTCTTCTTGAAAAATGAGTTTACCTTTGAAGTTGCTACTGGGAGGAAAATAGATCTTGAAGAAATTCAAGAACCACAAACCACTACAGATCAAGTGGATGAACCTTTCAAAGTAGAGACACCTTCTGTACAACACCTTATTCGTAAATTTGAAAGAGTACCGAAGATACTTGAAAGGTATAGATTCGTCATAGAGGATGACAATGAGGTAAACGTCATGAATGATGATGATCCATTGAATTACGAACATGCTATAAGTAATAAAGACTCGGAGAAATGGTAGATGGCCATAAAATCTAAAAGGAATTTTTGAAGCAATACTCAAGTCCATTTGGATTTTACTTGCGATTACAGCTTTTTATTACTAAATCTGGAAAAATAGACATGGAGATGCCTTTCCTCAAATATACATTATTAGAGGAGAATATATGTATGATACAGCCAAATGGATTTGTTTCAATGGTTGAAGCAAATCAAGTATATGACCTACAACAATCTATTTATGGATTGAAGCAAGCTTCTCGTAGATGGAACATCCGTATTGATGAGACAATCAAAGAGTTTGATTTTATCAAAAATGAGAATTAACCATGTGTGTATAAGAAGGTTAGTGGGAGCGCTGTTTCATTCCTTGTATTATATGTTGATGATATATTACTAATAGGGAATGACATTCCTATGCTACAATCGATCAAAATAAAGTTGTCTAAACATTCTTCAATGAATGATTTGGGTAGAACATCCTACATTGGGGATATAAATCTGTATAGATAGATTTAAAAGGATGTTCGGCATAACTTAACGAACGTATATGCATTAGATGCTAAAGGCGTTTAGCGTGGAAAACTGCAAAAGGTGTCTTATGATGAGCCATGAAGTGTATATCTCTAAAATTGTCCTCAATAAAAGAGAGATCGCATGAGTTACTATCATGTATGCAATGAAATATACGAGACTTGATGTTAATCAGTCATATTTCGGAGAAGATCACTGTAAGACAGTGATAAACATCTTAAAGTACTTAACTGACACTAAGAATGTCATCATGACACATGATGGGTCTAAATTAAATTAGAGGACTAAACAGACTCAAGTTTTTCAGACTGACCAAGACGACAGCAAATCCGCTTTAGGGTAAGTCGTTACCTTGAAAGGTGGTGCAGTGAATTGAAAAAGTTCCAAACAGCAAAAGGTTTTTGGTTTAGTGATAAAGACAAAGTATATAACTGTAAGATAAGCTGCAAGTTAATGTTTCGGATGAAAAGATCATTACAAAACTAGGAATAGTTCCTAAGTCTCATTTTTAATCTAAACATTTGTTGCGGCACTTTGATTAAATAAATCATTGAAAGAAGATACGTCACCTTGGAGCGTGTAGACTCTCACGACAACAATACAGATCCATTTACTAAAGTTTTAACACAACAACAGTTTAATCGTCACTTAGAGAAGATGGGTATGAGATACCATAGCGATTGACTTTAATGCAAGTGAGAGATTGAAAGTAGTATGCATACAAGCCAATCATGTATAATGACAAAGCATATACTTTGGAGACGATCTTATTTATTTATTAATAAAAGTATTAACTTATTAAAGGCATTTACTTATCTACATGATGCAGTTTTTATAATGTGTAAATAACTCATAGTTTTAAGCAATGCTTTTAGAATCATGATGTTGATCATGCTAATGAGATCTAAATTCTTAGAAAGCTTAAAACTAAAATAGTTCTCAATCGTTGGATTACTAAAAAGGGGATTAGTAAACCCTGATAGATTGGTAAATATGTTGCTTGCTCATTGGATGAGGATGACTGATCTCATAATCATTTGTGTGGAGACACTAAAGCAAGTATGTAGGTGCTTATTGGAGAATAAGTTCCCTGAACGTGACTCGCTATGGAATACCTAATGGAGTTTTACTTGCCTGTCAATAGAAATTCCTAATGTGATAGTAGTACAAGTGATCCTTGGACTTGAGATCGTCATAGTATCTTGTATGTAATGAATTATACTTTGACTTATTCTTTAAGACCCTTAGGGTATATCAAAGGGTATGCTTGGGTATAATGAATTACATATGGAGATAATGAATAGTCAATAAAGAATCTATCACTTTTAGTAAAAGAAGATATATATCCTATGTGATTCGTTAAATGACAACCCAGTAGTCATTGGCCAAGGTAGAATGAAATTAGAAAGTAGTTTCTAATTTGCATTATTTGGAGTTATGCATTTTCTAATCGAAATACATATAATTAAATAAAATAAGGCTTGACAGTAATTCCATGTCTTATATTTAATTGAGACATTGTATGGTGGAATGATTGAATTGTACAGTAACTATTTACTCAGAGGTTCTTTTATAATTAATGTTGAAATCTATATTATCTAGAAAGTCGTTGATCGCTAGGGAGGCTTATCCCTATTGTAGAATAAATATTATTTTAGATTATTAGTTTAATTTATTTATTGAAATAAGATTAGAATTATTCTAATTGATTTATTCACAACCGATTTAATATGGAGAACCTAAAGGGTCACACCATAAAATGAGGAATTATTATTTAAGAAGGTAATGACATAATCGTAATAATGCATTAAGTGTAATTAATTTAATCTATGGTGATAGAATAAATTAAATATCTTAATGTTTATTATTTAATATTTTAAAAATATAAAATATTAATTATTAAGAGGAGTCTTATTAATATTATCACGATTATTATTATTTTAATTTTTAAAGGAGTTTTGGAATTAATTTAATATTAGTACTTTCATTTATTCCTAATAAGATTAGGACGCATAAAAGGGTCACACCATAAAGGGTCACACCATAAAAGAAGGAATAATTATTTAAGAATGTAATGGCATAATCGTAATAATGCATTAAGTGTAATTAATTTAATCTATGGTGATAGAATAAATTAAATAGCTTAATATTTATTATTTAATATTTTACAAATATTAAATATTAATTATTAAGAGGAGTCTTATTAATATTATTAAAATTAAAATTATTTTAATTTCTAAAGGAGTTTAAAAAATAATTTAATATTAGTACTCTCATTTATTCCTAATAAGATTAGGAGGCAAATTAATTAAAGAAATTTAATTAATTAATCCTAATATGATTGTGAAGCCTAATTAATTAAAGGAGTTTAATTAAATAAATAAAACCCTATGGCTTATAGGATTAGAAAGGTTGACCAATATCTATATAAGAGGAGTTATATTTTAGATATCAGTTGATGCAATTTCAATTGTTGGAGAGTACTCCTTTTCTATAGAGGATAGAAAACTAGGGTTTGGCCAACCTCCCTCCCTCTTGATAATTTATCTTCCTTGGTGGATCACCTCTAGAGGCCAAACACTTGGGTGGCTAATGTTGATCAAAGGAAGGAATATAACCCGAAAATTTAAGGAGATCTCGAAGAACAAGGAGTTGAACTCGTACCTGTGGAAGCTTTGTTCTACAATGGTATGATTTCATAACTTCTTAATATATATATATATATATATATATATAATATTCTTCATAATTTTATAATTAAAATATAGAGTTTATTTTAATCTTGAAATTAGATTTCTTGCGATTTAAAATTGCTCATTAAATGATACTCATATATATATGGAATATTTTAATTCATTAGATGAATATTTATTTATTGATGCATATGGTGATATGTATGATAATAAATGGGATTGATTATGGGACTATTGACCAATGTGATTGGATTTTATTTAAGATTAAATGCTTGAATGAATGGGTTTTATTAAATGGAGTCTGCGTACCTCAATTTCTCTAGTTTTTTCTTGATATAAAATTCTATCTCCCTTCTTGTACTTCCCCTTGAATGTTGATCAAGGTTTCTATTTAATTTAAATAATTTAATGTAATAAGTATAGTTAGAATTAGCTTGAAGAAATTGGAGACCAAGGAGCAAGGAGCGCATGAAGACCCGTTTGTAATGGAGTCCGGGTTTAAATGTAATAGTTACATTTAAATTTAAATTCTTGAACTCCTAGGTTTTACCTTTGGGTTCACTTGGTGGCTCTAGTGAACCAAACTAGAATAAAAGTCCATAATCAATCCAGGTAGAATATAGTATTCTATATATGCATGCTAAGTATTATATATATTATATTTTATGCAAGCCTGCTTTGTATGTTTAATAAAATGACGCGTATTTTATATATATATGTGAATGCGCAGTAAACAAGATGAGACAAATAATAACAAACCCCTCAAAGTAATCATATTAAGTCTAAAGCGTTCAATAATATTTGGAATATCGAACGTCGCCTTCAAGCATGATAAATTAATAGAGTATTAAATATTTAATACGAGTTTGTTGTGCACACACAAGGCAAGTATTGCGTATTTAAGATATTAATTTAATCACATTTGATGCTTATAAAGTTAATTGGACAATATTATTTTGTTGTGCATACACAAGGATAATATTTTTTTTTTTGAATATATGGAGTGCTAGGTTGGACACAACTTAAATCATTTTAGTTCGGATGTGCACATACTTGACCATTATGATATAAAAGGTAGAATACAAGGAGTTACTGTCGATGTAATTGACAAGAGTTTTCTACCTATTTATTTATATATTATTTGTTGTGCACACATAAGGCTATATACATTTAAAATGGGATCCTTAATCTCACTAGCAAATCTTTAATTAAATTTAGCTGAACTATATAAGTAAGGGTAATATAGTTTGAAGAAAATAGTGGGAGATACCAATTTAAAATAAGACCTAATTTATTTTGGTATATAAAATTAATTAAATGAATGTTCGCTAAAATATTGTCTTTTCACATAAAAAAATTTAAAAATGTCGAAATCACTAATTTCACTACGTAGCACACTTGATGCTAACAAATTGATCGGACCGAATTACACGGACTGGTTAAGGAATCTGAGAATATTCTCACTGCTGAAAAGATTTCTTATATCCTAAATTCACCTGTCCCTGGAACTGTTCCAGAATCAGCCTCTGAGGAAGAGATTGCCACCATTGTAAATTCACCTGTCCCTGGAACTTGAGTTTGTTTAGTCCTCTAGTTTAATTCAGACCCATCATGAATCATGATTACATCCTTTATGTCGGTTAAGTACTTTAAGATGTTTATTGCTGTCTTACAGTGATCTTCTCTAGAATATAACTGATCAACATCAAGCCTCCTTAGCGATCAATGACTTTCCAGATAAGATAGATTTTAACATTAATAATAAAAGAACTTGTGAGTTAATAGTTACCGTACAATTCAATCCTTCCACCATACAATGTCCCAATTAAATATAAGACATGAAATTACTGCCAAGTCTTATTTTATTTAATTATATGTATTTCGATTCCAAAATGCACAACTCCAAATAATGCAAATTAGAAACTCCTTTCTAATTTTATTCCACATTGGCCAAGGATTCCTGGGTTGTCATTTATCGATTCACATAGGACATATCTCTTTTTTGACTAGAAGTGGTAGATTCTTTATTGATCATTCATTATCTCCATATATAACTTATTACACCCAATCATACCCTTTGATATACCCTAAAGGTCTTAAGGGACATGTCAAAGTATAATTCATCATACACAAGATACTATGATGATCTCAAGTCTAAGGATCACTTATACTACTATCACATTAGGAATTCTTATTGATAGGCAAGTAAAACTCCATTAAAAATTTCCTAAGCCAGCCACATTCAGTGAACTTATTCTCCAATAAGCACCTACATATTTACTTTAATGTCCCCACACAAATGATCATGAGATCAATCATCCTCATCCAATGAGCAAGCAATACATGTACCAATCTATCTGTATTTACTAATCAACTTTTTAGTAATCCATCGATTGGGAACTATTTTAGTTTTTAAGCTATCTAAGAATTTAGATTTCATTAGCATGATAATCATCATGATTCTAAAAGCATTGCTTAAAACTATGGGTTTATCACATATTATAAAAACAGCACCATGTAGATAAATAAATATCTTTAATTAAATAATACTATTATTAATAAATGAATAAGATTGTTATAAAGTATATGCTTTATCATCAAACATGATTGGCTTGTATGCATACTACTTTCAATCTCCCACTTGAACTAAAGCCAATCGGCATGGTATCTCATACCCTTCTTATCTAAGTGACGATCATCCTGCTGTTGGATTGCTTCAATAAATGGATATGCAATGTCGTTTTTGAGAGTTCACTATCTCTATAGTGACTTCTCCTCTTTCAATGATTTTTTTAATCAAATGAAAGTGATGCAACATATGTTTGGATCCAAGATGAGACTTAGGAACTATTCCTAGTTCTGTAATGAACTTTTCATCTTAAACATCAACTTGCAGCTTCATTTACAGCTATATACTTTGTCCTTATCACTAAATTAGCAACTTTTTGCTGTTTGGAACCTTTCCAATTCACGACACCACCTTTCTAGGTAACGACTTACACTAAAGTAGATTTGTTGTCGTCTTGGTCAGTCTGAAAAACTTGAGTCTGTTTAGTCCACTAGTTTAATTCAGACCCATCATGAATTATGATTACATCCTTAGTGTCGGTTAAGAACTTTAAGATGTTTATCACTGTCTTACAGTGATCTTCTCGAGAATATGACTGATCAACATCAAGCCTCCTTAGCAATCAACGACTTTCCAGATAATATAGATTTCAACATTAATCATAAAAGAACCTGTGAGTTAATAGTTACCGTACAATTCAATCCTTCCACCATATAATGTCTCAATTAAGTATAAGACATGGAATTACTGCCAAGTCTTATTTTATTTAATTATATGTATTTCGATTCCAAAATGCACAACTCCAAATAAAGCAAATTACAAACTCCTTTCTAATTTTATTCCACCTTGGCCAAAGATTCCTGGGTTGTCATTTATCTAATCACATAAGACATATCTCTTCTTTTACTAGAAGTGGTAGATTTTTTATTGATCATTCTTATCTCCATATATAACTTATTACACCCAATCATACCATTTGATATACCTTAAGGGTCTTAAGGGACATGTCAAAGTATAATTCATCATACACAAGATACTATGATGATCTCAAGTCTAAGGATCACTTGTACTACTATCACATTAGGAATTCCTATTGACAGACAAGTAAAACTCCATTAGGTATTCTTAAGCGAGCCACGTTCAGTGAACTTATTCTCCAATAAGCACCTACATACTTGCTTTCGTAACCACACAAATGATCATGAGATCAATCATCCTCATCCAATGAGCAAGCAACATATGTACCAATCTATCCGTATTTACTAATCCTCTTTTTAGTAATCCATCGATTAGGAACCATTTTAGTTTTTAAGCTATCTAAGAATTTTGATCTCATTAGCATGATCATCATCACGATTCTAAAAGCATTGCTTCAAACTATGGGTTTATCACATATTATAAAAACAGCACCATATAGATAAATAAATGCCTTTAATTAAATAATACTTTTATTAATAAATGAATAAGATTGTTACAAAGTATATGCTTTATCATCAAACATGATTGGCTTGTATGTATACTACTTTCAATCTACCACTTCCTCGATGCCTACTTGAACGGTAGTTTGCCACGGTCGATTGAATCACCGATCCTTTTTGGTGTTCCTGCTGGGGATTTATATAACAGATTCCATCATCTGTCCACTGTGGGGATAAACTATTTTCATCACCGGCTCATTCCCGATGCTTGGCTGAAGTTATTGCCAATGGCTGAAAATGTCATTTAGTTTGATCCTCGTTGAAGTAGCCTTCAATGGCTTCACCATCGGATTGTCCTCGATGCTTCGCTGGGGTTCTCGCCAACGCCTAATAGTATCACACTCTCTGACCTTCGCTGAAGTAGCCTTCAATGGCTTTTCCATCGGATCATTCCCGATGCTTCGCTGGGATTGTCGCCAACGGTTGATAGTGTTAGACCCTCTTACCTTCGCTGAAGTAGCCTTCAATGGTTTCATCACCGGATCATTCCCGATGCTTCGTTGGGGTTATCGCCAACGACTGATAGTGTCAGACTCTGACCTTCGCTGAAGTAGCCTTCAATGGCTTCACCACCAGATCGTTCCCGATGCTTCGTTGGAGTTGTCGCCAACGGTTGATAGTGTCAGACCTGATCGATCTCGACGTGGGGGTACTATTTCTGACAAATCACACCCTCGGATCAATCTGGCTGCCTTGACACACTCAAAACCTGCTGGTCATACCGTCAGACCTTCCCAATGCTCTGACAGAGGCATTTTTCAGCAGTTTTTTAGCAGTTCTCATCATTGGCTTCTGAATATCACTTCAAGGTCTTAACCAATGGCTTACATGAAGTTCTTCCTTCATCAGGCACTTGTCGCTTATACGCAGGATTTCAGGCCAATCCGCTCAATCGCATAGCAATTTTTCCCTGGATTTGACTTTTCAGCTTCTGTAAACTCCGTTTCCACTAGAAATGGACCGAACTGGAGGGGGTGGGGCCCACCTTAGGAAGCCACAGGTAGAGGTACGACTGTCGCAGGTGGGGCCGCTCCTTCCTGCGATTTATAACTTGGCTCTCGCGGCTTTCAAAATTCATTTTCAAACTTGAGTTCTAAAGAAAATCCAATTTTCTTCTTCAGATCTACGGAGTTCGAGCAGCTTTTTTCAGATTTCGTCATCGTAAAAACCCTCTGCACATCTCTGGTAACGTTTACATCCTTTCTTTTCTAGTTTTGACCGTTAGAATGTTATAAACCATATAGTATACTTTTAAACACAATGTATGGAATAGGCGTGCCTATATAACTTGATAAAAATTTCCAGACTTAGTAAATATGCATATTTTACTGTGCTGAACATTCTGATGTAAAAAATATTGAATTCTGAGACAGTCAATTGACGCCCTTTTTGATCAATTTACTCATCCTTTTTGAGGCCAAGTGAGCATGGATTTTCAACTAAAAATGTCCATGGTAATTTAGCTGCCATGGGGAGTTTACTTTTGATTTTTTTCATAAATATGAACTGTTTTTGTTTTTAGGTAGGTGTGTTACTGAATGTCCACCTAGTCATGCCTATGTGCATGCGGACAGTCCATTTTACAAAGGAGACTCTGGCGAATTTTTTTTTTAAAACCTGAGCATTTAATAAACATGCAATTTTAACTCTATTGGGGATTTTGGTTAACTCATTCATGCTTTATGACTTTAAAAATGTAGGAATTACTTGTTTAATTTAATAAGCCACAAGTTTAAGGCTTACCTCACCCCTTCTAAGGTAATTTGGAGACTTTGTCCAGGTTATGGAGCCAGACATACCCTGTAGTGCTAGCAGGGTCACTTCAGGAGTTAGGCGAAGGAGAGTCTCTGATGTTCCTCAGCTATGTCTAGCTTGGCCGCCTCGCCGGTTGGCTGAGTTTGTGATTCGTCCCATCCGGGCTGAGCCGTCGGTTGATGTGGATGATGAGGATGTCCCATTTGTTGATCCTGCCCCAGCTCAGGCTCCACGTGTAATACACGAGAATTTCCTAATATTATTAAATGAATATATTAATGGAAATTAGAATTTATTAGAATATAAATGATTTTGTGTTATGAGAATGATTAATTCAATTATATTAAATTGAATAATTATAATAATTAAGAAATTGATGGAGTTTGCGATAAACTCGTTGATAGCCTTGTGTGGCATAGTGACGTAATATAAGAATGATTATATTAATTTAAGCGAACAATTAATCTATATTAATTGTTATCGTAGAATATTAATTAATTATTGTGGAATATTAATGGTGATTAATTTAATAATATGTGATTATTATTATTGCAAGAAATATAATAAGCAATGTATGATATTTAATCATATAAATTAATAATCAATGAGGAATGAATTAATTAATATTATTATTAATTAATTAATGAAATGAATAATTTATTTATTTGACATTATGAATAATAAAATAAATAAGTGAGTTATTAATATAATAAGATTATATTGAAAGTTATGTGCAAATGTGCAAGAATTAAATATAAAGTATATGGAATACGACTATATTATATAGTGTAGAGAAACACTTAGGTGTGACCATGCCAGTATACATAAACTATGTTATATAGTGCAATGTGAATACATTATACATAGAGACCATGTATTAAGATTGATTGAAATATATGAGTTACATGATAATAGCCTATGTGACAATATGTATGTAAGTATACATTAAAATAATGTATTGTGAATATAAATAATAATTGATGATTATTTATATATATAATGGAATAATAAAATTTAATAAAGGAGATAATGTGATATGATTATATCCGAGTAAATTATATCCGGTATTAATAAATGTACATGGATGATATGTATGTTACATTGCCATATCACATCTACTACCTTGAAATATTAAGCATGTAACTTACATTATAATGTTAATTATAACCTAAATATATAGTATGAATGTATATGTAATAACCTAAGTGTATGATATATGCATGTTGCTAGAATGCTGAGCTTTTAATTGGCTTGTCCCATTTAATTAGTCACAAACCTTGAACACGTGAAATGCATCATGAAGCTAGCCTACTCTCTTCTCTCAAACTCAGCATTCTAGCCATCATGAAGGGAGTGGGCAAAATAGTAGAGATCACCATCTAATTACCAACTCCCTCTTATCTAGCATGCAATCTTTCAATCCGTTGTTTTGATTTGGAAGAAAAAGGCTTTGCCTGGATACTAGTTTTGCTATATATATATATGGCCCTTCTCTTCAGATTATTCATTGCTGAGATTTTGCTTGAGTATTGAACTGAGAGTAATACATATATTAGTATAGTAGCATTGTGAGTAGAAAGTAGCAGCAAGCTCAGATTGCTTGCAGAGGTATAATCCCTTTTCCATTGTTCTTCATTTTCGTTTTCTGTTTTTGAAATTTCAGTTTTAATTCTTGAATTTAGTTGGAGTTCATGAAATTGGGGATCGATTGGGTGATTGACTGTTATATAAGCATATATATGTGTTAGTATGTTAAAAAGCTTAGTCTAATGGCATATGGGTATGTCAAAATCGATGAAATGGGAAGTTTGGGGATGGTTTTGGCTGCAGTGTGAACTGCAGGAACTTAGTTTGCATCGTGGCACCGCAGCGCGAATCCCAGGCATTATGCCCGCGCCGCAGCGCCAGATTGTGGCTGTTGTTGCAGCGCCGCAGCGCCGGCACCCTGCTGCAATTTTCTGGCACCCTGCAACAAAACTGTTTTGTACTAATTGTTTGATTTTGTTTAAATAAGCATGGAAGCATGATTAATACATATATATAAACCTAATGAGACAATGTAAGCATGTTTTAGTATATTAGCATGCATGGTTAACAAAACGACATAAAGTTTGAAAACGAACTTAAAGTTTCATAAACAATCATTAACATTATAAAGCATGAGTATATTCTGATATTTATGGACACATGTGATAGTACTCTTAGACTCATTCATGTGTCATGCATGTATATATACCATGATTAGTTGCCATGATTCAAGTTTAGCGTAAACGAAGCCTGTTTTCAAGATAATAACAATGCTAGCTACATATATGGGATACGAGTACTCATGAGCACGCCTAATACAAGTTAATATAAATACCTTAAGTGTTTTGAAAGCAAGTATGATAGGCTTTGTAAATTTCATGACCTTAAATGACCGCAAGTGTCGACTTAGAACCTATATCACATATGTTTGGAACAAGGGAAGGTTATACGAATATAAAAAGACTCTTTAACATGTATATATACTATGTGATATATGTGAATCCGATTTTGATGGTTAACTTAGGGGAATGCCATAACTTGCTAAAATGAAATATATTTAGTATTGATTGTGGCCTTATGTGGTATTAATAATATGAGGGCATGTTTGCTAATTATTGCGATCTTATATGATATGAGAATGTGTTTAAACTTAAAAGGAGGAACGTTAAGGATAGAAATTATATTCTATATAATTGTGTAGCTAGGTTAAAACTTAGCTTATGTGTTGATCGTATATTCGAAGACAAAATGTGAAGTTTAATTATATGACTAATGAATATCATATATATAAGTTACGATAGGAATTCGAAAGTGTTGGCTAGCTTTACGTGAGTAAACTACGCATAAGGCAAGTATCCTAAACCCTTGCATTACTTTATTCAACGGATATCGTAAGCGAGTATCTAAACCTTATCTCATTGGATGCAAGCATTCTATCTTTGTATATTGCGAACTAGTTTCCTACTTAATCGTTTGAATTGAATTAGCATACTTGAACTCTTATTTCATTAAAACTATTATTCATGTTGAACTTAGTATTGTTCTTGAATATTGTGAAAGTGTCTATGCCATTTGATTCGGCTAGACTTATGTAATTGAAAAGCGACCCAAACTAATTGATTGGTGCAGGATCTTGTATTTGACTGAGAGGAACAACCTTCTTTGAAGGGAATATATCATTGTCGGATAACCGACGTGCACACTTGAGTATAATTGATTGTTATGCATAACGATGGTGCTTTAGGCTGATCACCTGTTGTACCTATTTTTGTTGGATTTTCAGTTTATTACTATTAATTATAGTAGAAGTTCATAGTCTTTAGTGACTGCTCAGTATTTAGTTATCTTGAAATCTTGAATTGATTTTTTATTGAATCATATTGATATTATTCTGTCCTTAGCGACTGTTATTGAGAACTGTTGATATTCTTGTTATCCTTGAACTATCAAACCTTGTTATACCCTTTCGAGAATTCAGAATCTTATTACTCACACTTATTGTATATTACTTGCTGGGCAATTTGTGCTCATTCTTGCTTTCCCTAAAAAATTTCAGTTAAGGTAGAGCATGGTGAACCTTCGGGCGTTGATAAGGGCAAGGGCAAGGCTACCAACTAGCTTGTCTCTTTTATGTTTTTAAATATTTTAATGTTATATTAAGATGATGTAGTAAGACTGGATTTGATTATGTTTAAGCTTAAGTTAGATTATGTAATAAGTCGTTAATTGATATTATTATGTAATCTATTAAGTACTGTAGGTTGTGAGACTTGGGGGAATAATTATAATAAATCATTGTAAATTATTCTAGAATAGATTTTTCGCTGTGATTGTGTGATATTTAGTTATTATTATTGTAATGCATTACCATGAGCACGTGATGAACCGAATTCGAGCGACCCCGTGACAGTCCTGGAATTTGGGGGCGTCACACCACGTGGGGAGCTTCCAGCCATTGTGGTGCTGATTCAGGAGCTTCTGGGCAATTTGAGGCGCCATCTATCAAGATACCTTCATGCCAATGAGGTGATTGAAGTTTTTCTTCTAGATTTTCTTTCTTTCTTTTTCCATTTTCAAGGCACAGGTTTGATCTGGATTGGCTATTCTTGATGTAAGTTCCTGACTTTACACAGCCCAGGGGGAACTAGTTCAATGTCCACTCCTTGTACCATACTTTACATCCAGAGTATCGGGCCATTATCGACACCTGTGGGTTTGAGGCGTTCTTTTCTATCCCTCCCCGCCATTACCCCTGGGGTTATCTGAGGGCTTTGTCTGAGTGCTGGTTCCACCAGACTCAGTCTCTTCATTTGTTGGGCTACGAGGTGATGATGACGCCTATGGACTGGAGGTTCATCACCAGGATAGAGTTTACAGGTGAGCCAGTACTAGTTGTGGCAGACATTTCCCCCACTGCCGTTTGGTCCCTCTTGGGAGTTCCTGCGACAGCCATTAAGGGTCGGACGATTTGTTCTGGCCCTTGAACGTAGATGCCTAGAGTGGGGCTTTGACTGAGCCTCTGCCTGATGATCAGAGGGTTAGAGATCATATTTTGCGGTGACTATTTTTGGTGATCATCAGGGGTTGTTTCCATGCAGACAACTCCTCGACAGTGTCTTTTGCCCTGGTCAGCGCTACTCGCTACGTGGAGCGCCTTAGTGATTTTGATGGGGGTACCTACACCTTTGCATATTTTTTTCGAGGGATGCGCATGCGCTCAGAGGGCGTGACGGAGGCTTGGCTAGGTTTTTACCCATTCCTGCTGGTGAGTACATTTCTCTTGCACCTTTTTGATTTCCTCATTTCTGTTTGTCAGTCTTTATAACTAAGGACTTTTAATATTTACATGGCCAGTTTTGGGCATATGAGAGGCTCCCTTGCCTACGCCCAGCCACTACTTTAGGATTGGAAACGTATCCAAGCGGACGGCGCTGGCATCACTCTATATTGACGGAGGTCCCTGCAGCTGAGGGATTCACCCATTCCGGCTTGCAGCTAGAGCTGTTGACGGCTGATTTGATTTTGTGGGTCCTTTACGCTCCAAACTTTTTGACAGTCGGGTTTGAGGATGACTTTCTGACTAGTCGAGAGTTTGTATTGTCCACTCATCGGGTTCTATTTTTGATCGAGGGAGGTTGAGAGCTCTATTTAGGAGAGCGCGCTATTCAGAGCGTCAGTGGAGATATCTGTATTTCCTTTGTTACTCCTACTTGGTATCATTGGCCATTAGCTCAGCCACTCACAGATATTCCCGTGGTGGGCACAGATGGCTTCACCCTGTCAGAGGGTCCTTATAGCCAGGTGGCATTTCACTGCTGGTGGAGTCCCCGCACTGTTGGGGCTCAGACACGTGCTATCTAGTTTATGGCAGACATGGTGTCGGGGTTTGTGATGATGACAGACTGGATAGCTTGTCTTCGAGTGCCGACTCATCTCGAGCAGATTACAAGACTGACCCAGCGATTGGAGAGGGCGCTCATTTCTTCATCAGGCACCTTGGCCGGGATCCATTCGAGGCAGATTCTTTTGATCCTTCCAACTCTGGAGCTGGCCCCTCAACATGTCCATTTTCTGGCAGCTTTACAGATGCTGATCCTCCCTTGTATCGACCGGACATTCCCACTGGCTGAGATTCTGTTACTCAAGAGGAGCTGCATCAGGTCAATAGACTGGAGGTAGATATTCTAGATCTCTTCGGATAGCTTTTCTCGCTATATCTTTTGATAAGCCTCTGTTAGATATTGGGCGGTTGTGCCCCATTTCCCTATATTTTATTTTTATGAGCAAACAGGGATGATGTTTACGGTAGATAATTTATTGTAGATATGCATGATATTTCCTATCTATTGCATTCTATTTATCATTGTCATTATGCATATATTATGTTATGGATATGCACTTAGACAAGTGAGTTTAGATTTGACCCTGGATGGTCTCATAATACGGTTATACAGATGTCGTCATCCACAATCAGCCGTATTGATCATTTACCACCGTCTTCGGTAGCATCTTCATTGCAGTAGTGGTATGACTGTCTGCCTCTCTCGGCCAGAGGTGCAGTTGACCAGATGCTAGGGCATTCTCTAGCCCTTCTAGCTTTCCAGGTTCCACATGGATTGTGGATGGCATCTCATCATGCTGGATACCTGAGTGGCAGGTTTTCCATTTTGGCCTTTATGAGTTGACGCCTACCTTAGAGAAGTATGAGCGCCTTACAGGTTTGACACTGGATCTGCCTTGCGCCCGGATAGCCATTAATGACTTGAGGCGACCATTCATGGGTATGACAGGCCTGAGGCGCCAGGTCATTACTAAGGAGGTTACTACCGGATATGTAGTGTCCATGGACTTTTTAATTGATCGCTTTGGTAGGTTGAACAGCTACGATCGATACTATAGGGATTTCATCATTCCGGCAGATGAGTGACAGTTTGCATGAGTGGATGTTCTGCTGATGTGCATCACTGCTTATCTGTACATGCCCCTGTATATGGACAACTTAGATACTGGCTTGATAGTAGTGGTTCGTGCCCTCAGATAGGGTTGTATGATTTTGTCGATGATATTAGTCTAGACTCTACGATCGGCTACTTTCTGCAGTACCCATCTAGGGGGATTTTTTAGAGGCTGCGCCGTTCTGCTGTATGTATGGTTCATGATGCATTTGAGTCTGATCGGCACCTTCAGACACCAGAGGTACTGCTTTACCCATGAGATAGCCATGTCCTACTCCTTTCAGCCAATAGAGTGTTCAGATGCAGCATCATGGTCGGCCTTTTTGTCGGAGATCGAGCATCCCTTTTCAATCTTGCCATACTCAGGGCTTAGCTCCCCTTACAGCTTCATCACTCATGCAGTTAACATGAACTATTTGCCCCTAGCGGGTTAGAGAGGGGTAACCACCTACCATCCGCTGGCAGTCATGGGTCAGTTTGATCAGTTTCAGAGTCTCTACCATTTGAAGGGAGATATGGATTAGCGGATATCAGCTTCATCTTTGTCGTCAGCTTACCTGATTAGGATTTACGAGTGTTGGACTCACAGGGAGAGTGCTGATTTCTTTACTAGCCATCCAGATCATTCTCCAGAGTATTCGGCATGGTTGGATTCTGACATCGCATTGGTCGCGACTATCCAGTTAGCTCCGAGTATTGACTCAGATGAGGAAGAGCCTACGGAGGATCCTGATTCTCCCACGGAGGATGATCTGTTTACCGACTTTACAACGACTTTAGTTAGTGATCCTCCTAGCGTTCTTGCCGGGACAGATCCATCTATTACTGATTCATTAGCTCGGATGACTTTCGAGAGAGATCAGGCTAGGGCGTTAATGTTGACAGCCCTTTCTAGCAGGGATATAGATTTTACTGATAGAGACGAGGCTCGAGCTACTCGGGATGCAGCATTGGTTGAGAGAGACGAGGCTCGATGTACCCGAGATGCAGCTCTTGAGGAGAGAGATGAGGTCTAATCTATCCAAGATGCAGCTTTTGAGGAGATTGAGGATGCCTTAGGTGCCCGGGATGCCGCTTATGTAGAGAGGGATGAGGCCATAGCTACTCGGGATATATATATTACGGACAGTATGACACTCAGATCATATACCCACAGCCTGGTTACAGATATGAGCACTTTCATAGATGGTCATAACAGCACTATGAAGATGGCTGGGAATGTTCTTGCTCGTATGGAGACTGAGGGTATTGAGTTGGCAGCTGCTCCTCCATCTTCAGAGAGAGATGCCATGTTGGCACTGCTATCCCGCTTGTCCACGGGTTCATAGACTAGCTTTATTTTTCTTGCACATACTAGCTTTATTTGTCATATACAGGATACAGTGTATATATCAAACAATATTATATATCAGAGAAATATATTTTGATTCACTTTCCTGTTGGATATGTATTGTCATTGCTGAGTGATTACCACTTCTTTCATGACTTGCATTGATGTATCACGAGCTTCTCCTTGATGGATGGACAGTGAGATGTCGAAGAATATCTCAGCAGGGCCAGTTGACCATGGAGACTTGATAGTATTTAGGTTTTATAGGGTTTCGATGTCTTGGGACTGGTTTTTTATTTTTTCTTTAAGGTCAGATCGCACCAGGAATGGTTGCCTACATACTCCCGGGTGGAGGGAGATCAGGTCATTCGTAGTTCTGGTTTTTTTCCTGAATGGTTTGGGAAGTGTTTCTTTTGAGTTTGGTTTGATGGGTTTTTTCAAACTTTTTGTTTTGGTTTGACCGCACCAATAATGGCTGCCAACGTACTCCCGGGTGGAGGGAGATCAGGTCATTCGTAGTTCGGTCTTCTAGTGAAAACTCGACCTGATTTGATCTATTCGCATGACCAGGATTATGGTAGGCATGTGTTTTAAACATAGTACCTTTTTACGGTATTTGAATTGATAAGCTGGGGAAATTGTTCCCATCCATTTCTTGCAATCTAATTGGTCCTCCTATTAACACTTCTTTGACAATGAAAGGGCCTTCCCAATTTTTGGCGAACTTTCCTTTGGCTTCGTCTTGATTGGCCAGAACTTTCTTCAATACCAAGTTATTTTCCTTGAATTGCCAGATTCAGACCTTCTTGTTGTATGATCGAGCAATCCTTTGCTGATATAATTGCCCATGGAAAATGGATGTAGCCCTCTTTTCATCTATCAGGGACAACTATTGGTACCGCTCTTGCAACCACTGATCTTCTTCCATTTGAGCTTCTATTAACACTCTCAAGGACTCCATTTCTACTTCTATGGGAAGTACTGCTTCCATGCCATAGACCAATGAGTAAGGGGTAGCCCCAGTAGAAGTTCACATTGACGTCTTGTATGCTAACAGAGTTAGAGGAAAAAAGTTAGGCCATCCTTTGTGATTGGTGGACATTTTCTGCATGATCTTATTGATGTTCTTATTAGCCGCTTTGACAGCACCATTCATCTTGGTCCGATAAATGACGAAATTGAGATGCTTAATATGGAACTTGCTGCATAACTCCATCATCATCTGGTTGTTTAGATTCTTGGCGTTGTCCGAGACAATCACCTCGGCTGTCCGTATCGACAGACGACATTGCTTCTGATGAAACCAATGATTACCTCCTTGGTGACTTTGGGAAAAGAGGCAGCTTCAACCCATTTGGTGAAGTAATCGATCATGGTGAAGATGAATCGATGACAATTGATGGCTTTGGGTTCTATGGGCCCAATCACATCCATTCCCCACATAGAGAAAGGCTATGGCGAACTCATATTGTGCAGTTCGTTTGGAGGTGCGTGGATGGCATTTCCATGGACTTGGCTTTGGTAGCATCTCCTGATGTGATCATCCTAGTCAGCTTTGAGAGAGATCCAATAATGTCATGTTCTCAATATCTTCTTAGCCAGCAAATGACCGCTCATATGTGGACCACATACTCCACTATGTACTTCATCCATCAGTCTCTAAGCTTGATCTTTATAGAGGCATCTTAATAGGCCTATTCCAGTATCCCTTTTATAGAGTGCGTCTCCGCTCAAATAGAACTTCATAGCCATTTTTTGAATTCGCTTTTTTCCGGCTTGGCTTGCCCCAGTAGGTGTAGATCTGTCTCGGAGATATTCCTTAATGTCTTGGTACCAAGGCTTTTTGATAGGAGGTATTTCAACTGATATTTCTCCAATGTAACTCCCATATGTCGGGGCCTTTTGGCTTGCGAATTTGATGTCAGGAATTCCCCTTCTACCCGATACGTTGATTAGTGAAGCCAATGTTGTGACAACCCGATAATTTAGATAATTTATTAAAATCTTAAATGATTAAATTAAGGTTAAATAATAGACCTAGACAGAAAATAAGTGTATGGATTTGACATTTTTGTGAAGAATTTTGGTGAATTTATATTTTTTAAGAAGAACCTATAAGGTTTACTATTTGAATAAGAATAAAGAAATATAACCTAATATATAACCTAATATATATATTAGGTAGGGTAATCAAATACTCTAAGAGATTTATTTTGTACATTTTAAATAATTAATTTTATAATCTAATTATAGCAAGTCTAATTGGGTTATGGAATTAAAGATTTATGAGTAAAGAATTTATTTATAAAGGTGTGTAAGGGAACCCTAATTAAATGATGGAGAATGGATAGAAATTAGAGAGGATGGAACTAAGTTAATTTTATGGCCCAATGAATTAATTAAGTAGCTCAATTATTTATTTGAGCATTGGACTTGTAGCTAATTTGATTTAATAACAATTAAGTTATTAAGCGAGCCCAATATATCATGTATGGGAGATTTACTAGGATGGCCCAATTTAATTTTTGGTGGAATCCCAAATTTATTTTAGTTAGTAAGTGAATTAGGAATTTAAAGGAATGCCCAAAGGAATTAATGAAAGCCCAAGCTTTTAGCCGAATGGGAAAGGGGACTTATTGGACCTTAAGTATGCTTAGTGGAGCATGAAAAAGGTTAAATTAACAAGCCGAAAAAGAAAGTAATTAAAAGCCCAAGTTCATTTGAATTAGTAAGCAAAATAATTAAAATTGCTAGCCCAAAAGAAAGTAACTAATGGCGCAAGCTAAAACCCACTTAGGGAGGGGCATTATAGTAATTAGTGGAGCATAGATAAAAACTAATTTGGATGATTAAGGGGCCATGTGGCCGGTTTTTACAAGAGGAGAAAAGGGGAGTGCATGTAATCATTATATTACTTTAGTTGGTGAATTGCTTTAGTAGGTGTCATTTAATAAAAGGAGACAACACTTATGCGTAGCCTTGCAAGTTATCTAAGTCTTGCAAGCAACTCTTTACATTGATAACGAGAGAGAGAGAGAATGGGTGGAAGATTTAATTAGATATGCAAGATATATGCAAGTTAGTTGACCTAACACTCAAAATCCTCCCCACTTTAATAAGTAAACATTTACTTCATTTTATTTTCTCTCACTTCCAAGCTTAGCAAACAAATGTAATAAGAGAGAGAAGGGGGAGTGATGTTCGGCCACTATAGGACAGAAGGAGGGAGAGTTTTGTTAAGTTCCATAGATCTCTACTCAAGTATTAGGAAGAGGGAGAGGAAGGAACAAGCTAAGGTATATAGATTTCTATTTATGTAGTCTAATTTCTTCTTGATTTGATTTGAGTTTGATTTTCGTAAAGTTATGATTTTGAGGCTCAAAAACCTTAGATCTATGTGTTTAAGAGTGTGTTATGTGTGGATCTATTCATTTCGAGGATCAAAAGTTAGATCTTAAGTATGAAATAGGAAATAAGTTTTTCAAAAGTAAGAAAACCTAATTTTTCTAGCCTTGATTGTGTTTATTTTGTGATTGGTGATTTTTTTATGAATTAGATCATGGATCATGTTAGATCCATGGGTATATGAGGTGTTAGGTTGTGTTATGATGTTTTGATGATGGGTTATGTTGATTATTATGTGAGAATAGGAAAGATTTCTTAGAAATCATAAAAACTGAAAAATCAAATTTTGAGAAAACGCAACGCGAAATTCAAATGACTATATCTCTCATTGTGCTTTGAGTTTTTGAGTGTGGTCAATTTTTAGAGTTAGATATACAAGTCTTCTAAGTTTTTCAAGTGGAATCAATGAAAAAGGAGTTATAGATTGTCATGTGGACTGATTTTAGTAAAGGAAGCAAAATCCAAAAAATAAAGAAAAACAATCTATCCGGAATTTGTAAGGGCTATTTTGGCCACATAAAAATTGAAATAAATTCCAATATTTTAGGACATTAAAATATATGTTATACAGTAGCTTTTGTCCAAAAATGAGTTTATTCCGACTTAAATTGAGCAAGTTATGACCATTTCAATATTTGCGTTTTTCCGACAAAAATCGCTATAACCGGAGTTGTATAACTCTGATGGTCACGAAATTTAAACTGTAAGCTCACGTTAACATGTGTAAGATCCCGCCAAGAGTTGGGAATTTCTGGAGTTAAGCGTAAGGTAGCTAATTTGTTAAAGAATTAACTAGAAATTGATTTTTGAAAAATACTTAAGGGAGTTGAAAAATTCCAGAAAAATATTTTTTGTGTATAGAATATATGTATATATAATTGGCCAAAGGATAGGAAAATAATATGTTGTTTTGGTATTTTCATGAAAAAAGGAATTTCAGCTTCCTGAAATGAACATTTTGGGTTCCTGAAATGGAAACTGAAAATGTTAGGAAGACAGTTTGGTTTCAGCTTGCTAAAATGGAAACTGAAATGTCAGCAAAAGAAAATAGTTTGGTTTCAGCTTACTGAAATAAAATATTAAGTCTCCTGAATTCATAAATAGTTTATCGAGTTATAATAATAACTTATAAATGAACTAGTAAATGTTAAGTCTAAGGTAGTGCAATCGTACTCTTTAATGGTTGATGTATAGTAGCTGGGCTAAACGACTCCTTCATATGGGGAAGGGATCTATGAATTAGTAACTGATCTAACTCACTATGAAAATAGTGTAGACTAGACGGAAACTAATTTGTTAGTTGTTTGTGGAAAACCACTCAGTATACTATATTGAATATTATTAAAGACTCGATGTGTGCTAGGTTTAAACTTGTGTATATGTATAGTGTTAAGGTTATCTAATATTTGACTATGTGTTTAAATGTTAGATAGTTTACTTATAAAGTATGTTATGCTAACTGAAAGATCAATCTTACAACTGATAGGTCTTTACAATAAAGAGATAAAATTAAATTGCGTAGCAGTAATTGACGGTACAGGCAAGTTTTTCTCTAACTCAACTTTGAGTTATATTTCAAAGCATGTTCGTGAATAATTATTGTTAATTATCCACATCTATACTGATTATTGATTCGCACTTAAATCATGTTGTATATGTTCATCAGGTATGAAAGGCTGATCACCTTCATTACCCTAAGGTTCAGTTAAAGTTGTTCATGGTCCTTGTTGACATTAAACATTATTGTTTCAGTCAATCATTTATTGAAACTCTGATTTATGCTCTTTCACAATTATTATATTGTTGAAAACTTGAAAGCTTATTATTCCTTTTCAATCATGATATATCTTCTTTTGAACTTAAACTTGTTGGGCAAAACTGTTGCTCACGATTGCTATATCATGATAAACATTTCAGATTAAAGACGAAACTTCGGACACAGGTAAATGCAAAGGCAAGTTCTATGATTGGAGTTTTGTAAGGTTAAAATGGTATTTGTATTAGAGGAGTATGACATTGTATGTCGTGTAGAATATGAATATGTGTATTAAGTTAAGGTTTAAGACCTTGGGAATTATGTGTAAAGGTTATTGTATAAACAATTTATGTTTATATCTTCCGTAATAGTTATAGAAATGATGTATCGTAACATACCAGGTCCGAGGTTCTGGGGACCCGAATTTGGGGGCGTCACAGTTGGTATCAAAGCTATAGGTTATAAACCTTAGGTAGGGTTACCTTAGGCTATTAACCGCAGTGGGATAAGGATAATAACTAACTCAAATAGAGTTAGTGCGTTGATAAGATTCAAAGACGAATCTCGATAAATTATAAAAGATCCAGAGTTACCTAACTCTGATAATAAAGATGAACAGTAGTAATGAATAGATAGAGTCTAAAAGACTAAAAGTACGGGGAAAGAAGATCGTATAACAAAACGATCGTAACATAGGAATGAATCATAATATACACGATGAGATCACACCGTGATTTGATAAGGTCATAGCAGGGAGGAAGATCAATCGAATGATTGAAAATTTTATGGCAAAGTCGCTGTGTGTCAGTTGTACTATGAATTGGTATTGTGCCAACTCAGAAAAAGGGTTGGGGTTGATGCAATACGGATTGAACATAATTCGTATGGAGAAAGAATGGGGCTATGATATTAAGTGGGGATTTCAATTGAGGACTCATGTCAGCAGCTGAGTTGTATGATTCCTTGTATGGGCAGGGAATTTGTACTTGGTTTTAGAACCGCTTAACTTCCTGATCGATATAGTGGTTAAGTTGAACAATTCTTTATATGGGCAGGGAATTTGTCCTTGGTGTAAAAACCGCTTAGCTTCCTATATTGATTAGAGGTCGAGTTGACCAATTCTTTGTATGGGCAGGGGATTGTGTTTGGTTTGACGACCACTTAGTTTCTGATAGTGATAATCATTGAAATGTTTGTGTCGCGTTATTTGCTATATATATGTTGAGAAGGTGATTCTTTTCTCATGTGTATAACAGATAGATAGAGTATAGGTAGAGGATATAAGGTTAAGTTGCGAGTTCTTAAAACTCATACTTATGGTAAGTTCGTGACTTATAATTATATGAAATATTTTGAACCCCTCAGCGAATGGACGCCAATGGTCTGTCTAGGACAAGTTCTTAAACTCATATGATTGTGAAAAGTTCCTAAACTCATAACGTGTAGTAAGTTTGACGAACTAGGTATAATTAAGTGTGAATGGAGTATTAAGGATAATAGGAATAGATAGACTGATTAAGTAATGGATCATTAGTGAAAGCGTAGGTATTCTAAATCTTCTAGCTATTCTAGACTTCGAAATTTTTGACATTAAGCTAAATACGCACTATGTGCCTTTTAAAAATAAATTTTTATTCTCAACTCCTAGTGACTAGTGTGTATGTGTGGACTTCGGGACACTGACACATCGTTACCTATTGAGATGATAAAACTGATTTTCAATAATTTTTGAACCGTTTAAAGAATAGTCTATGCTAATTATTTCGGCTAGACAACAATGATTTGAAATATCAAAATGTGTTTTATTTATCATTGATGCATCATGTAACCTGGTGCAGAGATGATAAAAAGTTGATGAAGTTGTAAATACATGAATACTTAGTGTTGAATTCGATTTAAAAATCGTTGTCCCACTATTGTATGATGTGTTATAACAAAGTCACACAATAACGGAATCCTCAAACGGGCTGTAAATACAGTACGGTATCATGACGTCATTTTTAAAATATTTTTTTATAATTAATTGCCAATGGGGTTTGGCTATACATAAATATTTCGATTGAAATTGAATTACTGGTATGAGTCTAAGCTATTTGATTCTGCTAGACCAACATTTATGAAAATTCTGAGCGTTCTTTGAAAATTTTCCTGAACCAAATGGTTTTGGTGCGGAATCCGATAAGACTGAGGTAAGCATCACAAAATTTGGGAAAATTTTGTGCGCCTAAGGGGGATAAGAGGAACGGGGAAAAATTGTTCCGACCAGCAGTACTTAATAAGTACAGGGCATAACAGGCTAATTACCCTCTGTGTTCGTAATTCATAACGGTTAGTAGATGAATTTCTGTATAACCTTTTTAAAAATAAAAGTTCGTAATATATATGACTCCTCAGCATGATTTGAAAAATTTAACTCTGGTGAGTGATGTTTTGGGTAGCATGTGGTGATGAGTATGAAAGGTGTAAGGTGTAAGGTAAATTTCGGCGACGAAATTCTTAGAAGAAGGGGTGAATGTGACAACCCGAGAAATTAGACAATTTATTAAAATCTTAAATGATTAAATTAAGGTTAAATAATAGACCTAGACAGAAAATAAGTGTATGGATTTGACATTTTTGTGAAGGATTTTGGTGAATTTTAAATTTTTAAGAAGAACCTATAAGGTTTACTATTTGAATAAGAATAAAGAAATATAACCTAATATATATTAGGTAGGGTAATCAAATACTCTAAGAGATTTATTTTGTACATTTTAAATAATTAATTTTATAATCAAATTATAGCAAGTCTAATTGGGTTATGGAATTAAAGATTTATGAGTAAAGGATTTATTTTTAAAGGTGTGTAATAGAATCCTAATTAAATGATGGAGAATGGATAGAAATTACAGAGGATGAAACTAAGTTAATTTTATGGCCCAAGAAATTAATTAAGTAGCTCAATTATCTATTTGAGCATTGGACTTGTAGCTAAGTTGATTTAATAACAATTAAGTTATTAAGCGAGCCCAATATATCATGTATGGGAGATGTACTAGGATGGCCCAATTTAATTTTTGGTGGAATCTCAAATTTATTTTAGTTAGTAAGTGAATTAGGAATTTAAAGGAATGCCCAAAGGAATTAATGAAACCCCAAGCTTTTAGCCAAATGGGAAAGGGGAATTATTGGACCTTAAGTATGCTAAGTGGAGCATGAAAAGGGTTAAATTAACAAGCCCAAAAAGAAAGTAATTAAAAGCCCAAGTTCATTTGAATTAGTAAGCAAAATAATTAAAATTGCTAGCCCAAAAGGAAGTAACTAATGGCCCAAGCTAAAACCCACTTAAGGAGGGGCATTATAGTAATTAGTGGAGCATAGATAAAAACCAATTTGGATGATTAAGGGGACATGTGGCCGGTTTTTACAAGAGGAGAAAAGGGGAGTGCATGTAATCATTATATTACTTTAGTTGGTGAATTGCTTTAGTAGGTGTCATTTAATAAAAGGAGCCAACACTTATGCGTAGCCTTGCAAGTTATCTAAGTCTTGCAAGCAACTCTTTACATTGATAAGGAGAGAGAGAGAGAGTGGGTGGAAGATTTAATTAGATATGCAAGATATATGCAAGTTAGTTGACCTAACACTCAAAATCCTCCCCACTTTAATAAGTAAACATTTACTTCATTTTATTTTATCTCACTTCCAAGCTTAGCAAACAAATGTAATAAGAGAGAGAAGGGGGAGTGATGTTCGGTCACTATAGGAGAGAAGGAGGGAGAGTTTTGTGAAGTTCCATAGATCTCTACTCAAGTATTAGGAAGAGGGAGAGGAAGGAACAAGCTAAGGTATATAGATTTCTATTTATGTAGTCTAATTTCTTCATGATTTGATTTGAGTTTGATTTTCGTAAAGTTATGATTTGAAGGCTCAAAAACCTTGGATCTATGTGTTTAAGAGTGTGTTATGTGTGGATCTATTCATTTCGAGGATCAAAAGTTAGATCTTAAGTATGAAATAGGAAATAAGTTTTTCAAAAGTAAAAAAACCTAATTTTTCTAGCCTTGATTGTGTTTATTTTGTGATTGGTGATTTTTTTATGAATTAGATCATGGATCATGTTAGATCCATGGGTATATGAGGTGTTAGGTTGTGTTATGATGTTTTGATGATGGGTTATGTTGATTATTATGTGAGAATAGGAAAGATTTCTTAGAAATCATAAAAACTGAAAAATCAAATTTTGAGAAAACGCAACGCGAAATTCAAATGACTATATCTCTCATTGTTCTTTGCATTTTTGAGTGTGGTCAATTTTTGGAGTTAGATATACAAGTCTTCTAAGTTTTTCAAGTGGAATCAATGAAAAAGGAGTTATAGATTGTCGTGTGGACTGATTTTAGTAAAGGAAGCAAAATCCAAAAAATAAAGAAAAGCAATCTATCCGGAATTTGTAAGGGCTATTTTGGCCACATAAAAATTGAAATAAATTCCAATAATTTGGGAAATTAAAATATATGTTATAAAGTAGCTTTTGTCCAAAAATGAGTTTATTCCGACTTAAATTGAGCAAGTTATGACCATTTCAATATTTGAGTTTTTCCGACAAAAATCGCTATAACCGGAATTGTATAACTCTGATGGTCACGAAATTTAAACTGTAAGCTCACGTTAACATGTGTAAGATCCCGCCAAGAGTTGGGAATTTCTGGAGTTAAGCGTAAGGTAGCTAATTTGTTAAAGAATTAACTAGAAATTGATTTTTGAAAAATACTTAAGGGAGTTGAAAAATTCCAGAAAAATATTTTTTGTGTATGGAATATATGTATATATAATTGGCCAAAGGATAGGAAAATAATATGTTGTTTTGGTATTTTCATAAAAAAAGGAATTTCAGCTTCCTGAAATGAACATTTCGGGTTCCTGAAATGAAAACTGAAAAATGTTAGGAAGACAGTTTGGTTTCAGCTTGCTGAAATAGAAACTGAAATGTCAGCAAAAGGAAACAGTTTGGTTTCAACTTACTGAAATAAAATATTAAGTCTCCTGAATTAATAAATAGTTTACCGAGTTATAATAATAACTTATAAATGAACTAGTAAGTGTTAAGTCTAAGGTAGTGCAATCGTACTCTTTAATGGTTGATGTATAGTAGCTGGGCTAAACGACTCCTTCATATGGGGAAGGGATCTACGATTTAGTAACCGATCTAACTCACTATGAAAATAGTGTAGACTAGACGGAAACTAATTTGTTAGTTGTTTGTGGGAAACGACTAAGAATACTATATTGAATATTATTAAAGACTCGATGTGTGCTAGGTTTAAACTTGTGTATATGTATGGTGTTAAGGTTATCTAATATTTGACTATGTGTTTAAATGTTAGATAGTTTACTTATAAAATATGTTATGCTAACTGAAAGATCAATCTTATAACTGATAGGTCTTTATAGTAAAGCGACTAAATTAAATTGCGTAGCAGTAATCGACGGTACATGCAAGTTTTTCTCTAACTCAACTTTGAGTTATATTTCAAAGCATATTCGTGAATAATTATTGTTAATTATCCACATCTATACTGATTATTGATTCGCACTTAGTGCATGTGCATATGTTCATCAGGTATGAAAAGCTGATCACCTTCATTGCCCTAAGGTTCAGTTAAATTTGTTCATGGTCCTTGTTGACATTAAACATTATTGGTTCAGTCAATCATTTATTGTAACTCTGATTTATGCTCTTTCATAATTATTATATTGTCGAAAACTCGAAAGCTTATTATTCCTTTTCAATCATGATATATCTTCTTTTGAACTTAAACTTGCTGGGCAAAACTGTTGCTCACCCTTGTTATATCATGATAAACATTTCAGATTAAAGATGAAACTTCAGACATAGGAAAATGCAAAGGCAAGTTCCAGGATTGGAGTTTTGTACGGTTAAAATGGTATTTATATTAGAGGAGTATGACATTATATGTCATGTAGAATATGAATATGTGTATTAAGTTAAGATTTCAGACATTGGGAATTATGTGTAAAAGTTATTGTATAAAAAATTTATGTTTATATCTTCCGCAATAGTTATAAAAATGATGTATTGTAATGTACCAGGTCCGAGGTTCTGGGGACCCGGATTTGGGGGCGTCACAAATGTCGCCAATTTATCAACGAAGTTGTTCCTACCTCGAGGGATGTGGATGAAGGTTATCTCTTCAAAATCCATGGATATGTTGATGACTTGCCGGTGATAGGGCAGCAAATGCAATTCTTTGGTGTGATACGCCCTGGTGGTTTGTCTGATGACCAATTCGGAATCCCCAAAGACTAGTAAACGCTTGATACCCATGGACTGGGCTAATTTCAACCCCATTATATAGCCCTCATACTCAGTCATGTTATTAGTGTTGACAAACTGCAACTTGGTAGCCACAGGATACTGTTCTCCTGTACCAGAGACAATGATTCTAGCACCTTCCAGGTTCACTGCTCCATCGAAATACATTTTCTAAGGTTGGACTGTATTCTCGTGATGGTGTTGTTGAATTGTCATGATCCCGTCGTCCGGGAAAAAAGTTTCTAAATGTTCAAAATCCCCTGACGGTGCTTCGGCGAGTTGATCTGCAATGCCATGACCTTTAATGGACTTCTGAGACACGTAAACAATGTCGAACTGTTGGAGGATTAATTATCATTTGGATAATAGACAATTCAACATTGGTTTACTGAACACGTACTTCAGTGGATCCATGCGGGATATGAGATAGGTCGTGTGCCCATGCAGATAGTGTTGTAGCCTCATGGCGGCCCATGCTAACACACAACATGTCTTCTCAATCAAGGTGTATTTCTGTTCGTTGCTGCTAAATCTTTTATTGATGTAGTAGATAGCTCTCTCCTTGCTACTATCATCTTTCTGTCCCAGCATAAAGCCCATTGCATTGGCATTGACTGACAAGTACATAAATAGGGGAACTTCATCCCTCGGGTGTACCAAGACAGGCACTTCGATCAGATGCTTCTTGATGGCAAGGAAGGCTTTTTGGCAATCTTCATTCCATTTCATGGAGGCATTCTTCCTTAACAGCTTGAAGATAGGTTCACAAGTTATTGTGAGCTGGGAAATGAACCAGCTTATGAAATTGATCCTCCCCAGGAACTCCCGTATTTCCTTCTTTGTTCGGGGCACCGGCATCTCCGTGATGGCTTTAATTTTGGCGGGATCCAGCTCAATGCCTCTATTGCTTACCAGAAATCCCAACAACTTACCTGATTTGACACCAAAAGCACATTTGGCTGGATTCAGCTTGAGGTTCTACTTACGTAACCTGTTAAACAGCTTTCTGAGATGGTTGATGTGATCGTCCTCCTTCCAGGATTTGACGATGATGTCATCCACATAAACCTTTATCTCCTTGTGCATCATGTCGTGAAACAAGGCCATCATGGCTCGCTGATATGTGGCACCAGCATTGATAAGGCCAAAGGATAATCGCCTGTAGCAGAAGGTTCCCCAAGGAGTGATGAAGGCTGTCTTCTCCCTGTCCTCTTCAGTAACCATAATTTGATGGTAACTAGCAAAGCAATCCACAAAAGAATATATGCTATATTACGCCGTATTCTCTATCAGGATGTGGATGAAAGGTACCAGGAAATTATCTTTGAGACAAGCTTTGTTCAAATCCCTATAATCCACGCATACTCGTACCTTCCCTCTGGGCTTAAGCACGGGAGCTATGTTCGACAGCCACTCCGGGTATGTTGATACCATGATGATGTCGGCTTTGAATTGTTTGACAACCTCTTCTTTGACTTTCAAACTCTATTCAGGTTTCAATCGCCTGAGCTTCTACTTAACTGGCTTGAATCAATCTTTAATAGGGAGTCGATGGATGAAAATGCCAGTGGACAAGCCAATCATGTCTTCATGTGACCACGCAAACACATCCTGGAACTGAGTTAAAAGTTCAATCAGGTCGGCTTTTTGGTCTTGGGTGAGGTCTAGGCCTATCTGGATTTCTTTGAGGTTTTCTGAGGTTCTGATATTAACAGTGGTGGTTTGGTCGAGGTTTGGCTTGGGTTTGTCTTCAACCCATTCTTTGATCTCCTCGGGCACCTCATAGTCATCTATCTCTTCTTGATCAATCTCCATCAAGTTAAAGTTCAGTTCTACATCAAAGTTGTAGTAACTGTGACAGTTTGGCATCTCATCAGCAGTGACAAACAAATCCAATTCTAGAGTTCTGAAAACAAATTTCTTTCACTTTAATATATGAAACTGCTTAAACATACAAAGCATTTAGAAAAAGCATGACAAAAGTTACTGCTATAGTTGTGCAATAAAATAAGTAATAAATGAAACCATGTTCCAGGGTAGATGGACTTTCTGCCTTTTTACCCTTTTTGAATGAGGCAAGGGACGCTGCTCCAATGGTCCAATGTCAGGTCCTCATTAATAGGGAGGACAAAGGATTTTGTAATCGTCTACTTCATCTCTGATGATGACTGAGACATCCTTCATACCTGATCCTGGGTTCTTCTTTGAACTGCCACCCTTCCCCTTCTTGATGCAAGGGATTTGGATCTGATCTTCTTCATCACTGTCTGGGATATCATCGTTAATACCCTTGTAGTGCATCAAAAAATACATGTTAGCAAATGGGTCTCGTCCTTCATGCAGGAACTTTTCTTTTCCCTTTTTGCTCTCCCCATCAGGCTTTGGGGCTTTCCTCTCACTTACCGGCATGACTAGAGGAAATAGCATGGCTGACACAACAGTAGGAATTTTCCTTATGGGCTTTACAAACCCGACATCAGTGAGGTTTGGCAGTAGAATCGTGGAAGCAGGAACTTTTGGATGCTTGTGTGGGTCCCGGTGGTTTGATCCAGATGAATAACCTAATTCGGCTTTCCCTGACTGGCTCGGGATATGTAACAGACTTTTAATTCGTTGCTGATTTTTTCCTAACCATTCTCCAGGGCGAAAACCCAAGGATACCATCTCTTGCCCAACCGTCATTACTTCGGGGGAGACTTTTGGTTTCAAGGCTGGTGCCCCAACAGGTAGGTACTGAATATTGATCACCTCTAATGCTTGCAAACTTACAGGTTCAACCCCTTCATCCAAACTGATCACTGGCATGTCTCCCTGGATGTAGACAGGGTATTCTGGCTTGACATTTATCGTGATTAGGTTGCCATTGATAATGTACTTGAGTTACTAATGGAAGGTGGATGGAACTACTTCTGCCATGTGGATCCACGGCCTTCCCAGCAACAAATTATATCCGATGGTAATGTTGAGTACCTGGAAGGATACATAGAAAGTATGGGGACCAATCTCCAATGGAAGCTTAATCTCCCCCACAACCTCTCGATGAGCCATCGAAAGCCCGGATGACTACATGACTGATACGGATCCGGTTTGGGTTGATCTTCATTCTCTCCAAGGTATCATAGGGACATATATTTAGGGATAATCCTCCATCTATCAGCACACCTCCGATCACATGCCCAGATGACATCACTACTATGTACAGTGATTTGCAATGACCCGTCCCCTCAGCAGGTATATCATCATCAGTGAAAGATATCATATTGTTGTTGAAAATGTGCTCTGTCACATGACAAAATTTCTTAGTATCTACCGTCTTTGGCAGATGGGCTTCCTCTAGTACTTTCACCAAAATGTTGTGATGATCCATCGAGGAAAAGACCAGATCTAGGATGGATATCTGTTTGGGTGCATCTTTCAGGCTTTGCACCACCTTGATCTCATTATGCCCCATTTTTCTTAGGAATTCTTCTATTTTCTCTTCAGCCACTTTTCTTTTAGCTTTGATGACTGAATTGATCACCCGCTGAGGCATGTACAATGGATTCTCCTTTGATACAATGGCAATGTTATTTGAGGTTGAACCTTCAACCTTCCCATAGTTCTATAGGACTCTCTTTAGGCTGACCACCAGATATTGCGGTCTGAAGGGCAGTATTAAAGGCTCAGGCGTCGCCACTCTCACAGGATTCTGTACTTCTTGGACCCCTTTCCCTTGCAGTATCAGGGGGATGATGGTTATATCCTTCTCATAGGAGATAACAGCCACGTTTCCAGATTCCATGCTGAGGGAATAAACAGTGCTTCCTCATCGGGATAACCACAATCTTGATTTCCTTTGATCAGTTCACCACTTTCAATCAGATTCTGAATCAGGTGATGAAGTCCCCAACAATCTTCGATGTCACGACCAGGTGCATTAGAATGATACTGGCAGATTTTGTCAGGCTTGAGTTTCCTGGATCGAGGGTTTATCGGGGGTAACAAATCTATAACCATCCCCTCATTGATCAGCATTTGTAGGATTTCTTTCGTTGCCTAGTTCAAATTAGTGAAGTTCCTCTAGAAGGCAAATTCCCTATCCGCTTAATACTTCTCTTCCTTGGCCACCTTGTTGGCCCAGGGTTCATGCTCATGAAATCGGTAATGATCCCTCATAGAAATGGGGCTAATTTCCGGTGTGGGAGGACTTGCTTCATGCTAGTTGGTCTGGTTTATCAGCTGTCTGGTTATCTGATGTTGATACATGACCAGATCCGCTAACTTTCCCATTTGTTCCTTGATAGACTTGATTTCCTATTCTATCAGGAACCGTCTCTTTGAGAACTCCCAACTGTCTGGGCTATTGGTGCTGGATTGAGTTAACTCTTCGATATACCAGAGGTATTTAGATTCTTCTCCATTCCTTGTGCCACTCATGTTAACACCCTCCTCTTTGTGTTGAGGGAGGGAATTATCCTGCATATGCGGTTGCTCGGGTTTGGTCACCACAATCTCCCCATTGCCTATCAAGTCTTGGATTTTATGCTAGAGAGACCAATAGTATTGTGTATCGTGGCCTGGGGATCCGGAATGGTATGCACACTTTTTGCTTGGGTCAAAATTCCGTCCACCGGTACTGGTTGGTGGAAGGAGTTGAATAATTTTCTTTTGTTCCGTCAACAATTTCAGCACATTTTCTAATTAATCCCCTAAGGGGGTGAACGTTCTTCCACGTTTGGCCTCCGCAGTTTTCTGAAATGGAGGATTTGAAGGCTTTGCAGGAACTTGGAAAAAGGAATAGTTCCTCCTTTGAATGGGCATGCTGCTCGAATCGCCCCTCTGATTCTGTCCTTGCAATACTAAGGACACTTCCTTATCTTTCTTTTTATGTACTCTTTGAGGATTACTCCCATAACTCCCAGATTGAATATGCTCGGCTACGGGTTCCAAGGGGGTAAGGTCTTTTATCTTCCCAGATTTCAGCCCCATTTTAGTCATTTCTCCATGTTTGATCATTTCCGAGAATGGTGTTCGTATTCCTGCTAGGACCCTTTCGTAATACGAAGCTTCTTGGATGTCGATGAAGGTTATGACTATCTCAGACTCAGTTATAGGTGGGGTGACTTGTGCCGCCATCCGTCTCCATTGTTGAGTATATTCTCTGAATGACTCGGTGTTTTGCTTCTTGATTTTGGTGATTTGATATATGTCTGAAGTTATCTGAGACTGAAAACTGTATTGATTGAGAAAGGCATGTGCTAAATCTTCTGGAACAATTGCATTATGAGTTTCTCGTCCTTTGCATAGGATCCAAGTTCTCCGATAAATACCTTCAAATGTGTGTAAGGATCTCTTAATCCATCATATTTCTCAAAATCAGGGACTTGAAATTTTTTGGGATAATGAGCCCTTGGGAAGATACATAAATCTGAATAATTTACACTTCCAAATGCCCCAGTCCCTTTGATGGACCGAATGGTTTCTTCCATCTGTTGTACTTTTTTTCAGAATATCACCAACTTCCTACTCTTTGTTGAGGTTGATGATTTCATAGGCTTTGTTGGTCATATCTTGGTTCTAGGGTTCAGGAATCTGAGTGTCTTTCTTTCCTGTATCTTGACTACCACCGGGTGTATATGCTTCTATATGACCGGGTGTTTGTTTCCCCTGAAGGCCTTTGCTTTGTTCTTTTAAGAAAATAGCCAATTCTGCTATCTGGTTCTTTAGTCCTCCGAAGTCTATCGTAGAAATAGGGGTGGATTCTGGTTGAGCACTTGAAGCCATGTCTGAAGATGGGCTTAGTGCTTTCTTAGATTTTGACCTGGTAACGGGACCAATTTTTTCCTACAACAAACGTAGGTATGTTAATTTTGATGTGTATATATCAACAAGATGCATGCTATGATGTGTTTATTTTTGAGGGTTTTTTAATCTTATCCTGTAAAATAAAGGTCAGTTGTTTTGATGACAGGATAGCATGACAGGATTTACAAGACATGGAATGTACATTTACATTGAAAGATTGTACATTGACATGAAAGAGGAAGGCATTAAAAAGCTTTCCTTTGAATTTGGTTAATTAAAGGCTGACCTATCTTAGGCTACTCTCGCGGCTTTTCGGCATGACGGTTCCCAGATCTTCGCAATCTACTAGAGGGGAAATTAATCCAGTCTTTTAATTGGAGCAGATCTGAGTGGTACCTTTCCTGAGGCCTCGCAGGATTATTCTCCTTTGAGTCCAGTAATCAAACACCAACGGGTTTGCCTCCTGGTGCAGGAATCACACAACATACATTCACATACATAGCGTCTCGCCGTATGAAAGGATAACATTGTGCGAAGCACTAATATAAAGCAGTAAAGCATTCATTCACATTCATTCAATGTAAAATGCAGCATCCACACATACGCAGATAGAAAAAATGGGAAATTTTGAAAAGATTTGAATGCGGCCTAAGCCCTCTACTTTCCCCAGTAGAGTCGCCACCTGTCGACGTCGGGAAAAAAATCCTGTCTCTTTGGACATGATCTTTCTCTCTTCATAAATTTTGTTGTTTTCTACCCTTATTACCTTATCTATTTTATGAAGGGTGACGAGTTTTTAGGAAAAGGTCAACATGTATCATGTCGACGATTTTTTAAACGGTTTACAGAGTCGCCAATTGGTAGATTTGGAAATGGTTGCACCAACTCAACCGAGTTTTGTTTGATTTTACAAGTAGGCCCAATTATTGGACACTGTCGAAACTTGATCTTGAAACCAAGATTCTAAAGTTCGGGGCTTGGTTAAGTGGGGGGGAAGGTGTTAGGCACCCCCCAACTCCCGTGAACCACGGTACCGCATCTTTTCAATATTTCCTTTTTAAATTGCAATGTATGTGTGTATTCTGGAAGTAATTAATCCTACGTTTGTTTTGAAAGTATTGTTGTGCTTCGTTGAACCTATATACGAAGAGTTTGATTTGATTTGCAAAAGTCCTTTTAGACAAGATATGAAAATGATATTTTGAAAGGTTGGTTTTCAAACCCTTACGCTTACGTAGGAATTGAAGCATATTGAAACTTTCATTTTCTCTTTTCAGCCTTTGGCTCAATTTAAATGGTGATTGTCGGGCTGCGAAGCATCCTCGACCACAAAATATATACAAGTGTCGGTCTTCTCATGGGTATGACAGCCATCAGAGTGACTCTGGCACGACAAACCATATTCCATTGTGTTTGAGACCTTAAACCCGGATAACTGTTTTAAGGTCTTTCGAATGTACATTTTTACAGAAAAACGGGCAGGGTACATTTGTAATGTGGAGGTTGTCCATCGTGGAAATCAAATTTTGATCAGTTTGATCATGGATCCCACGATTCCTAGGCTCACAAAAGGAGGCCAAGAGAACCTGTACAGCACGGATATTCACAAAGAATGTATATTTACATCTAGACGTCGCAAAACCAAGGATTTATCAGTCAAATCCTTGCATGCGCATAGCCAAAGCTTTTCGTTCCCACTAGATAGGGATCTAAAAGCCGCGGGGTCACTTTAATATTTAACAAAACTAGAAAGAAAGCTAGATTTAAGTAAATCTTAGCCATTCTAGCTTTTCGATTTCGGTTGGACCTATTTTGAACCTTTTGAAAGGTAGAAAAGGCTAGATTTAGATAAATCTAATTCGCAAAATTTATATTAAAACAAATTCATATCAAATGAATAATTAAAACAGATATTCAATTGCAATGAATAAAGAATATATATATACGAAAGTTGTAAAGGGCGGCGGATTTCCAATCCCAGGCCCAGACAGAAAGGTATTTATATATATATATATATATATATATATATAATCTATAAAGGGTGACGGATTTCCAATCCCAGGCCCGAACAAAAATGTAAATATATATATATATATATATATATATATATATAAAGCTGTAAAAGAGCCACGAATTACTCCAGGCTCGATAGAATGTAAATATATATATATATATATATATATAAAAGCAAAAAAGGCCACGGATTAACAATCCTGGCCAAACGAAGTCATAAAAAAATTATATATAGTTATATATATATAAGCAGTAAAAGGACCATGAATTTGTAATCCAGGTCCGACAGTATTAAAAGTTAGTATATATATAGTCAAATAAATATATAATAAAGTTAAAAAGGCCACACATCAACGATTCAGGCCGAACAAGTTAGTACCTATATATATATATATATATATATATATATATATATATATATATATATATATATATATAAACGAGTAAAAGTCACGGATCGACGATCCAGGCTATGCAAACAAAGAAAAACGTATATATATACTAATATATACTAAAAATTTAGCCAAAATGGCCACAGAACTGAGTTTCGGGCAAAGCTATAAGATGATACTTTACGTGCAAGTTCACATATACGTAATTGTGACGCCCTCAAATCCGAGTACTTTTTACCTCGGACCTAGTACATCATTTCTATAACTATTACGGAAGATATAAACATAAATTGTTTATACAATAACTTTTACAACATAAACCCCAAGGTCTTTAACCTTAACTTAGTACATACCTTCAATATCTTAAAAGATTTACAATGTCATTTGCGTCAAAAAATTTAGTAATTCTAACTGCATAATAATTTAATCTTTCACTTTGCCTTTGCCTCTGTCTTTATTCGAGCTTTCATCTTAATTTGAAAATTTTATCATGATATAGCAAGGGTGAGCAACAATTTTGCCCAGCAAGTTGAAGTTCAAATGAAGATATATCATGATTAAAAAAGAATAATAATAAGCTGTCACACTTTCAACAATATAATGATTGTGAAAGAATATGAATCAATTTCAATACTGAATGATATAATCAATAATGCTGAATGGCCAATAATGAACATGAACAAATTCAACTTAATCATATGGTACTGAAGGTGTTCAGCCTTTCATACCTGATGAACATATATAACATGCACAAGGTGTGAGTCAATAAACCATAGATGTGGTATAATCAACAATGATTAACCACGAACATGCTTTGCAATAACAACTCAAGTTTGAGTTAGTGAACTTGCATGCACCGTCGATTACTGTTACGCAATCTAGTTTATTCGCTTTATTGAAAAGACCTATCAGTTATAAGATTGATCTTTCAATTAGCATAACATACCTTATTCTATAACACTATTACTTTAAAAGTAAATTATCTAACACTTGACCACATAGTCAAATATTAGATAACCTTAACACCATACTCATTTACAAGTCTAAACCTAGCACACATCGAGTCTTTAATAGTATTCAGTATAGTATACTGAGTGGTTTCCCACAAACAACCAACAAATTAGTTTGCGTCTCGTCTACACTGTTTTCACAGCGAGTTAGATCGGTTACTAATTCGTATATACCTCCGCTCCCTGAAGGAATTGTTTAGCCCAGATACTATACATCAACTATTGCAGAATATGACTGTACTACTTTAGACTTAATACTTAATCACTCATTTATAAGTTGTTATTATAACTCGGTAAAATATTTACCATTCAGGAGACTTAATATATCATTTCAGTAAAGCTGAAACCAAACTGTCTTCCCTTCCTAACCTTCTCAGTTTTTATTTCAGCAAGCTGAAACCAAACTGTTTCCTCTTCCTGATATTTCAGTTTCCATTTCAGCATCCTGAATTTTCATTTCAAGAAGCTAAAATACCCTTGTTACGAAAATAACAAATCAGCTTATTATTTTCCTATCCTTTGGTCACACATATATACATATAATCTATGCACAAAAATAATATTTCTGGAATTTTTCAACTCCCTTAAGTATTTTTCAAAAATTCATTTCTAGTTAATTTCTTAAGAAATTAGCTACCTCATGCGTAACTCCAGAAATTCCCAACTCTTGGCAGGATCTTACGCGTGTTAGCATGAGCTTTTAGTTTAAATTTCGTGGCCATCGGAGTTATAGAACTCCGGTTATAGCGATTTTCGTCGAAAAAAAATGCAAATATTGAAATGGTCATAACTTGCTCAATTTAAGTCGGAATAAGCTCATTTTTGGAAACAAGCTACTTTATCTCATATATTATCATGTCCCAAAAGATTAAAATTTATTTCATAAATTAAGTGGACAAAACTTCACCTGCAAAATAGTGGCAACAGGTTTTTGGCCATTTTTAGATTTGGCGTCCTTTGATAAATTCAGTCCACACAGAAATCTATAACTTTTTTTTAGTGATTCCACTTGAAAAAGTTAGAAGAATTATAGATCTAACTCCAAAAATTGACCACACTCAAAAATTCAAAATACAATAGGAGATATGGTCGTTTCCATTTTATACTTCGTTTTTACAAAAATCTGATTTTCATTTCTTGGTGATTTTTAGGGAATCTTCCATATTCTCACATGATAACCAACATAACCCATCATCAATCACCATAATATCTATTAACACCTCATATACTCATGGATCTATCATGATTCATGATCTAATTCATCAAACAATCACCAATCACAAGATTAACACAATCAAGGCTAAGAAAAATTAAGTTTTCTAACTTTTAAAAAACCTAATTTCATTTCTTTCCTTTTGATCCACTTTCTAACAATTAATTAAGTTAGATCCATACTTGAATTTATAGAAAACACATAGATTAAAGAGTTTATAATTCTATATCATAAACCCCTTTTCATCAAATCACTAAAAGAAATTTAAAGCAAAGCTTAGAAACTATACATTTGCTTTGATCATCTTCTTCTTCTTCTTCTCTTCCATGGAGAATTTTTTCCCTTCTTCTCTCTCCTAGGAATTGCTGCCCCTTCTCTTCTTCTCTCACTCTCCGACCACTCCCTTTTTCTCTTCTCATTCTCTCTCTAATTTCTTTTGGTTTAGCTTTCTTTCTTTTGCTTTTTCTCTCTTTCTTTCTTATTTTCAACCGGCCACTTGGCCTTTTAATCTCCACATATCTTATCCTTCCTCTCTCTCTTATCATAATGGAGGTGTTTGCTTGCAAGAAAGGAATAAGGTGTTGGCCACATAATTAAAATGACACCTAGCACACAAAAAGTAAATCATCTACTAAAGTGAAAAGAAACATCACCCTTGCTCCTTCTCTTAATCGGCCAAGTGGCCTTCTCATTACCACAATATCATTAGATGCTGCTTGCAAGAAGGAACAAGTGTTGGTGGTTCACTAATTAAGTGACACCTATAAAGCAATTTACCCACTAAAAGTAGCTTTTAATCATCACATTACTCTTGTTCCTCTCCCACAATTTTTGGCCACATGGCCTCTTATTCTCACACTTTTGTTTTTATTATATACTTGATTTAATGACCAATATATCCCTTCCTCAATTGGGCTTTAGCTTGGGCCATTAATTAATCCTTTTGGGCTTGCACTTTTTCTTAATTTGCTTACTAGTTAAAATAAACTTGGGCTTCCTCCCATAATTAAATTGGGTCATTATTACACTTACCTTATACATGATATATTGAGCTAGTTTAATAATTTAATTGCCCTAAAATCAATTTATCTACAAGTCCAATGCTTAATTAAATAATTGGGCTTGTTTAAATTACTTACTCTTCTTAATTTTTAACTCTTGCACTAATACTCATTATTATTGATATTTCTATATTATTATCCATCAATAATATTAATTCACTTACATAACCCAATTAGACTTGTCGTATCCAAGTTTATTGAGTATGTAATTAGGATTTAATACCTCAAATAAATTTTCTTGGTTATTTACAATACTTTGGTTATAAAATTAATTTTATAAAATAAATTTCTTAGGGTTAATATATATTTTTATGTACTAACATTCTTCCATATTATAACCCCTTAGGTTATTTAATTATTATACCTAATATATATATATATTAGGTTACATAACTTTATTCTTAATTCTCTTTATATACAAAATATATGTATACACATTATATAATGTATATTTATTTAATCATATACATAGTTCACATAGATCATAACATATTCAAGTTCTAACTCTAATTTTGACTTTTCTCCATAAAAGTCATTTGTTGACTTTGACCAAAACGTCAACTCTTACACATTTAGTGTTTATTGTCTTTTCTGACTAAACTTGACATTCTGGACGCAACCGAGTAGTCCGTGCTTCAAAATTCTATTTTTAACTCAAATTTTGAGTTTTAACTTACTCCATTTTTATTGCTAATCATATTAGTTAATGACTTTATACTTATTCATATTCTTATTTGCCAGTCAAGGCCAACATTCAAGCTATGCTAACTACATCATAGTTTTATCTTGATTCTCCTATCCTTAACTTAATTCATCATTCCTCTTGCTAAAATATATAGCACATTACTAATTATGTGTATATATATATATATATATATATATATATATATTTATACATATACTCATCTTCGTTTAACCTCATAACATTTTCTTATGTGAAATCTTATTTCCTTAATAAAATTTCCCATGTATCAATATAACATTTCTTAGACTATTCAGTTCACATCGAATTTATAGGCATCGTAATACCTTATCCTGTATATTCCTTCAAATACATATAACGTCATTTCTAGGGTTTGAAATTTGTGTAACCCATATTTTCTTTATTCTCATTCAAATAGTAAACCATATAGGTTCTACTTAAAAATTTTAAATAAATCCTCAAATTTTTATCTAGCTTTTATCCTTTAACCTTTATTTTAATCATTTAAAATCTTATAGATTTTTGGGTTGTCACAGTAATAAAGTAAAAAACGAGTTCTGATCGTAAAAATACTTACAATGGACTGCTACACGGGCTTTTTGCCACTTATATGCTTCAAATGGACGTTTTCACCTGTTAATTTTTGATATGTCGTAGAATACACGTGTACAAACGTGTTAGAAGAATAAAATTAAAATTTGGAGTAGAAGAAGTAGGGCTAAGGGACGAAACGGCCGGAGTTTCAGAGCGTTTTCCTTTTTTTTCTTCTTTTTTTGGCAAGGGGGTCTTATATTTAAAGACCCGATGGTAGCGAATCTACCCACAATTGCCGCACCTCTACCTGCAGCTCCCCAGGTGGGGCCTACTCCCATGGGTCCCGTCGTCTCGAAGTACGCGCACTCCGAGCAACTCGATGTCAAGTTTGAACCTTCATAACTTTTGATCAGAGCGTCCGTTTGAGGCGTGCTATACCTTTCCGAAAAGCCCTTTCCGATAGTCTCACAATGACATGGGACTTAACTTTTTTTGAGTCCAGGAAGATGAGTTTATAATTGGATCTTCATTTTTTTATAGTTTGTCCGTTGAGCTGTATTGTGCTGTTTTCACTCGAGATCAATTTTATGGATCTTTCTGACCTTACTTGTATCAATTCGACTTGATTTTTACCGGATTGGTTTCAAGTTGGTAAAATAACCATTTTGCCCCTCTAGGGGTTGTCTTCTATGTTGGCACGATTTTCGACTGTTTTCTCGGGGTTGGCCCCTATGTTTGAACCCACCCAATTCTGTTCTTTCTCAAGATTGTCTCCAAGGTTGACTTGGTCTCCCATGGTTATCTCTGGGATGATGTGATGCTTCAAGCTTGTCTTTGAAGTTGACTTGGCTTCCCAAGGTTGTCTCTGGGGTGACTGCATCTTATGGGTTGTGACCGGGGCTTGACTTCACATCCTCGTGTTATCGCCGGGACTGAATTGGATCTCCTGGTGTTGTCGTCGGGGTTTTGTACCTCCCAGGTTGTGATCGGGGCTTGACTTGACAACCCGGTGTTGTTGTTGGGGTTGAATTAGATCTGCTGGTGTTGTCCTCGGGGTTCCTGTACCTCCTAGGTTGTGACCAGGGCTTGACTTGGCATCCCGATGTTGTCGCCGGAGCTGAATTGGATCTCCTGGTGTTTTCATCGGGGTTCCTGTACCTTCTGGGTTGTGACTGGGGTTTAACTTGACATCCCGGTGTTGTCGCCGGGGCTGAATTTGATCTCCCGGTGTTGTCGTCGGGGTTCCTGTACCTCCCGGGTTGTGACCGGGGCTTGACTTGACATCCCGGTGTTGTCGCCGGGGTTGAATTGGATCTTCTGGTGTTGTCGTCGGGGTTCATGTACCTCCCGGGTTGTGACCGGAGTTTGACTTGACATTCCTGTGTTGTCGTCGGGGCTAAATTGGATCTCCCGGTGTTGTCGTCGGGGTTCCTGACTTTGGTTTGAACTTCCAGGGTCGTCTCCGAAAGGTAAAAGACGGTTTTTCCCTCCTGCAAGGTTAGTAACAGGAATGTAAAATTTTGAGTGTCTACATCTTCCTCTCCCTAAATTTGTTGTTTTCTACCCTTATTAGCTTATCTGTTTTATGAAGGGTGAAATTTTTAGGAAAAGGCCAACATGTATCATGTCGACGATTTTGAAAGGTTTACAGAGTCTCCAGTTGGTATATTTTTGAAATGGTTGTACCAACTCAACCGAATTTTGTTTGATTTTTGCAAGTAGGCCCAATTACTAGACGCTGTCAAAACTTGGCTTTGAAAACTGAGATTCTTAAAGTTCAGGGGCTTGGTTAAGCAGGGAGAAGGTGTTAGGCACCCCCCGACTTCTGTGAAACACGGTTATCGCATCTTTTCAATATTTTTCTTTGTATTTACAATGTGTGTGTGTGTATGCTGAAAGTAATTAAGTCTACGCTTGTTTGATTTGAAAGTAGTGTCGTGCTTCGTTGGACCTGTATACGAAGGGTTTGATTTCTTTGAAAAAAATCCATTTTTAGACAAGATATAAAAATGATATTTTTTGAAAGATGTTTTTAAAACCCTTACGCTCGTATAGGAATTGAAGCCTTTTGATACTTCCACTTTATTTTATTCCGCATTCGGCTTGATTTGAATGTTTATTGTAGGGATGCGAAGCATCCTCGACCACTAAATGTATATACAAGTGCTGGTCTTTTTATGGGCATTGTGACACCCCCAAATCCGGGTACTTCGATTCCACGGGATTTGGTGCTCACTATCTAAATAAAACATACATCTACCCAATAATAAGGAATGCAAAATAAATTACAACCCCATCATTAAATAAAATCTTCCTTACAAAAAGGATTACAACCTTAATCCAAAAATATCTCAGGGTTTATCTAACCTTAACATAACAAATAAGTGTGGAAATAAAATATCATAAACGAAGTCTTATTACAATCAAAATCAAAGACAACAAGTTTTCACTTGTTCATCTTGCCTTTCTCTTTACTTGTTGACCGTACGTCAACGTTCTCGGCTTTAACTGCAAGGGATTATTAAATATGCAAAAGTGAGCAAACAAAAGTTCACTTGGAATACAAAAATAATATGATATAAATGAATAACTTCAAAAGATTTGATTAACTTTACTTTCATCAACAATAAAGAATTGAATAATAATTCTTTCATCAATATTTAAAATTTTGAATATTGAAATAATCTGAGGGTCATAAGACCTTGAACTATGTCCTAGGTTGTAAACATTTTCTTTTAAAACCTTTAACAGTCATTTAGACTATGGACTCTCAATTCGTAATTAGGGGAATTAGCCCTTCGTACCATGTATTGTACACAAACATTTAACGCTTTTGCATAGTAACCTCCCTTAATAAATAGGGTTGTTCATCTCAGTATTTGATACAAGTCTGCACCAAAGAAAGTTTGGTTTGGATAGCTAAAAGGAAATTTGGAGTTTTCAACTATCATCAATTAAGGAGTAGTTGAATCGACTCATAATAACTCAACAGTTTTATAATATAAGAATTATGAACCAAATATAAGTCATAACAATAGACTTCACAATAACTAGGCATGCTTTAGAAATAAATTAAAGCATTTGAAAGATTAAGTAGATCTTGCTTGAACAAATAAGTCAAGATAGCATTACTTCAATAATAACTTCCATACTTGTTCATTATGAACATTTGAATACAAAATAACTTGTACAAGAATTAACAAGTTAAGAATCGGAAACAAACTTGCATAATATAAAGAGTAAGGGTTAGAGAACTTGCACAATATAAATAACAAGTTTTTAGGGATAGGAAACTTGCCTCAAGCGCAAGCTACACTTTACAATATACAATCACTTCCACAATTACCCTACATAGTACATTACGTTCATAATACCAATTAGGTCCTAACTATGACGTTTAATCGTTGAACTACTTACTCAAGTTCAACTTAGCAACAAGGTTTACAACTTAAGTTGCTAATTATACACATACGTGAGTCTAAACTCACAAAATGCACCTCATACACGTATTAGCACTTTAATTATTATATCATACTCTATGATAATAATTTCCATGTACACATATAATATATCAATATGAGACTTCAAATCATATTAAAAATATGTTATCTCATTGTCCAATACACTTAACATGTCATCACTTTAAGTTAGCTAAACAAACACTGTACAAAAACTACACGAAGCATAAAAAATTTTCCCGGACAGCTACTACCCCTGCTGGGGCGGGGCCCCATACTGATGGGTTCCCCCAGCTCGCGATCGTGCAGAGAAATAAGCCAATTTAGCTTATTTCTTCGCACCAAAGTCCAATTTTTACCAACATAATGCACATGAAACTTTATGAAAACAAAATCTTAGACTCTATAACACATAATCAAAACACAAATTTACATGATTTTGAAGAAAACACCATTGTTAAGAGTTCTTGACGAAAATTGATACTGTGAGTTTGTTTTTAAACCAAATCACGTAATTCAAATTGTATTAACTTTATTTTTCAACATATTATCATACTCCATGATTAATTTTCATAACAAAGCATAATCAACCACCAATTTTGATAATTTAAAGACTATTTTCAAAATAAGTTCATTGTGAATTATTATGAACATGATTTCTTCATGTTCATCATATGTACGTGAATTTAATCACTTAGACAACTATATGAATCATATATAAGCATATAGATACATACATAACATATATAAATCATAACCAAGTAATTTCATGAAAATATATTTTTACAGAGAACTATGGTACGAAGAACACGAGAATAAAACTTCTAAAACTATAGTTTAGAATTATACCCTTTGGCTTAGTGATAGGAAGGAGATGAAGTTGATTGTTGCTTTGATTCTCAAGCTTTCCCTTTCTTTCTCTTCTTTTTCTCTCTTTTCTCTCTTTTCTTTCTCTGTTTTGTTCTTCTTGTTCTAACTGACTAACTCTTGTTTTTCTAAACTAACGTATATACATATAACTTACATATATTATATGTATAAGACATAAATATAAAATATATAACTTATAAAACATAATGATCTTATAATAATTATAATAATTGCCATTAATTCATAAGTTACAATATTTAAAATTTAAAAAGCCCTAAGGCTTGTTTGGCCAAAATAGTTTTATTTTAAAAACAGGTTTTAGTAACTAAGGCCTTGTTTGGCAAAAACAGAGTTAAAAGAGATGCAAGGGCCTCGTTTAGCAAAACGGATTTAAAAACAGTTTTATTCTTCTAATAAATCATTTAGCACATATTTTTAATGTTACACTTTAATTAATTAAATCTTGACATTATAATTTAATTAAATAAAAGCTAACATCAATTAACCACATAAAAAAATTGCCACATAACAATTATAATTACTCGCTAATTATAATTTCATGTAACAATTATCACATAAACTTTATCTAATTTAATTATCTTAATCATATTAGAACTATACCATAAAATCATCACACATCAATGAAATAAAATATTAAATATTCATTTAATTAATATATTACACTTAATTAAATTATTCCACAACAATCACATAATTTATTTATTTAACTCAATAAATAAATAAATTAAAATATTTATTTAATTCAATAAATATTAAAATTTAATATATAAAATTCTCATTCGTTATAGGCATAACAGCCATCGAAGTGACTCTAGCACTATAAACCATATTTCACTATATTTGGGACCTTAAATCCGGATAACTGTTTTAAAGTCCCTTGGATGTATATTTTTACAGAAAAACTGGCAAGATATGTTTACAATATGGAGTTGTCCATCGCGGGAATTAAATTTAGATAAGTGCGTTTGATCATTAATCCCACGATTCCTAGGCTCACAGAAAATAGCCAAGAAAACCTGCAGAACACAAATATACACAGAAAATGTAAACTATACTCTAGACGTCGCAAAAAAAAGGATTTATCAGTCAAATTCGTGCATGCGCGTAGCTAAAGCTTCCTGTTCTCTCTAGATATGGATCTAGGGTCGCGTGATCGTTTTAATATTTACAAACCTAGAAAGAAAGCTAGATTTAAATAAATCTTAACCATTCTAGCTTCCTGGTTCCAATTTGACCGATTTTGAACCGCTGGAAAGTTAGAAAGGGCTAGATTTAGATAAATCTAATCCACAAAATTTACATTAACATAAATTCATATAAAATGAATAATTAAAGCAAAGATTTAATCACAATGAATAAAGAATATATATATATATATATATATATATATATAATAAAAGCTGTAAAGGGCCACAGATTTTCAATCCAGGCCCGATGAAGAAATGTAAATATATATATATATATATATATATATATATATATATATATATAAAAGCAATAAAGGACCACGGAATTCCAATCCAGGTCCGACAAAGAAATGTAAATATATATATATATATATATATATATATATATATATATATATATATATATATATATATATATATATATGTATAAAAGCGGTAAAGGGCCACGGATTTCTAATCCAGACCCGACGAATAAATGCAAATATATATATACACACACACACACACACACACATATATATATATATATATATATATATATATATATATAAAAGCTGTAAAGAGCCACGAATTTCTAATCAAGGCTCGACAGAAAATTGTGTATATATATATATATATATATATATATATATATATATTAGCAATCTAGGCTCGACTGACATATAAATATATATATATATATATATATATATATTTATAAAAGCGATAAAAAGGCCACAGATTTGCAATCCAGGCCAAACGAAGTTAGAAAAATTCAATATATATATATAGTTATATATATATATATATAAAAGCAATAAAAGGGCTGCGAATTAGCAATCCAGGCCCGACTGAATTGAAAGTTAGTATATATATAGTCAGTTATATACATAATAAAGCTGAAAAAGGCCACGAATCAGCGATCTAGGCCAAAAAAAATAATACACACACATATATATATATATATATATATATATATATATATATATATAAAAGCGATAAAAAGCCATGGATTAGCAATCCAGGCTGTGCAAACAAAGAAAAACGTATATATATACTTATATATACTAAAAAGTAAGCTAAAAAGGCCACGGATCTGAGATTCGGGCAAAACTAGAAGATGAAACTTTATATGCACGTTCACATATACGTAATAAAGTAGGAAATGACTTCTGATCATAAAAAAACTTACAATAGGCAGCTCCACGGACTCTTTGCCACTCGAAGGGCTTCAAATCTTCGTTTTCACCAGTTAATTTTTGATATGTTGTTGAATATACGTGTGCAAATGTATTGGAAGAATAAAATCTAGGTTTGGAGTACTAGAAGCAGGGCTTAAGGTCGAAATGGACGGAGTTTCAAAGCGTTTTTCTATTTTTTTCTCTTTCTTTTTGCAAAGGTGGGGGGTCTTATTTATAGACTAAAATGGTAGCGGGTCTACCCGTAACAGCCGCGGGTAGAGGTGCGGCTCCCCGAGTGGGGCCCACTCCCGTGGGTCCCATCGTCTCAAAGTACTAGCACTCTGAGCAACGTTGGGTATGCTTCGAATTTTCATAACTTTTGATCTGGGCGTCCATTTTAGGCGTGCTATACCTTTCCGGGAAGCCCTTTCCCAAAGCTACACAATGACATGGGATTTGACCATTTTTGAATCCAAGAAGATGGGTTTATGACCAGATCTTCATTTTTTCGCGGTTCATCCGTTGTGCCGTCTTGTGCTGTTATCACTCGGGATCGATGTTATGGCTCTTTCTGACCTTCATTGCATAAATTTGGTTTGACTTTGACTTAATTTGGCTTCAAGTTGGTAAATTGACCGTTTTCCCTTCCAGGGGTCGTTATCTATATTGGCAAAGTTTTTGACTGTTTTCTCGGGTTTGTCTCCAAGGTTTTATCCCAGCCGACTCTGTTCTTCCTCAGGGTTGTCTTTGAGGTTTATTTGGTCTTTCAAGATTATATCTGGGGATGATTTAATGCTTCGGGGCTGTCTCCAAAGGTTGATTTGGTCTCCCGGGATTGTCGCTGGGGTTGTTGTACCTTTCCCGGTTGTCGTCAGGGCTTCACTTGACATCCCGGTGTTGTCGCCGGGCGGCTGTACCTCCCGGTGTTTTTGTCGGGGTTTCACTTGACATCTCGGTGTTGTCGCCGGGTGGCTGTATCTCCCGGTGTTGTCGTCGGGGTTTGACTTGACATCCTAGTATTATTGGGGTTAAAAGACGGTTTTGCCCTCCTACAGGGTTAATAACAGGAATGCAAAATTTTGAGTGTCAACAGATGCCCCTCTTTATTATGTTTATGCAATGCAATGGAATGAACAGAATAAAGACTGCTAAACACTAGAAATATGACACATGAAAATGTAATACAATGCATGATATGTCATGTTATGATTGCTATATGTCCTTGTGGTGTTTAGTTGCCATGGGTATGGTATCACTGACTGCTCATGCCATTTCTGCTAGGGATGACATCATCTTTGATAGCTCTCACTGAATTCTCCTAATGCCTACTCGAACGATAGTTTGCAAAGTCTTGACCATCAACGAACCTTCTCGGTTCCTACTCGAACAGTAGTTTACAATGGTCAGTTGAACCATCGAACTTTCTCGGTGTTTTAGTTGAGGATGTTTTTCTTTTAACGAGTGACCACATTGGGGATTCATGAAGCCTATCCTGATGATAGCTTACACCAGTTTACATCATTGGATCTTTCCCGATGCTACGTTGGAGTTGTCGCCAACTATTTAGATTGTTTTTCGGTTGACGCTGACTTTTCTATCGAGGATAGAAGTCTCACGATCTACTCAAATAACGGTTGTCACCGATTTAACCATCATCGAACCTTTTTGATGCCTATCCGAATGGTAGTTTATAACGATCGATTGAATTTGATTTGATTCCTACTCGAACGGTAGTTTGCAGAGTTTGACCATTATCGAACCTCCTCGGTGGCTACTCGAATGGTAGTTTACATGATCGATTGAACCACCGATCCTTCTCGATGCTCCCGCTGGGGATTTGTATAACTGATTCCATCATCTGTCCTCTATGGGGAAAAATTTCTCCATAGTTCTCATCACTGGCTCATTCCCGATGCTACGCTGGAGTTGTCGCCAACGGATTGTCATGTCAGATGCTTTGACCTTTGCTGAAGTAGTTTTCAATGGCTTTCATCACCAGCTCGTTCCCGATGCTTCGCTGGAGTTGTTGCCAGTGGTTTGCAATATCAGACTTAATCGATCTCGGCATGGGGTATCTTTTTGATAGGTTATACCCTCGGATCAATCCGGATACTTTGACATTTTCAAAACCCGTTTTTCACAACATCGGACCTTCCCGATGCTCTAACAGAGGAAGTTTTTAGTAGTTTTCATCATCGACATTTTGAATACCACAGCAAGGCTTCTACCTCCATGAAGTTCCTTTCTTTGTTAGGAGCTTGTCGCTTAAAATCAGGGTTTCAGGCCATTCCTATCAATCGCGTAGCAGTTTTTTCTCTGATTTGACTTTTTAGCTTTTGTAACTCAGCTTTGCCTTTAATCAAACCAAATCAGAGGGGGGTGGGACCCACTTTAGGGAGCCATAAGTCCACTTACGGCTGCCGTAGGTGGAGTTGCTACTCCCTACAAGTATAACTTAGGCTCCCGTGGCTTTCACAATTCAATTTCAAGTTTAAACTATAAAGAAAATCCAAAATTTCTTCTTTAGATCTACTGAGTTCGGGCTATTTTTTTCAAATGCCATCACTGTATAAACGTTCTGCACATCTCTGGTAACGTTTACGTCTTTTCTTTTCATGTTTTGACCGTTAGAATGTTAGATTTCATATAATATGCTTCTAAACACAATATAGCGAGTAAGGGTGCCTATATGACTTGATAAAAAATTTCAGACTTAGTAAATATGCATGTTTTACTACGCTGAATGTTTTGATGTAAAAAATTTTGATTTCTGAGATAGTCATTTAGCTCCCTTTTTGGCCAGTTTACTCGTCTTATTTGAGGGTAAATGAGTATAGATTCTTAACTAAAAATACACATGGTAATTTAGCTGCCATAGGGAGTTTACTTTTGATTTTTTTCATATATATGAACTATTCATATTTTTGGGTCGGTGTACTACTGAATGGCCACCTAGTCATGCCAATGTGCATGCGAACAGTCCATTTTATAAAGGAGACTCTGGCGAATTTTTTCAAAAGCCTGAGTATTTAATGAACATGCAATTTTAATTCTACTGGGGATTTTTGTTAACTAATGCATGCTTTAGGACTTAAAAGATGCATAAAGAAATGATTTAATTTAATAAGCCGTAGGTTTAAGGCTTACCTCACCCTTTTTAAGGTGATTTGGAGACTTTGTTCAGGTTATGGAGCTAGATAAACCAGGTAGTACTAGCACGGTCACTTCAAGTGTGAGGCGGAGGAGAGCTTCTGATGTTCCCCGGCCTCGTCCAGCCTGGCCGCCTCACCGTTTGGTTGAGTCTGTGATTCGTTCGATCCGGGCTGAGATACCAGATGATGTAGACGATGAGGATGTCCCATTTGTGAATACTACTCCAGCTCATGCTCCACGTAGGGAGCTTCCAGCCATCATTGTGCCGATACCTGAGCTTCTAGTCGATTTGAGACTCCATCCCTCGATATATCTTCACGCCAATAAGCTGACTGAAGTTTTTATTTTGGATTTTTCTTTCTTTTGCCATTTCAGGGCACATATTTTAATCTGGACTTGCTATTTGATGCAGTTTTCGGGCTTCACGCAGCCTAGGGGGAATTGGTTCAGCATCCATTTCCTATATCATACTCTGCATCCGGAGTATCAGGCCATCGTTAACACTTGGGGTTTCGAGGCCTTCTTTTTTCTATTCCTCCCCGCCGTTGCCCTTGGGGTTATCTGAGCGCTGGTTCCACCAGACCCAGTCTCTCCATCTGTTGGACTGCGAGGTGATGATGACACCTATGGACTGGCAATTCATCATCGGGATAGAGTTTGCAGGCGAGCCAGTGCCTCTGGTGGTTGACATTTCACCTGCTACCGTTCGCTCCCTTTTGGGAGTTCCTGCGACAGCCATCAAGGGTCGGACTGTCCGTTCTGGTCCTATGAGTGTAGATGCCCAGAGTGGGACTTTGACTGAGCTTCTGCCTGATGATCAGAAGGGTTAGAGATCGCATTCTTTGACGACTATTCTTGGTGATCATCAGGGGTTGTTTCATTGCAGGCAACTCCTCGACGGTCTCTTTTGCTCTGTTTACCACTACTCGGTACGTGGAGCGCCTCAGTGATTTTGATTGGGACACCTATACCTTTGCCTACTTTCTTAGCGGGATGCGCCTACGCTTTGAGGGCGTGACAGAGGCTTGGCTAGGTTTTTATCCCTTCCTATTGGTGAGTAATTCCTCTTTCATCTTTTAATTTTCCTCACTTGTGTTTAATAGTTTTTCCACTGAGGTCATTTGATCTTTGTATTGCCAGTTTTGGGCATATGAGAGGCTCTCTTACCTACACCCAGCCACTACTTTGGGCCTGGAGACGTATCCGCAGGGACGGCGTTGGCATCACTCCACTTTGATGGAGGTCCCTGTAGCAGAGAGATTTACCCACTCCCGCTTGCAGCTAGAGCTGTTGACTGTCGATTCTATCATGTGGGTCCCTTACACCCTGGACTATCTGACAGTTGGGTTTGTGGATGGCTTTCTGACTGGGATAGAGTTTACATTGTCCACTCATCGGATTCCTCTCTTGACTGAGGGAGGTTGGGAGCTCTACTTGGGAAAGCGCGCTATTAGGAGTGTCACGAGAGATATCCATATTCCCTTTGTGCCTCCTACTTTGCATCATTGGCCCTTGGCCCAGACTATCACAGATATTCCCCAGATAGGCATAGATGGCTTCACCCTGTCAGAGGGTCCTAGTACTTAGGAGGCATTTCATCGCTGGTGGAGTCCTCGCACTATCGTAGCTCAGACTCGTGCTACCCAGTTTATGGCAAACATGGTGTCGGGGTCTGTGATGATGACAGACTGGATAACTTACATCAGAGAGCCGACTCATTTGGATCATATTGCAGGATTGACCCAGCGGTTGGAGAGGGCTCATTTCTTCATCAGGCACCTTGGCAGGGATCTGTCAGAGGCAGATTCGTTTGATCCTTCCAGCTCCAGAGATGGCCCCTCAGCAGATCCATATTCTGGCAGCTATGCAGGTGCTGATCCTCCTCTGTATCAACCGGACCTTCCCACTGGCCGAGATTCTATAACTCATGAGGAGCTGCAGCAGGTTAATCACCTGGATACAGATATTATAGATTTCTTCTAATAGCTTTCTCCTTATATCTTTTGATAGACCTCTGCAAGATATTGCGGTTGTGCCCCCTTTTGCGTTATATCTTTTGATAGGCCTCTGTCAGTTGTTGGGCGGTTATTCCCCAGTTTTATGTACTTTTTATTTTGCATTTTTTGAGCAGACAGAGATGATGCTTTCAGTAGATAGTGTATTTTAGAAATGCATGATATTTCCTATCTATTGCATCCTATTGTTATTTATCATTGTCATTATGCATTTATTATTTCATGGATATGCACTTAGACAAGTGAATTTAGATTTGACCCCTGGATGGTCTCATGATACGGTTATACATATGTCTTCATCTACGGTCAGCCGTATCGAGCACTTGCCACCTTCTTTGATAGCATCGTCATTGAGATCTTGGTATGACAGTCTTCCCCCTACAGCCAGAGGGACAGTTGAATAGATGCTAGGTCATTCTTTGGCCATTTTAGCTTTTCAGGATCCACAGGGCTTTATGGATGGCATGTTGTCATGCTAGATACCAGAGCGCCATGTTTTCAAGTTCGGTCTTCATGAGCTGACTCCTACACTGGAGGAGTATGAGCGCCTTATGGGTTTGGCATTAGATCTGCCTTGCGCTAGGATGACCATTAGTGACATAAGACGTCCATTCATGACCATGACTGGTCTGAATCGCAGAGTCGTCACTGAGGAGATTACTGCGGGGCATGTGGTGTCCCTAGACTTTTTAATCAGTCGCTTTGGCCGGTTGGACAGCTACGAGCGGTATGAAAGTAGTATACATACAAGCCAATCATGTATGATGATAAATCATATACTTTATAAACGATCTTATTTATTTATTAATAAAAGTATTCATTTATTAATTTTATTAATGACATTTAATTATCTACATGATGTTATTTTTATAATATGTAAATAACACATAGTTAAGCAATGCTTTTAGAATCGTGATGTTAATCATGCTAATGAGATCTAAATTCTTAAAAAGCTTAAACCTAAAATAGTTCTGAATCGATGGATTACTAAAAAATGGATTAGTAAATTCGGATAGATTCGTAAATATGTTGCTTGCTCATTGGATGAGGATGATTGATCTCATAATCATTTGTGTGGAGACACTAAAGCAAGTATGTAGGTGCTTATTGAAGAATAAGTTCACTAAACGTGACTCGCTATGTAATACCTAATGGAGTGTTATTTGCCTATCAATAGGAATTCCTAATGTGATAGTAGTACAAGTGGTCCTTGGACTTGAGATCATCATAGTATCTTATGTGTAATGAATTATACTTTGACTTATTTCTTAAGACCCTTAGGGTATATCAAAGGGTATGCTTAGGTGTAATAAGTTACATATGGAGATAATGAATGGTCAATAAAGAATCTACCACTTCTAGTAAAAGAAGAGATATGTCCTATGTGATTCGTTAAATGACAACCCGATAGTCCTTGGCCAAGGCAGAATGAAATTAGAAAGGAGATTCTAATTTGTATTATTTGGAGTTGTGCATTTGTTAATCGAAATACATATAATTAAATAAAATAAAACTTGACAGTAATTTCATGTCTTATATTTAATTGGGACATTGTATGGTGGAAGGATTGAATTGTACGGTAACTATTTACTCACAGGTTCTTTTATGATTAATGTTAAAATTTATATTATCTGAAAAGTCGTTGATCGCTAGGGAGGCTTATCCCTATTATAGAATAAATATTATTTATTTAAATAGATTATTAGTTTAATTTATTTATTTAAATAAGATTAGAATTGTTTTAATTGATTTATTCACAACCGGTTTAATATGGAGAACCTAAAGGGTCACACCATAAAAGAAAGAATAATTATTTAAGAAGGTAATGGCATAATCATAATAATGCATTAAGTGTAATTAATTTAATCTATGGTGATAGAATAAATTAAATATCTTAATGTTTATTATTTAATAGTTTATAAATATTAAATATTAATTAATAAGAGGAGTCTTATTAATATTATTATAATTATTATTATTTTAATTTCTAAAGGAGTTTAGGAATTAATTTAATATTATTACTCTCATTTATTCCTAATAAGATTAAGAGACAAATTAATTAAAAGAGTTTAATTAATTAATTCCAATATGATTGGGAAGCGTAATTAATTAAAGGAGTTTAATTAATTAAATGAAAACCTATTTCTAATAGGATTAGAAAGATTGACCAATATATATATAAGAGGAGTCTTATATTAGAAATCAGTTGATGCAATTTCAATTGTTGGAGAGTACTCCTTTTCTATAGAGGATAGAAAACTAGGGTTTAGCCAACCACCCCCCTTCTTGATAATTCCTCTTTCTAGGTGGATCATCTCTAGAAGTCAAACACTTGGGTGGCTAACGTTGATCAAAAGAAAGAATCTAACCCGAAAATTCAATAAGATCACGAAGAACAAGGAGTTGAACTCAAACCTGTGAAAACTTCGTTCTACAAGGGTATGATTCTATAACTTCTTATTTATCGTTTTAAATTAATAATTTGCATAAAGGATGATCCGGGTAATGGTTTTGTAAAAAAAAAATTAAATTCTGATATATCATGCTTCCGCTATTTTTGCAATTTGATTGCGCCCACTATTTCGTACAAACCCAACAGTGGCATCAGAGCCAAACTTTTATGCAATTATTAATTATTTTGATTCTATATATGTATGGGTACGTATTTGAAATAATTTATTAGGCATAATTAATTATATAAAATTATTTTTATAAAATAAAAATTCATTCGCAAACTCTAAAAAAAAATTGGTGATTTTTTTTTTGGGACGAATCCTTAGTTACTTTTTATAAAGTGAAGGAATTCGTGGCATGATTCAATTCTAAATTCGTGGCATGAATCGTCAAGATGCTGCAGGATTGCAATTGAAAAAGGTTTTGAAAGTAATGCACGGATTGGTTTTTAAAAAAAACGTGATTCATAAAGGTTTTGAAAGTATGATTACTATATATATATATTTATATATATATATATATTGCAATTGAAAAAGGTTTTGAAAGTAATGCACGGATTGGTTTTTTAAAAAAAGGTGATTCATAAAGGTTATGAAAGTATGATTACTATATATATATATAGGGCTATATATATAAATACACATCTGTGTATTATACAGTCGCCTATAGTGACGATTTTTTTGGATTATAGCGACGATTCACCCGTCGTCATAGACCTGAATAACTATAGCGACAGGTGAACCGTCGTTATAGCCCAAAAAAATCGTCACCAAAGATGACTGTGTACTACACAGCTGTGTATATATATTTTTCTCATATATATATATATATAATAATTTTATAATTAAAATAAAGAGTTTATTTTAATCTTGAAATTAGATTTCATGCAATTTAAAATTGCCCATTAAATAATACTTAAATATATATGAAATGTTTTAATTCATGAGATGAATATTTATTTATTGATGCATATGGTGATATGTATGATAATAAATGAGATTGATTGTAGGACTATTGACCAATGTGATTGGATTTTATTTTAGTTGAATGCTTAAATGAATGAGTTTTATTAAATGGGGTCTGCATACCTCGTCTTCTCTGGTTTTTTCTTGATGTAAAATTCTATCTCCCTCCTATGTACCTCCTCTTGACTGCTGATCAATGTTTCTATTTAAATTAAATAATTTAATGTAATAGAAATAGTTAGAATTATTTTGAATAAATTGGAGACCAAGGAGCAAGGAGCAAGGAGCGCATGAAGACCCATTTGTATGGAGCCCGAGTTTAAATATAGTAGTTACGTTTAAATTTAAATTCTTGCACTCCTAGGTTTGATCTTTTGGTTCACTTGGTGGTTCAATTGAACCAAACTAGAATAAAAGTTCATAATCAATCCGGGTAGAACATAGTATTCTATATGTGCATGCTAAGTATTATATATATTAAATTTTATGCAAACATGTTTTGCATGTTTTAATAAAATGACGCGTATTTTATATATATATATATATATATATATATATATATATATGTGCATGCGCGCTAAACAAGATGAGACAAATAATAACAAACCCCTCAAAGAAATCATATTAAGTTTAAAGCGTTCAATGATATTTGGAATATCGAACGTCGCCTTCTAGCATGATAAATTAATAGAGTATTAAATATTTAATATGAGTTTGTTGTGCACACACAAGGCAAGTATTAATTATTTAAGATATTAATTTAATCACATTTGATGCTTATAAAGTTAATTGAACAATATTGTTTTGTTGTGCACACAAAAGGATAATATTCTTCTTTTTTGAATATATGGAGTGTTACGTTGGACTTAACTTAAATAATTTTAGTTCGGATGTGCACACACTTGACCATTATGATCTAAGAGGCATAATACAAGGAGTTACATATCGATGTAATTGACAAGAGTTATCTACCTATTTATTTATATATCGTTTGTTGTGCACACAAAAGGCTATATACATTTGAAATGGGATCTTTATTCTCACTAGCAAATCTTTAATTAGATATTGCCGAACTATATAAGTGAGGCTAATATAGTTTGAAGAAAATAGTGGGAGATACCAATTTAAAATAAGACCTAATTTATTTTGGTATATAAAATTAATTAAATGAATGTTTGCTAAAATGTTGTATTTTCAAATGTAGAAATTTAAAAATGTCAAAATCACTAATTTCATTGTGTAGCATACTTGATGCTAACAAACTAACTGGATCGAATTACACGGACTGGTTAAGGAATCTGAGAATAATTCTCACTACTAAAAAGATTTCTTATGTCCTAAATTCACATGTCCCTAGAACTATTCCAGAAACAGTCTCTGAGAAAGAGATTGTCATCATTGTAAAGTGGCAAAATGATGCCTCTTGGGCTCATTGCATCATGCTCGTATCCATGAATAACGAGTTTCAGCGTCAGCATGAAAACATGGATGCTCCTACTATGTTGCTTCACCTCAAGGAGTTGTATGGTGAACAAAGTAGGACTGCTAGATATGAGATATTTAAGGAGCTCTTCCGATCTCAGATGACCGAGGGCACTGCTGTAGAGACTCATATCCTAAGGGTGATGAATCTGATTGAATGCCTTGGACAGCTTGGGTTCGTCATGGATTGGGAGTTGAGTCAAGACTTAGTCTTGTAGTCACTCCCTGAGACCTTCTCGCAGTTCGTTGTTAATTTTTACATGAATAAGTTAGATGTCAGCTTACCTGAATTACTTAACATGTTGAAAACTGCAGAAGGTCACTTCCCATACAAGAAGAACTATGTCTTAATGGTGGATGATTCTTCCAAGAATAAGAAGAGGCAGGAGCGGATCTGTATGGGGGCAGCATAGGCAGCTGCCCCTGCTGGATTTTTTTTATATAGGTATAGGGGTAGGGCAGATATGTAAATTAATAAATTTAAAGGACAGATTAATGGAAGAGTTAAATTTGACGGGGGTAAAAAAAATTCATAAACCAATTCTAAATACAAGTACAAAAATATTCTTATTTTAAAGTTTGGTGAAATCTTAAAAGTATTTTTTGTATAATTTTTGGTTTTGAAAGTCAGCATGTGAACTGTGAGGGATTGTTTGATTCAAGTTTTATTTTTATTTTTTGTTATTGATTTGGTTGAATGTGGTTACTTTTTGTTTGGTCTGATTGGATTTTTATTTTTGGGTTGTTTGATCTTTAATTGAAATGAGATTTTTTTTTGAGTAGTTTCTGTCTTTTATTGTGATAGCTTACAATAATTTTGCCTTATTTTATAATGGGAAATAAAAAATAGAAAATGATTATGAGCCTTTAGCAACCCCTCATTTTTAGTTGTTAAAATTATTTTACTTTTATAATTTTTAGTGTTCTGAGTATAAATTTTGGATAATTTGTTTCTCTTATTTCAAGTAAAACTTATTTAAAGTAAAACTTATTTGAAACTTATAAAAAGACATCAAAACTAATTTATGCTTTGAAATTAATTCACAGTTTTGTTTGAATAAAGAAAGCAAATTTGATTTGAGACTTTAAGCATTTGAGAAATAATTCAAATTGAACTATGACAAGTAACCAAAGTAACTTTCTAAATTGTATCTAAATATTTTTTATTTGAAATTCTTTTTTTAGTTTGAATTATGAATATTTATTGTAATTTGTAAACATTATTATGATTAAATAATATTATGATTAGTTCAAGTTTTTTTTATTTAACTTAAACAAAAAAAATTAGTTAAAATCCGCCCCTGCTGGAAGAAAATTTTGGATCCGCCCCTGCGAAGAGGCCCAAGGTATCTTCTGAAAAGAAGAAATCTAAGAAGGCTAAGGGCAAGGTGAACATGAAGGAACAAAAGAAACCTGATCTAGTAAGCAAAGGAATGTGCTTTCATTGCAACGAGCCATGTCATTGGAAGAGGAACTGCAAGACGTTTTTGGCAGAGTAGAAGCTTGGAGAAGCTTCGACTTCTAATCAAGGTTTGTTCATAATTAAAATTAATTTTTTAGAAAGTCAAAATTCTACTTGGGTATTGGATACCGGTTGTGGTTCTCACATATGTAATACTATGTAGGGACTGGTCAGAAGTAGAAAGCTGAACAAGGATGAGGTTGTCCTACGAGTGAAAAATAGAGCAAAGGTTGCTGCATTAGCTGTAGGCACTTATTATTTAGCACTACATATGGGCAAGTCCATTTATTTAAATAACTGTTATTTGTTCCGAATATCATTAGAAACGTTATTTTTATTTCCGTATTAGATAAGGATGGATTTGACATTATAATAAAGAACAACAGTTGTTCTATTTATAAAAGCAATATTTTATATGGTATTGGTAATTTGCGAAATGGACTTTACATACTTGACTTGCATGAAAATAGATTTTAAATAGAACAAACTAAGAAAAGGAAAAGAGATGATGTTAATTATACCTATATGTGGCACTGTAGACTCGGTCATATCAATGAAACAAGATTATCCAAGTTGCATAAGGATGGGCTCTTAGAGCTATCCAATTATGAATCATATCTAACTTGTGAATCTTGCCTCATGGGTAAAATGACTAAATCTCCTTTTAGTGGAAAAGGAGAAATAATTACAGAGTTATTAGCGTTGGTTCACACAGACGTTTGTGAACCTATGACAACGAATGTACGGGGAGGGTATTCTTATTTTATTACTTTCACTGATAATCACTCAAGATTTGGATATGTGTATTTAATGAAATACAAATCTGAATCATTTGAAAAGTTCAAAGAGTTCAGAAGTGAAGTAGAGAAACAAACTGACAAAAGTATTAAGATTCTTCGATTAGATCGAGGTGGTGAATACTTAAGCGGTGAGTTTCTCAATTGTCTCAAAGATAATGGTATAATCTCACAATGGACTTCACCAGGTACACCACAGTTAAATGGAGTATCTAAAGGTAGAAATCGAACATTGTTGGACATGGTTCGTTCCATGATGAGTTTTACCAATCTTCCAATTTTATTCTGGGGTTATGCCCTAGAAATGGCTGCATATCTACTAAATAAGGTCCCCTCAAAATCTGTCCCCAAGACTCCATATGAGATGTAGATAGGGAGGAAACCTGATCTTAAGCATGTTATGATTTGGGGATGTCCAGCTTATGTGAAAAGGTTTCAAAATGATAAGCTTGGGACAAAATCTGATAAGTGCACGTTTGTGGAATATCCTAAAGAAAGTTTGGGATACTATTTCTACAATCCTACTGAGCAAAAGGTGTTTGTTGCGAAACACGATGCCTTCTTGGAAAAGGAGTTCATCCTTGAAGGGGCTAGTGGGAGGAAAATAGATCATGAAGAAATTCAAGAACCACAAACCACTACAGATCAAGTGGATGAACCTGTCCAAGTAGTGACACCTTCTGTACAACACCCTATTCGTAAATCTAGAAGAGTACCGAAGATACCTCATAGGTATGGATTTGTCATAAAGGATGACGATGAGGTACACATAATGAATGATGATGATCCATTGAATTACGAACAGGCTATGAGTAATAAAGACTCAGAAAAATGGTAGATGACCATAAAATCTAAAAATGATATTTGAAGCAATACTCAAGTCCATTTGGATTTTACTTGCGATTGCAGCTTATGATTACTAAATCTGGTAAAATGGACGTGGAGACGCCCTTCCTCAAATTTACATTATTAGAGGAGAATGTATGTATGATACAGCCATATAGATTTGTTTCAATGGTTGAAGCAAATCATGTATATGAGCTATAACAATCCATTTATGGATTGAAGCTAGCTTCTCGTAGATGGAACATCCGTTTTGATGAGACAATCAAAGAGTTTGATTTTATCAAAAACGAGGATGAACTATGTGTGTACAAGAAGGTTAGTGGAAGCGCTGTTTCATTCCTTATAATATATGTTGATGATATATTACCTATAGGGAATGACATTCCTATACTACAATCGATCAAAATAAAGTTGTCTAAACATTCTTCCATGAATGATTTGGGTAGAAAATCCTACATTGGGGATATAAATCTTTATAGATAGATTTAAAAGGATGTTCGGCTTAACCCAAGGAACGTATATTCATTAGATGCTAAAGGTGTTTAGCATGGCAAACTCCAAAAGGTTTCTCATGATGATGAGCCATGGAGTATATCTCTCTAAAATTGTCCTCAATAAAAGAGAGATCGCACGAGTTACTATCATGTATGCAATGAAATATACGAGACTTGATGTTGATCAGTCATATTTTAGAGAAGATCACTGTAAGACAGTGATAAACATCTTAAAGTACTTAACTGACACTAAGGATGTCATCATGACACATGATGGGTCTGAATTAATCTAGAGGACTAAACAGACTCAAGTTTTTAGACTGACCAAGACGACAACAAAACCACTTTAAGGTAAATCGTTACCTTGAAAGGTGGTGCAGTGAATTGGAACGGTTTCAAACAGCAAAAGGTTGCTAGTTTAGTGACAAACACAAAGTATATAACTGTAAGTGAAGCTGCAAGTTGATGTTTCAGATAAAAAATTCATTACAGAACTAGGAATAGCTCCTAAGTCTCATCTTGAATCCAAACATGTGTTGCGGCACTTTGATTAAAGAAATCATTGAAAGAAAAGACGTCACCTTGGAGCGTGTAGACTCTCAAGATAACATTACAGATCTATTTACTAAAGCTTTAACGTAACAGCAGTTTGATTGTCACTTAGAGAAAATGGATATGAGATACCATGGCGATTGGTTTTAGTGCAAGTGGGAGATTGAAAGTAGTATGCATACAAGCAAATCATGTATGATGATAAAGCATATACTTTGTAAACGATCTTATTCATTTATTAATAAAAGTATTCATTTATTAAAGACATTGAATTATCTACATGATGCTATTTTTATAATATGTAAATAACACATAGTTTTAAGCAATCTTTTTAGAATCATGATGTTGATCATGCTAATGAGATCTAAATTCTTAAAAAGCTTAAAACTAAAATAGTTCCCAATCGATGGATTACTAAAAAGGAGATTAGTAAATCTGGATAGATTTGTACATATGTTGCTTGCTCATTAGATGAGGATGATTGATCTCATAATCATTTGTGTGGAGACACTAAAGCAAGTATGTAAGTGTTTATTAGAGAATAAGTTCACTGAACGTGATTCGCTATGAAATACCTAATGGAGTTTTACTTGCCTGTCAATAGGAATTCCTAATGTGATAGTAGTACAAGTGATCCTTGAACTTGAGATCATCATAGTATCTTGTGTGTAATGAATTATACTTTGATTTATTTCTTAAGACCCTTAGGATATATCAAAGGCTATGCTTGGGTGTAATAAGTTACATATGGAAATAATAAATGGTCAATAAAGAATCTACCACTTCTAGTAAAAGAAGAGATATATCCTATGTGATTCGTTAAATGACAACCCAGTAGCCCTTGGCCAAGACAGAATGAAATTAGAAAGGAGTATCTAATTTGCATTATTTGGAGTTGTGCATTTTCTAATCGAAATACATATAATTAAATAAAATAATACTTGATAATAATTTCATGTCTTATATTTAATTGGGACATTGTATGGTGGAAGGATTGAATTATACGGTAACTATTTACTCACAGGTTCTTTTATGATTAATTTTGAAATTTATATTATCTGAAAAGTCGTTGATCGCTAAGGAGGCTTATCCCTATTGTAGAATAAATATTATTTATTTAAATAAATTATTATTTTAATTTATTTATTTAAATAAGATTAGAATTGTTCTAATTGATTTATTCACAACCGGTTTAATATGGAGAACCTAAAAGGTCACACCATAAAAGGAAGAATAATTATTTAAGAATGTAATATCATAATCGTAATAATGCATTAAGTGTAATTAATTTAATCTATGGTGATAGAATAAATTAAATAGCTTAATTTTTATTATTTAATATTTTAGAAATATTAAATATTAATTAATAAGAGGAGTCTTATTAATATTATTACAATTATTACTCCCTCTATCCCATAATAACTGTCGTTTTAGAAGAAATTTTTTTTTCCAATTTATTTGTCGTTTACAACTTTTTAGGAGAATAAATTATTTACTTTCCTATATCACCCCTACCTTCTCTCATTGTCCCAAGAAATTCTCTCCCTTGTATTAATAGTTTTTAACTTCCTATAAAGGGGTAGTGATGGAATTTTACACACATTTTAATTAATAAATGATAGCATTAAATGACTTTCTTAATCCAAGTGCGTGAAGCTAAAACGTCAGTTATTATGGGATGGAGGGAGTATTATTTTAATTTTTAAAGGAGTTTAGGAATTAATTTAATATTAGTACTCTCATTTATTCCTAATAAGATTAGGAGACAAATTAATTAAATGAGTTTAATTAATTAATCCCAATATGATTGGAAAGCCTAATTAATTAAAAGAGTTTAATTTATTAAATAAAAATTTATTTCTAATAGGATTAGAAGGGTTGACCAATATCTATATAAGAGGAGTCTTATGTTAGATATCATTTGATGCAATTCTAATTGTTGGAGAGTACTCTTTTTCTATAGAGGATAGAAAACTAGGATTTAGCCAACCACCCTCCTTCTTGATAATTCCTCTTCCTTGGGGGATCACCTCTAAAGTTCAAACACTTGGGTGGCTAACGTTGATCAAAGGAAGGAATCTAACCCAAAATTTTAAGAAGATCATGAAGAACAAGGAGTTGAACTCGTACATGTGGAAGCTTCATTCTATAAGGGTATGATTCCATAACTTCTTATTTATCGTTTTAAATTAATAATTTGCATAAAGGATGATCCGGGTAATGGTTTTGTAGAAATTTTTTTAAACTCTGATATATCATGCTTCCGTTAATTTTGTAATTTGATTGCACCCACGATTTTGTACAAACCCAACACGGTATTCAGGAGACTTTATCAACCCTGCAGATGAGTGGCAGTTTGCACGTGTGGACGTTCTGTTGATGTACATTATAGCTTATTTTTACATGCTACTATATATAGTCCACGTAGACACTAGCTTGATGGCAGTGGTTCGTGCTCTCAGACAGTGTTATACTATCATGCCGAAGATATTAGTCGAGACTTTGAGGTCGGCCACATTTTGCAGTACCCATCCAGAGGGGTTTTTCAGGGACATCGCCGTTCTGCTGTACGTGTGGTTCATGACACATTTGAGTCTTATCGGCACTTTCAGGCATCATAGGTATTCCTTTACCCATGACATAACTATGTCTTACTCTTTTCAGCCGGCAGAGTGTACAGACGCGGCATCCTAGTTGGCCTTTTTGATGGCGATTGATCATCCATTTTTGATCTTGCCCTGCTCAGGGTTTAGCTCCCATTACAACTTCATCACTCATGCAGATGGGATGGATTACCTACCATTGGCGAGTTTTAGAGGGGTGACCACATATCATCCTCTAGCAGTCATGGGCTAGTTTGATCAATTTCAGAGACTCCACCATTTTGAGGGGGCTATAGATCAGCGGATATCAGCTTCATCTTTGTCGTCAGCTGACCTTATCAGGACTTATGAGTGTTGGACTCATAGGGAGAGGGCTAATTTTTCTACTAGCCATCCAGATCGTTCTCAAGAGTATTCTAAATGGTTGGAGGCAGATATTGCATTAGCTGCGGTTATCCATTCAGCTCCGAGCATTGATTCAGATGATGAGGAGCCTATGGAAGATCATGATTCTCCTATGGAGGATAACTTGTTTACTGGTTTGACAGCATCCTTGGTTAGTGACTCCCAGAGCATTTCGACTGGGACATATCCAACTTTTATTGATTCATTAGCTTATATGACCTTTGAGAGGGATCATGCTAGAGCGTTGATGTTGACAACCCTTTCTAGCAGGGATGTCACTTTTGCTGATAGAGACGAGGCTCGAGCTACCCGGGATGCAGCATTTGTTGAGATTGAGGAGGCTTTAGTCTCCAGGGATGCTACTTTTATTGAGAGGGACGAGGTCATAGCTACTCGAGATGTTTATATTGCTGAAAGCACTGGACTCGGATCATATACAGACAGCCTCGTTGCAGATATGAGTGCTTTCATAGACGGTCATAGCAGCACCATGCAAATGGCTGTAGATATTCGTATGGAGATCGTGGGACATGAGCTTACAGCTTCTTCTCCATCTTCTGAGAGGGATGCCGTGTTGGCACTGCTATCCCGTTTATCCACGGGTTCATAGACTAGCTTTGATTTTCATGCACATACTATATCAGCCATTTTTTTGTCATGTACAGGACACAGTGTATATATTAAAAAGTATTATATATCAGAGAAATATATAATTTTATTCACTTCCCTATTGGACATGTATTGTCATTACTGAATGATTACAACTTTTTTCATGACTTGCTGTTTTGATGTGTCATGAGCTTTTCCTTAATGGATTGACATTGAGATGTTGAAAAGTACCTCAAAAGGGCCTGTTGACCAGGAAAGCTTGATAGTATTTGAGTTTTATAGGGTTTCGGTGTCTTAGGACTAGTTCTTTTATTTTTATTTGAAGGTCAGACCGCACCAGAAATGGCTGCCTACGTACTCCCGGGTTGAGGGAGATTAGGTCATTCGTAGTTCGAGCTTAGCCTGAAAGGTTCGAAAAGTGTTTACTTTTGGGTTTGAACTTGGTTTTGATGGGTTTTTGAATTTTTGGTTTGGCTTGAAGGGTTTTTTGAACTTTTTGTACGTACTCCCTGGTGAGGGAGATCAGGTCATTCGTAGTTCGAGCTTTTGTGAAAACCTGAAATGATTTGATTGATTCGTAGGACCAGGATGATAGCTTGCAGGTGTTTCAGACATAGTACCTTTTCACGGTGTCTGAATTAATGAGCTGGGGAAATTCTTTTCCCATCCATTTCTTGTAATCTAATTGCTCCTCCTGCCAACACTTCTTTGACAATGAAAGGGCCTTCCTAGTTCAGGGCAAACTTTCCTTTGGCTTCATCTTGATTGGCTAGACTTTCTTTAGTATCAAATCATTCTCTTTGAATTGTCGGAGTCAAACTTTCTTGTTATGTCCGAGCAATCCTATGCTGATATAACCGCCCGTAGAAGATGGTTGTAGCCCTCTTTTCATCTATCAGGGACAACTGGTGGTACCGCTCTTGCAAACAATGGTCTTCCTCCATCTGAGCGTCTATTAACACTTTTAGGGACTCCATTTCTACTTCTATGGGAATTATTGCTTCCATGCCATAGACCAATGAGTAGGGGTAGCCCCAGTAGAAGTACGCATTGACGTCCTGTATGCTAACAGAGTCAGAGGCAACAGGTCAGGCCATCCTTTGTGATTGGCAGACATTTTCTACAGGATCTTCTTGATATTTTTGTTGGCCGCTTCAACAGCACCATTAATCTTGGACCGGTAGATGACGAAATTGAGATGCTTGATATAGAACTTGCTGCATAACTCTCTCATCATCTGGTTGTTTAGATTCTTGGCGTTGTCTGATACGATTACCTCCGATTGTACATATCGACAGACGACATTATTTCTGATGAAACCAATGATTACCTCTTTGGTGACTTTGGGAAAATAGGCATCTTCAACCCATTTGGTGAAGTAATCGATCATGGTGAAGATGAATCGATGACCATTACTGGCTTTGGGTTCTATTTTCCCAATCACATCCATTCCCCACATGGAAAAAGGCCATGGCGAACTCATATTTTGTAGTTCTATTGGAGAAGCATTGATGGCATTTCCATGGACTTGGCATTGGTAGCTTCTTCTGACGTGATCATCACAGTCAATTTTGAGAGAGATCCAGTAATGCTCGGTTCTCAATATCTTCATGGCCAGCAAATGATCGCTCATGTGTGGACCCTAAACTCCACCATGGACTTCATCCATCAGTCTCTGGGCTTGATCTTTATCCAGGCATCTTAAAAAGTCTACTCCAACATCCCTTTTATAGAGTGCATCCCCGCTCAGATAGAACTTTATATCCATCTTATGTATCCGCTTTCTTTCAGTTTGGTTTGCCCCAGCGGGTGTAGATCCATCCCGGAGATATTATTTTATATCTTGATACCAAGGCTGTTTGATAGGAGGTATGTCATTTGATTCTTCTCCAATGTAATTCCCATATGATGGGGCCTTTTAGTTTATGAATTGTTTGTCGAGAATTCCCCTCTTATCAGATACGTGGATCAAGGAAGCCAACATTGCTAATGCATCAGCGAAGTCATTCCTTCCTCGAGGGATGTGGATGAAGGTTATCTCTTCAAACTCCATGGACATCTTGACAACTCGCTGATGATACGGCAGCAAATGCAATTCTTTGGTGTGATACGCCCCGATGGTTTGTTTAATCACCAACTCAGAATCCCCAAAGACTAGTAAATGCTTATTACCCATGGATTGAGCTAGTTTCAACCCCATTATGCAGCCTTCATACTCATCCGTGTTGTTGGTGTTGACAAACTGCAACTTAGTAGCCACAGGATACTGTTCTCCTGTAACAGAGACAAGGACTGCCCCAGCTCCGACACCTTCTATTTTCATTGCTCCATCAAAATACATTCTCTAATGTTGGACTGTATTTTCTTGAGGGATTCGCTGAATTGTCATGATCCTGTCGTCCGGGAAATAAGTTTCCAAGGGTTCAAAATCCCCTTATGGTGCTTCGGCCAATTGATCTGTAATCCCCTGACCTTTAATGGACTTCTGAGTCACGTAGATAATGTCGAACTGTTGGAGGATCAACTGCCATTAACACAATTGATAATTCAACATTGGTTTGTTGAATCCGTACTTCAGTGGATCCATGCGGGATATGAGGTAGGTCGTGTGTCCATGCAGATAATGTTGTAATCTCATGGTAGCCCATGCTAATGCACAACATGTCCTTTCAATCTGGGTGTAATTCTGCTCGCCGCTGCTGAATCTTTTGCTGAGGTAATAGATGGCTCTTTCCTTGATTTTATCATCTTTCTGTCCCAGCACACAACCCATTGTGTTGGCATTGACAGACATGTACATAAATAGGGGAACTTCGTCCCTTTGGGGTACCAAGACTGGTGTTTTGATCAACTGCTTCTTGATGGAAATGAAGGCTTTTTGACAATCTTTATTCCATTTCATAGAGGAATTCTTCCTTAGCAACTTGAAGATGGGTTCACACGTCGCTGTGAGTTGAGAGATGAACCTGCTTATAAAATTGATTCTTCCCAGAAATCCTAGTATTTCCTTTTCTGTACGAGGCACGAGCATCTCGATGATGGTTTTAATCTTGGCAGGATCCAGCTCAATGCCTCTGTTGCTTACTAAAAATCCCAACAATTTGCATGATTTGACACCAAAAGCACATTTGGCTGGATTTAGCTTTAGGTTGTACTTGCACAACCTATTAAAAAGCTTTTTGAGATGGCTGATGTGGTCATCCTCCTTCCGGGATTTGACGATGATGTTATCCACACAGACCTCTATCTCCTTGTGCATCATGTTATAAAAAAGGGCCATCATGGCTCGCTTATATGTAGCGTCGGCATTAATAAGATTGAAAGACAATCGCCTATAACAGAAGGTTCCCCAGGGAGTGATAAAGGCTATCTTCTCCCTGTCCTCATCAGCGACAATGATTTGATGGTATCCCGCAAAGCAATCCACAAAAGAATGCATGACATACTGTGCCGTATTGTCTATCAAGATGTGGATAAAAGGTACTGGGAAGTTGTCCTTGAGATAAGCTTTGTTCAAATCCCGGTAATCCACGCATACTCGTACCTTCCCTCCGGGCTTAGGCATGGGAACTATGTTTGACAGCTACTCAGGGTATGTTGATACCTACTTTGAATTGTTTGACAACCTCTTCTTTGACTTTTAGACTCCATTCGGGTTTCAATCACCTGAGCTTTTGCATGATTGGCTTGAATCCATCTTTGATGGGAAGGCGATGAATAACAATGTCAGTGGACAAGCCAATCATGTCTTCATGTGACCATGCAAACACATCTTGGAACTAAGTTAAAGGTTTAATCAGGTCGACTTTTTGGTCTTTAATGAGGTCTATGCCTATCTGGATTTCTTTAAGGTTTTCTGAGGTTTCGATATTGACAATGATGGTTTGATCGAGGTTTGGTTTGGGTTTGTCTTTGACCCATTCTTTAATCTCCTTAGGCACCTTATAGCCATCTGTCTCCTCTTGATCAATCTCCGTCAAGTCGAAATCCGTTGAATAAGATTTTCTTAAAACAACATAAAAAAAGTCCCCGAGCATTCCCTAGTTCTACATCAAAGTTGTAGTCACTGTAAAAATTTGTCATCTCATCAGCAGGAACAAACAAATCCAATTCTGGAGTCCTGAAAAAAAATTCTTTCACTTTAATATATGAGACTGTTTAAACATACAAAGCATTTAGCAAAAGCATGACAAAAGTAACTGCTATAGCTGTGCAACAAAATAAGCAGTAGATGAAACCATGCTCCAGGGTAGTGATAGTAGTGTGCATACAAGCCAATCATGTATGATGATAAAGCACATACTTTGTAAACAATCTTATTTATTTATTAATAAAATATTTATTTATTAAAGGCATTTAATTATCTACATGGTGCTGTTTTTATAATATGTAAATAACCCATAGTTTTAAGCAATGCTTTTAGAATCATGATGTTGATCATGCTAATGAGATCTAAATTCTTAGAAAGCTTTAAAACTAAAATAGTTCCCAATTGTGAGATTACTAAAAAGGGGATTAGTAAATCCGGATAGATTGGTACATATGTTGCTTGCTCATTGGATGAGGATGACTGATCTCATGTTCATTTGTGTGGAGACACTAAAGCAAGTATGTAGGTGCTTATTGGAGAATAAGTTCACTGAGCGTGACTCGCTATGGAATACCTAATGGAGTTTTACTCGCATGTCAATAGGAATTCCTAATGTGATAGTAGTACATGTGATCCTTGGACTTGAGATCATCATAGTATCTTGTATGTAACAAATTATACTTTGACTAATTCCTTAAGGCCTTTTAAGGCATATATAGGGTATGCTTGGGTGTAATGAGTTACATATGGAGATAATGAATGATCAATAAAGAATCTACCACCTCTAGTAAAAGAGGAGATATGTCCTATGTGATTCGTTAAATGACAACCCAGGAATCCTTGGCCAAGGTAGAATGAAATTAGAAAGAGGTTTCTAATTTGCATTATTTGGAGTTGTGCATTTTCTAATCGAAATACATATGATTAAATAAATTAAGACTTGACAGTAAATCCATGTCTTATATTTAATTGGGACATTGTATAGTGGAAGGATTGAATTGTACGGTAACTATTAACTCACATGTTCTTTTATGATTAATGTTGAAATCTATATTATCTAGAAAGTCGTTGATCGCTAGGGAGGCTTATCCCTATTGTAGAATAAATGTTATTTATTTAAATAGATTATTAGTTTAATTTGTTTATTTAAATAAGATTAGAATTGTTCTAATTGATTTATTCACAACCGGTTTAATATGGAGAACCTAAAGGGTCACACCATAAAAGGAAGAAGAATTATTTAAGAAGAAAATGGCATGATAGTAATAATGCATTAAGTATAATTAATTTAATCTATGATGATAGAATAAATTAAATAGCTTAATGTTTATTATTTAATATTTTAGAAATATTAAATATAAATTAATAAGAGGAGTCTTATTAATATTATTATTATTATTATTATTTTAATTCTAAAGGAGTTTAGGAATTAATATAATATCAGTACTCTCTCTCAATCCTAATAAAGATTAGGATATAAATTAATTAAAAGTATTTAATTAATTAATTAAATAAAACCCTATTCTAATTGGATTAGGAGGGTTAACCTAATATCTATATAAGAGAGTCTTATATCAGAAATAAGGAATGTGAAATTTTCCAAGAGTTGGGAGTACACATATTCTATAGAGATAGAAACAAGGGTTAAGCCAATAACCCATCTTCTTGAGTTCTTCATCTTCCTTGGTGGATCACCGGTAGAGGCCAAACATTTGGGTGGCTGACATTATTCAAGGGAAGGAGCCACTATCAGAGGAATCAAAGGAATCAAAGGAGTAGAACTTGTACCTGAGGAAGCTTAGATCTTCAAAGGTATAATTCCATGTTCTCTCTTTTCTGTTATTGATAACAAGCACAAAGCATGATCATGGTTATGGGTTTGTATAAATTTTGAAAACCTAGTTTTTACGCTTCCGCCCTATTTATGTGATTTGATTGCATGATTGCGTTACATACAAATCCAACAGTGGTATCAGAGCCTAACTTTGTGCTAATTATCAATTTTATAATTCCATGTATGAATTGATGTGAGAATTGGATCGTTTTTCTGGACAAAAATCATTTTCTGCAAGTTTCTGCGGCGAACGGCGCAGCTGCGCAGCCTCCCAGTTCATTACTGGCGCAGCTGCGCCGGTCTGCAAAAACTGCTACTTCCGTCTACCTGCGCAGCTGCGCAGATGCCCAGTTCATTACTCGCGCAGCTGCGCCGGTACCTGGACAGACCCTGAAAATTGATTTTAATTAATTAAGTAAACTGTTTATTTAATTGATAAAGTTTTAAAATAAAGAAGTTTATTTTATCTGAAATATGATTTCAGAATGCTAAAATTAAAGGAGTTTAATTTGGATTTATTTTTGATTAAAATAAAAGAGTTTATTTTGTTTCAAAAATAAAATTTAGCAAAACTTTTGTCCATTAAATAACATCGATCCATATATGGAATAGCATTGTTATTCATGAGATGAATGGATATTTATTGATGCATATGTTGATGTGTATGATAATAAATGGGATTGATTATGGACAATGACCAATGTGATTGGATTTTATTTTGGATGAATGCTTGAATGTATGGGTTTTATAAAATGGGGTCTGCGTACCTCGTCTTCTCTAGTTTTATTCTCGATGTAAGTTCTATCTCCTTTCTATGTACTTCCCCTTGACTGCTGATCAAGGTTTCTATTTAATTTTAAAATAAGTTAATGTAATAGAGATAGTTAGAATTATTTTGAAGAAATTAGAGACCAAGGAGCGAGGAGCGCGTGAAGACCCGTTTGTATGGAGCCCGGGTTTAAATGTAATAGTTACATTTAAAATTTAAATTCTTGCACTCCTAGGTTTGACCTTTTGGTTCACTTGGTGGCTCTAGTGAACCAAATTAGAATAAAAGTCCATAATCAATCCGGGTAGAATATAGTATTCTATATCGCATGCTAAATATTATATATATTATATTTTATACAAACATGCTTCGCATGTTTAATAAAATGACACGTATTTTATATATATATGTGCATGCGCGCTTAAAAGATGAGACAAATAATAACAAACCCCTCAAAGAAATAATATTAAGTATAAAGCGTTCAAATGATATTTGGAATATCGAACGTCGCCTTCTAGCATGATTAGTTAATAGAGTATTAAATATTTAATATGAGTTTGTTGTGCTATCCACAAGGCGAGTATTGAATATTTAAGATGTTAATTAATCACATTTGATGCTTATCAAGAAAATTGAACGATCTAGTCTTGTTGTGCAATCCACAAGGACGAAAATTTTTCTTTTTGAATTTATGGAAGTGCTAGGCTGGACTTAACTTAAATCATTTTAGTTCGGATGTGCACACACATGACCATTATGATTTAAGAGGAAAAATAAAAGGAGTTACATGGTGATGTAATTGACAAGAGTTGTCTACCTATTTATTTGTATATCGCTTGTTGTGCTATCCACAAGGTTATATACATTTGAAATGGGATCCTTAATCTCACTAGCAAATCTTTAATTAGATGTTGCCGAACTATATGAGTGAGGGTAATATAGTTTGATGAAAATAGTGGGAGATACCAATTTAAAATAAAGACCTAAATTTATTTTGGTATGCAAAGTTAATAAAATGAATGTTTGCTAAAATGTTGTCTTTTCACATGCAGAATTTTAAAAATGTCAAAATCACTAATCTCACTACGAAGCATACTTGATGCAAATAAGCTTACCGGCCCGAATTATGAGGACTGGCTAAGAAATCTGAGAATTGTTCTCACTGCTGAAAAGATTTCTTATGTCCTAAATTCCACTATCCCTGAATCTATTTCAGAAACAGCCTCTGAGGAAGAGATTGCCACTTTCAATAAGTGGCAAGATGATGCATCTGTGGCTCAATGCATCATGCTCGCATCCATGAATAACGAGCTTCAGCGTCAGCACGAAAAAATGGATGCTCCTGCTATGCTGCTTCACCTCAAGGAGTTGTATGGTGAACAGAGTAGGACTGCTAGATATGAGATATCTAAGGAGCTCTTCCGATCTCGGATGACCGAGGGCACTACCGTCGAGACTCATGTTCTGAAGGTAATCAATTTGATTGAACGCCTTGGACAGCTTGGGTTCGTCATGGATGGGGAGTTGAGTCAAGACTTGGTCTTGCAGTCACTCCCTGAGACCTTCTCGCAGTTTGTGGTTAATTTTCACATGAATAAGCTAGATGTCAGCTTACCTGAGCTGCTTAACATGCTGAAAACTGCAAAAGGTCACTTCTCATCCAAGAAGAACCATGTCTTGATGGTGGATTCTTCCAATAAAAGGAAGAGGCCCAAGGTGTCTTCTGAAAAGAAGAAATCTAAGAAGGCTAAGGGAAAAGGGAAAGAAAAGGAGCAAAAGAAACCTGAACCAGCTAAAGGAATGTGCTTTCATTGCAATGAGTCGGGACATTGGAAGAGGAACTGCAAGAAGTTTCTAGCAGAGAAGAAGCTTGGAGAAGCTTCGACTTCCAATCAAGGTTTGTTTATGATTGAAATTAATTTTTCTGAAAGTCATAATTCTACTTGGGTATTGGATACCGGCTGTGGTTCTCACATATGTAATACTGTACAGGGACTGGTCAGAAGTAGAAAGCTGAACAAAGATGAGGTGATCCTACGAGTGGGAAATGGAGCAAAAGTTGCTGCATTAGCTGTAGGAACTTATTGTTTAGCAATGCCTTCGGGCAAATCCATTTATCTTAATAATTGTTATTATGTTCCGAATATTATTAAAAACATTATTTCAATTTCTGTATTGGATATGGAAGGTTTTGACGTTATTATAAAGAACAATGGTTGTTCTATTTATAAAGACGATGTTTTATATGGTATTGGAAATTTGCGAAATGGACTTTATACACTTGACTTGCAAGAAAATATATTTCAAATTGAACAAATTAAGAAAAGGAAAAGAGATGATATTAATTATACCTATATGTGGCACTATAGACTCGGTCATATCAATGAAACAAGATTATCCAAGTTGCATAAAGATGGGCTCCTCGAGGTATCTGATTATGAATCATATCCAACTTGTGAATCTTGTCTCATGGGTAAAATGACTAAATCTCCTTTTAGTGGAAAAGGGGAGAGAGTTACAGAGTTGTTGGCATTGATTCACACAGACGTTTGTGGACCTATGACAACAAGTGCACGGGGTGGGTATTCTTATTTTATTACTTTCACTGATGATCACTCAAGATTTGGATATGTGTATTTAATGAAATACAAATCAGAATCATTTGAAAAGTTCAAAGAGTTCAGAAGTGAAGTAGAGAAACAAACGGACAAGAGTATTAAGATACTTCGATCAGATCGAGGTGGAGAATATTTAAGCAGTGAGTTTCTCAATTGTCTCAGAGAAAATGGTATAATCTCACAATGGACTCCTCCAGGTACACCACAGTTAAATGGAGTATCTGAAAGGAGAAATTGAACACTGTTGGACATGGTTCGATCCATGATGAGTTTTACCGACCTTCCAATTTCCTTATGGGGATATGCCCTAGAAGCGGCTGCATACCTACTTAACAAGGTACCTACCAAATCCGCCCCAAAGACTCCATATGAGATGTGGAAAGGGAGGAAACCAAATCTTAAGCATGTTAAGACTTGGGGTTGTCCAGCTTATGTCAAAAAGTTTGAAAATGATAAGCTACAGACTAAATCCGATAAGTGTAGATTTGTGGGATACCCTAAAGAAACCGTAGGGTATTATTTCTATCATCCAACTGATCAAAAGGTGTTTGTTGCGAAAGATGCTACCTTCTTGGAGAAAGAGTTTATCCATGAAGGGGTCAGTGGGAGTAAGATATATCTTGAAGAAGTTCAAGAACCACAAGTTACCACGGACCAAAGTCAGGTACCTAACCAAGTAGAAGAACCTACTATACCACACCATGTTCGTAAATCTGGAAGAGTACCGAAGATACCTGAGAGGTATGGATTCGTTATAGAGGATGACGATGAGGTACACATCATGAATGATGATGATCCATTGAATTACGAACAGGCTATGAGTAATAAAGACTCAGGGAAATGGCTTGAAGCCATGAAATCCGAAATGGACTCCATGTATGAAAACAAAGTATGGTCTTTGGTTTCACCACCTGAAGGTATTAAACCTGTTGGGTGTAAATGGGTTTTTAAGAAAAAGACTGGAGCAGACGGAAAGGTAGAGACCTATAAGGCTCGACTGGTTGCAAAAGGTTTCAAACAAAGACAAGGAGTTGACTATGATGAAACCTTCTCACCAGTAGCCATGCTCAAGTCCATTCGGATTTTGCTTGCGATTGCAGCTTACAACGACTATGAGATCTGGCAGATGGACGTGAAAACGGCCTTCCTCAATGGGAAACTTGAGGATGATGTGTATATGACACAGCCAGAGGGATTTATTTCAAAAGTTGGAACAAATCAAGTCTGTAAGCTACAATGATCCATTTATGGGTTAAAGCAAGCTTCTCGTAGATGGAACATTCGTTTTGATGAGACAATCAAAGAGTTTGATTTTATCAAAAAAAAAATGAGGATGAACCATGTGTATACAAGAAGGTTAGTGGGAGCGCAGTATCATTCCTTGTATTATATGTTGATGATATATTACTGATAGGGAATGACATTCTTATATTACAATCCATTAAAATCTGGTTATCTAAAAACTTCTCCATGAAGGACTTGGGTGAAGCATCCTATATTTTGGGGATAAAGATCTATAGGGATAGATCTAAAAGGATGCTCGGCTTATCCCAAGGAACGTACATTGATACGATGCTAAAGAGGTTTAGCATGGAAGATTCCAAAAGAGGTCTCATGCCGATGAGCCATGGAATAAATCTCTCCAAGAAACAGGCCGCAAAGACACCTGAGGAGAGAGACCGTATGAGTAAGATCCCTTATGCTTCTGCAATAGGATCTATCATGTACGGTATGATATGTACTAGACCGGATGTTGCTCACGCACTTAGTGTAACAAGCAGATACCAGTCGAATCCAGGAGAAGAGCACTGGAAGGTAGTGAAAAATATCCTAAAGTACTTGAGAAGGACTAAAGATATTTTTCTTGTCTACGGTGGGTCTGAATTAAAACTCGAGGGATTCACGGACTCAAGTTTTCAAACAGACCAAAATGATAGTAAATCTGTTTCAGGGTATGTGTTTACCTTGAACGGAGGTGCAGTGAGTTGGAAGAGTTCCAAGCAGCAAACAGTTGCTGATTCAGTGACAGAGGCAGAGTATATAACTGTAAGTGAAGCTGCAAGTTGATGTTTCGGATGAAAAGTTCATTACAGAACTAGGAATAGTTTCTAAGTCTCATCTTAAATCTAAACATGTGTTGCGGCACTTTGATTAAAGAAATCATTGAAAGAGGAGAGTGTAGACTCTCAAGACAACATTGCAGATCCATTTACTAAAGCTTTAACACAACAGCAGTTTGATCGTCACTTAGAGAAGATGGGTATGAGATACCATGGCGATTGGCTTTAGTGCAAGTGGGAGATTGATAGTAGTGTGCATACAAGCCAATCATGTATGATGATAAAGCACATACTTTGTAAACAATCTTATTTATTTATTAATAAAATATTTATTTATTAAAGGCATTTAATTATCTACATGGTGCTGTTTTTATAATATGTAAATAACCCATAATTTTAAGCAATGCTTTTAGAATCATGATGTTGATCATGCTAATGAGATCTAAATTCTTAGAAAGCTTTAAAACTAAAATAGTTCCTAATCGTGGGATTACTAAAAAGGGGATTAGTAAATCCGGATAGATTGGTACATATTTTGCTTGCTCATTGGATGAGGATGACTGATCTCATGGTCATTTGTGTGGAGACACTAAAGCAAGTATGTAGGTGATTATTGGAGAATAAGTTCACTGAACGTGACTCGCTATGGAATACCTAATGGAGTTTTACTCGCCTGTCAATAGGAATTCCTAATGTGATAGTAGTACATGTGATCCTTGGACTTGAGATCATCATAGTATCTTGTATGTAACAAATTATACTTTGACTAATTCCTTAAGGCCTTTTAAGGCATATATAGGGTATGCTTGGGTGTAATGAGTTACATATGGAGATAATGAATGATCAATAAAGAATCTACCACCTCTAGTAAAAGAGGAGATATGTCCTATGTGATTCGTTAAATGACAACCCAGGAATCCTTGGCCAAGGTAGAATGAAATTAGAAAGAGGTTTCTAATTTGCATTATTTGGAGTTGTGCATTTTCTAATCGAAATATATATGATTAAATAAATTAAGACTTGACAGTAAATCCATGTCTTATACTTAATTGGGACATTGTATGGTAGAAGGATTGAATTGTACGGTAACTATTAACTCACAGGTTCTTTTATGATTAATGTTGAAATCTATATTATCTAGAAAGTCGTTGATCGCTAGGGAGGCTTATCCCTATTGTAGAATAAATGTTATTTATTTAAATAGATTATTAGTTTAATTTGTTTATTTAAATAAGATTAGAATTGTTCTAATTGATTTATTCACAACCGGTTTAATATGGAGAACCTAAAGGGTCACACCATAAAAGGAAGAAGAAAATGGCATGATAGTAATAATGCATTAAGTATAATTAATTTAATCTATAATGATAGAATAAATTAAATAGCTTAATGTTTATTATTTAATATTTTAGAAATATTAAATATAAATTAATAAGAGGAGTCTTATTAATATTATTATTATTATTATTATTTTAATTCTAAAGGAGTTTAGGAATTAATATAATATCAGTACTCTCTCTCAATCCTAATAAAGATTAGGATATAAATTAATTAAAAGTAATTAATTAATTAATTAAATAAAACCCTATTCTAATTGGATTAGGAGGGTTAACCTAATATCTATATAAGAGAGTCTTATATCAGAAATAAGGAATGTGATATTTTCCAAGAGTTGGGAGTACACATATTCTATAGAGATAGAAACAAGGGTTAAGCCAATAACCCATCTTCTTGAGTTCTTCATCTTCCTTGGTGGATCACCGTTAGAGGCCAAACATTTGGGTGGCTGACATTATTCAAGGGAAGGAGCCACTATCAGAGGAATCAAAGGAATCAAAGGAGTAGAACTTGTACCTGAGGAAGCTTAGATCTTCAAAGGTATAATTCCATGTTCTCTCTTTTCTGTTATTGATAACAAGCACAAAGCATGATCATGGTTATGGGTTTGTATAAATTTTGAAAACCTAGTTTTTACGCTTCCGCCCTATTTATGTGATTTGATTGCATGATTGCGTTACATACAAACCCAACAGGTAGATGGACTTTCTACCCTTTTACCCTTTTTGAATGAGGCAAGGGGTGATGCTTCAATTGTGCAATGTCAAGTCCTCATGAATAGGGAGGATATAGGAGTTGTGTTCATCTGTCTCCTCTTTGATGACGACTGAGACATCCTTCATGTCATGGTCGGGGTTCTTCTTTGAACTGCTACCTTTATCCCTCTTGATGCGAGGGATTCGGATCTGATCTTCTTCATCACTGTTTGGGATATCTTCGTTCATACCCTCGTAGTGCATCAGAGAATATATGTTATCAAATGGGTCTTGTCCTTCATGCAGGAACTTTTCTTTTCCCTTATTGCTCTCCCCTTCAAGTTTTGGGGCTTTTCTCTCACTCATTGGTATGATTGGAGGAAACAGAATGGCTGACACAGTAGCAGGAATCTTCCTCATTAGTTTCACAAACCCCGCATCAGTGAGGTTTGGCAATAGAATCGTGGAAGCAGGAACCGTTGGATGCTTATGCAGGTTCTGATGGTTTGATCCGGATGAATATCCCAATCCGGCTTTCCCTGACTGGCTCGGGATTTGTACTGGACTCTTGATTCCTTGCTGATTTTTCCCTAACCCTTCTCTAGGGCGGAAACTCAAGGATACCATTTCCTTACCGACCGTCATTACTTTGGGGGAAACTTTTAGTTTTAAAGCTAGTTCCCCAATAGGTAAATATTGAGTATTTCTCACCTCTAAAGCTTGAAAACTGACAGGCTCAACCCCCTCGTCGAGACTGATTATCGGCATATCGCCCTGTATGCAGACATGGTATTCTGGCTCAGTATTTACCTTCATTAGGTTGCCATCAATAGTATACTTGAGTTGGTGATGAAGGTTGGATGGAACTGCTCCTGCCATGTGGATCCATGGTCCTCCCAACAACAATTTATATCCAGTGGTAATGTTGAGTACTTGGAATGATATATAGAAAGTATGGGGCCTAATCTTCAGTGGAAGCTCAATCTCTCCCACAGCCTCCCGGCGAGATCCATCGAAAGCCGGATGACGACATGACTGGTCCGAATTTGATTTGGATTGATCTTCATTCTTTCCAAGGTGTCGTAGGGACAGATGTTCACGGACGATCCTCCATTGATCAGCACACCTCCGATCACATACCCTGATGACATCACTGCTATGTGTAGTGACTTGTAATGACTCGTCCCCTCTGCGGGTATATCATCGTTAGTGAAAGATATCACGTTACTGTTGAAAATGTGTTCTATCACGTGGCGGAACTTCTCAATATCTACCGTCTTTGGCAGATGGGCTTCCTTCAGAACTTTCACCAGAATGTTTTGATGATCCACCAAGGACATGACCAAATCCAGGATGGATATCTGTTTGGGTGCTCTTTCAAGCTTTGCACCACCTTAATCTCATTATACCCCATTTTGATGAGTAATTCTTCAATTTTCTCTTCAGCAACTCTCGCCTTAGCTTTAATGAATTGATCACCCGCTGAGGAAGGTATAGCGGGTTTTTCTTTGATACGCTGGCAATATTGTTTGAGGTTGAGCCTTCATCCTTCCCATAGTTCCATGGGACTCTTTTTAGACTGACGACAGGATATTTTGGTAGTCTGAATGGATTTAATATTAGAGGTTCTGGCGAAGCCACTGTCACAGGATTCTTTCCTTCTTGGATCCATTTCTCTTGTAGTATCAGGGGTGTTATGGCTATATCCTTCTCATAGGAAATTACAGCTACTACTTCCTGATTCCATGCCATGGGAATAAGGAGCGCTTCCTAATTAGGATAACCATAATCTTGATTTACCTTCATCAGTTCACCACTTTCAATAAGATTCTAAATCAGGTGACGACGTCCCCAACAATCCTCGTTGTCATGACTAGGCACATTGAAATGATACTGACAGATCCGGTCAGGCTTGAATTCTTTGGATCGAAGGTTCACCGGGGGTAACAAATCCATAACCATCCCCTCATTGATCAGCATTTGAAGGATTTCTTTCATAGGCTGATTCAAATTAGTGAAATTCCTCTGGAAGGCGAATTCCCTATCAGCTTGGAACTTTTCTTCCTTGGCCAGCTTGACATCCCAGGGTTTACGCTCATGAACCAGTAATGATCCTTCAAAGCAATGGGATTAATTTTCGGTGTAGGAGGACTTGCTTCATGCTGGTTGGTCTAATTTATCAGATGTCTGGTTATCAGATGTTGATACACGACCAGTTCTGCCAACTGTCCAATCTGTTCCTTAATGGACTTAATTTCTTATTCCATCAGGAACTACTTCTCTGAGAATTCCCAACTATGTGGGCTATTGGTACTTGATTGGGTTGACTTTCTAACATACCGGAGGTATTTTGATGCCTCTCCATTCCTCGTGCTAATCATATTAACACTCTCCTCATTGTGTTGAGGGAGGGGATTATCTTGCACATGTGGTTGCTCTTGCTTTGTCACCACAATCTCTCCATTATCTATCAAGTCTTGGATTTTGTGCTTGAGAGACCAATAGTCTTGTGTATCGTGTCCCGGTGCTCCAGAATGGTATGCACACTTTTTACTCTGGTCAAAATTCCTTCCGCTTAAACTGGCTGGCGGAAGAAGCAGAATAATCTTCCTTTGTGCTGTCAGCAGTTTAAGCACATTTTCGAGTGAGTCCCCTAAGGTTGTGAACGTTATTTGACGTCTGACCTCTCCTGTTCTTTGTAAGGGAGGGTTAGAAGGTTGTGCAAGAGCTTGGAAATGGGGATAGTTTCTCCTTTGAATGGGCAAACTGCTCGAATTGCCTCTCTGATTCTGTCACTGCAGTATCAAGGACACCTCCTCCTCTTTCTTCTTGTGTACTCTTCGGGGATTACTCTCATACCTTCCAGATTGAATATGTTCAGCCACGGCTTCAAAGGCAGTAAGATCTTTTATCTTCCCAAACTTTAGCCCCATTTCGGCCATTTCCTCATGCTTAATCATCTTCGAGAATGGCTTTCCTATGCCTGCTAGGACCCTCTCGTAATATGGAGCTTCTTGAATGTCGATGAAAGTCAGGACTATCTCAGTCTCTGTCATAGACGGGGTGACTTGTGCCACCAGCTGTCTCCATCGTTGGGCATATTCTCTGAATGACTCAGTGCTCTGCTTCTTGACTTTGGTGATTTGATATCTGTCTGGAGCCATCTGAGATTGGAAGCTATATTGATTCAGGAAGGCATGTGCTAACTCTTCCCAGCTGTGAATTTTTGAATTATCCAGTCAGGCATACCAGGCTCTAGCCTCTCCGGTCATACTCTTCTGGAATAACTGCATTCTGATCTTCTCATCCTCTGTATAGGATCCAAGCTCTCCAATTAATACCTTCAAATTGGTGTAGGGATCTCCTAATCCATTATATTTCTCAAAATCAGGGACTTGAAACTTTTTCGGATAACGAGCCCCTGGGAATATAGATAAATATGAATAATTTACACTTCTAAATGCCCCAGTCCCTTTGATGGACCAGATTATTTCTTCCATTTGTTAGACCTTCTTCAGAATATCACCAACTTCCTGCTCTCTGTTAAGGTTGATAATTTCTGGGGTTTTGTTGGACATATTCTGATTCTGAGGCTCAAGAATCTGAGTATCTTTCTTTTTGGTATCTTAACTGTCACCTGGTGTAGATGATTCTATATGACCAAGTGTTTGTTTCCCTTGAAGACCTTTGCTTTGTTCTTTGAGAAAAATAGCTAATTTTGCTATTTGGTTTTTTAATCCTTCAAACTCTTTCCTAGAGACAAAGGTGGATTCAGGTTGAGCACTTGAAGCCATATTTGGAGATGGGCTTAGTGATTTCTTAGATTTTAATCTGGTAACGGGACCAATTTTTCCCTACAATAAACGTATGTGTGTTAATATCGATGTATATATATCAACAGGATGTATGCTATGCAATGTTTATTTTTGAGGTTTTTTTAATCTTATCATGTAAAACAAAGGTTAGTTGTTTTGATGACAGGATTTACAAGACATGGAATGTATATTTACATTGGAATTGGAATTGGAATTGGAAAATTGAATTGAAAGGGGAAGGCATGAAGAGACCTCCCTTCGGATTTGGTTAATCAGAGGCTGACCTATCTTAGGCTACTCTCGAGGCTTTTCGGCATGAAGATCCTCATATCATCACAATCTACTAGAGGGAAAATTAATTCGGTCTTTCAATTGGAGCGGATCTGAGTGGTGCCTTTGCTGAGCCTCGCAGGATTAGTCTCCTTTGAGTCCAGTAATCAAACACCGACGGGTTCGCCTCCTGGTGGAGGAATCACACAGCATACATTCACATACATCGTGTCTCACCGTATAAAATGATGACATTTGTGTGAAGCACTAATATAAAGCAGTAAAGAAGTTATTCACATCCATTCAATGTAAAATGCAGCATCCACACATACGCAGATAGAAAAGGGAAATTTTGAAAAGATTTGAGCGCGACCGAAGCCTCTACTGGTTCCCAGCAAAGTTGCCACCTGTCGACGTCAGAAAAAATCTTCACTTTGGACAGATCTTCCTCTCCCTAAATTTGTTGTTTTCTATAAGACCCCAACTTTTTATGAATAAAATTTAATTTCCTCTATATATTATTTTGAAATAGTAAGGTGTTGATTTGATAAATATGGTAAGTTAGGGGTGAATTGTGCAAATTTTACAAAGTAAGCAAGTGGTTATAAAATATTCGTTGTGTCGGGGAATATTCGCTTGGTCGAGGAATATTCTTTTGTCGGAGAATATTCGTATGACGACGCAGTCATTGGTGGACCCCACAACGGAATGAATGTCGGATATAGAAAGCGACAGAAGTAACCTTTTTATAAAAATAACAATAAAACTTTTACTGTTAAAACTGTTAAAATACCCGGTGGTTAAAATACAGTAATACGCGGTGTTGCACAGTGGCATACGGTATTGCACAGTAATTTTAATTATTGATTCTTACGTAAGAAGTCACTCATTCAATAATTGTTACAGTAATTACTTTTTAATATTTTATATTATTGACCAATAATTGCTACATTGATATTTTATATTAGTGATTCAATAATTGTCATTGCACAGTATTTCAAATTATCAAATCAATAATTCAAATTATTTGAATAATATTATTTGATAGCATTATTGACAATGTCTAGAAAGTTCTGTCGAGAAAAGGGGTTATGTTATATAATTACGCGCCAATGAGGAGAAATCTTTATCAGAAAGCCCCCTCTTTCCTGGCAACGACCTGGTTGTCAATATTTTAGTTGTGTAATATTATTTATGAATAATTATTTTTTGATATATATGATAAGAAAATATTTATTCAATGTGGATTTAAACGGAGGAATTTTTTGCATGTGACATTTGTTGAAAGTTGGTATTTTATCTTTTTTAATAAAATAATTCATTCAAATATATTATTATAGTATTACATTATAGTTGTATGATGTGATTATATAATAGTATAATTTTTATAATTTGAATGCTAACTTTATGATAGTAAATTCATGGTATAAAAGTAAAATGAGGTGGAAGAGAACAAATTGAATTTAAATTCTTATGATGTAAGCAATGATGTCATCGGAACAATGAGGTAAGCAATGATGTCATCGAAATAATGAGGTAAGCAATGATGTCATAGGATCGATAATGTAAGCGATGATGTCATAAATTATAGCAAAAAGACTATTTTACCCTTACTCTGCCAAGCCTATAAATAGAAGCTCATTTCTTCATTATTTCTCACCAATTCACTAAAACTATAGAGAGAGAGAACGTATAGAGAGAATAAGAGAGAAAGAAGAAGAGTATTCTGCCATTACACTAGTGCAGTCTCCAAAATTTTATTAAGGTAAGGGATATTATTTCTTTCGTATTTATGAATAGAGTTATTTTCTTTTAATACTCGTAAGGGTTGTTATTCTATTCTTTATTATTCTGTTGGAATAACCTGTCTACGCGGACTACCGCATGCATGGTGAAATCTTGTTATTATTCCATTCTTTATTATTCTGTGAGAATAACCTTTCTACGCGGACTACCGCAAGCCTGGTGAATAACCCTTCGTATTCAGTTGTTATTAAATTGTCGAAATAATTTGTCTGAGCGGACTACCGTCTGACGGGTGAAAATCCAATTACAGTTTTGTATATTGTTTCATTTCAGATTCCTAACTCTAAACTTACTACGGTAACTATTGCTTCTATAATTTATAAAATGACCAGAAATTCCTTAAGTTTTGCGTTTCATCTAATATCATTTCACTGGAATATTGGTCTGAACTTTCTTGTGAATTTTTTTTGAGTTACTATTCATGAGTTACTATTCATGAGTTACTATTCACGAGTTATTATTCACGGGGTACTATTTACGGTAAAAAAAAATATTTTTTTCCTTCCAAATCATCGTTGATTAGATCCAGGTTTTGATCTTCATTCTTGAACTTTGGATAAATTCTCTAATATTTGTCATTTATCTCTCTGGATTCGTTATTCGTATTGTTTTTCATCATCCTCAGTCCTAAATAGTGATATAATTGAATATCTTTGACCTGTAGTGCAAAGATGAATGATTACCTGGTGAATATCGTTGGCCCGTAGTGCAAAGATGGACAGGTGTTGAGATGAACATGACCAATTGGTGATACAAATGAATATCTTTGACCCATAGTGCAAAAGATGAATATTTGATTCGAGATGTATATTGATTGATGTTACAGGGATAAAATATTGATGATAGACTTTTAAATCAAAAAAGATAGTAGACATAATTTTCTACTTAACTCTTCTATTGAATTGTTATTTCTGCTGCGAATATTGATCTAAAACTTGTTGTCTATAATATTTTATCTGATTTATTGAAGGCTAACGATAATTTATTTTTCATTATCTTAGTCATAATATTCTTTACTAGGCTAGTTGAGCTCACCCTTTTCTTTCATTATTCTCTTCAGGAAATGAGAGTATCGCGGGGACTAGTCGGGGAACAGTGTGATGATCAGAGTTAGATCTGTAGAAGTCCTCACTATTCTATAAAATAATGGGACAATAATTGTAATGAATAAGGAATGAATTTGAGTGTTTATATTTCGTATTATATACGATTTGTATTGAAACTCATAGTTGTGTGTTCGTATTTTGCACGACCGTATGTTATAAAAGATTGTATTTGGATTCTGTACCATGTATTTGGCGACTCAGAATGGGTTGAGTATTGAACTTATTTTGGGGGCGTCACATTTTCTACCCTTATTGTCTTATCTATTTTATGAAGGGTGAAATTTTTAGGAAAAGGCCAACCTGTATCATGTCGACGATTTTGAAAGGTTTATAGAGTAGCAAGTTGGTATATTTTTGAAATGGTTGTACCAACTCAACCGAGTTTTGTTTGATTTTTGCAAGTAGGCCCAATTACTAGACGCTGTCAAAACTTGGCCTTGGAAATTGAGATTCTTAACGTTCGGGGGCTTAGTTAAGCGGGGGGAAGGTGTTAGGCATCCCCCAACATCCGTGAAACACGATTACCGCATCTTTTCAATATTTTCCTTTTTATTTGTAATATGTGTGTGTATGCTGAAAGTAATTGAGCCTACGCTTGTTTGATTTAAAAATAGTGTCGTGCTTCGTTGGACCTATATACGAATGGTTTGATTTGTTTGAAAAAAATCCATTTTTAGACAAGATATAAAAATGATATTTTTTGAAAGATGGTTTTCAAACCCTTACGCTCGCATAGGAATTGAAGCCTTTTGATACTTCCACTTTATTTTATTCTGCATTCAGCTTGATTTGAATGTTTATTTTCGGGATGCGAAGCATCCTCCACCACTGAATGTATATACAAGTGTTAGTCTTCTTATGGGCATGACAGTCATCGAAGTGACTCTAGCACTACAAACCATATTTCACTATGTTTGAGACCTTAAATCCGGATAACTGTTTTAAGGTCCCTTGGATGTACATTTTTAAAGAAAAAATGGCAGGATATGTTTACAATATTGAGTTGTCCATCGTGGGAATCAAATTTAGATAAGTGCATTTGATCATTAATCCCAAGATTCCTAGGCTCACAGAAAATAGCCAAGAAAACCTTCACAGCACAGATATTCACAGAAAATGTAAGCTATACTCTAGAAGTTGCAAAATAAAGGATTTATCAGTCAAATCCTTGCATGCGCGTAGCCAAAGCTTCCCGATCCCACACTCGAGACTTACAAAGCCAAAACTGCTCACACACTCGAGACTTACAAAGGCGAGACAGGGACCTATGGCGATGGAGGGTGGTCTATACAAAGAGACTAGGTGACTTCTTGAACAAAGATTTATCAAAAACTTTTTGATTTTCAAAAATGATTAAGATTAAACAGATTAAGAACTACGTTTAGCAAATGAACAACACATGGCTCTGATAAAAAAGGCGGAAGAAGGGAGAGAAGAGTGGCGCATACAAAGCTGAATTACAACTATAGCAAAACTATAAGAAATAATAACAGCAGTTCATATATAAAAATAGAAGTTTGAAATAAAATTTTTATATAAAGAAATAATTACAAACAGATAACTTGAGATAACTTACAAATTGACTCGATTATAGAAACCTAGCATAACTAAGGTAGAAGGCAAGAGTGCTGAAGATTAGTTAGATAGGAATCTAAGTCTTCGCATGCTCTCTATTGGATTTCAAAATCATGCCTTATACAAATGACTAAGCATCTCTTATATAGGAAGAGAAAAGGCGGAACCAATACAACTCAATGATTACAAAACATGAATGACTATTGAACAATAGTAATGCTTTATCAAAAGATGAAAGCATTATTACAACTTTTGACTATTACAATCAACTTTTCACTATTACAGACGCGTTAAGAATAAAATACAGACACAATAAATTAAATACAGAATAACTTTTGACTAAAAGACCACAGGTGGCCGACAAACAGGACATGACTCTTACAAGACGACAAATGACTCAACACATGCTTTCGTCTACTTTGGACAAAGGAGCACGGGCTGCGCGGGCAGGAGCATCTTGTAAAGCGGCTGACCAAAATGACTGTAGGCATTCTAGGCAAATGGGTCCTGAGCATCTTGAAGAGAGATGCTACCGTACGGATCGCTGTGACCAGAATGATGACTGGAATGAGACGAAGAAGATGAACAGACCAAAGGAACTGAGTCCTCACTGAGTTTATCCATTCGTTTCTGAATGAGTTTAGATAACTATTTTAGCTCAGAATTTGAACAATGCTAAATATCCACAAAATCTACCTTTGAAACGGAAGATTTTTTGGATTTTGATTCGCTAGAGGATGATTCCTTTGGAGGAGGAACCGACGGAATAGGAGAAGGATTGGGAAATTCTTTCTGGACTTGACCAACAATGCGATAAGGATCAAACTTATCCCACCATTTAACTGAAAATTCTAGAGTAACAAAAGTAATTTGACTAGAAATGGAGCGAGAAACATCCTTTTCGGATGAAACAACAGAAGAAATTACAACATTAGCAACAGGGGAATAAAATCTATAGTTCCATTTAAGAATCCATGGAATTTTATATTTACTAACAAAATGAAGAGTTACTGGAACGCAACAATTAGATTGCACCGCAGGAACCCTAGAACTAAAGACATTTAGAACTGACTGGAGCTCAATTGGAAGAATTTTATAGATGAGACCAAAACGTTCCCACCATAAAACAAACCAATGAGGGATTTGACTTTTGAACTTGTGGTCAAATTGTATGAACCACGAATGACTAAACGATGGAGTTTGAAATAGAAAAACCCTGTTCCAAGCTTCCATGTAATCATAATAGCAGAACTGGCTATCATGACCATCTAACTATCTTAAATCTGACGGATGATTACCCCAGTTTGGCATGGTGATAATCTGTTTAATATATAACGAATGATAGCTGATTTTCGAGGAATCATTTCTATCATAAATGGGTTTATTAAGAATTGACTGGGTTTGAAGCAAGACATCCTTATAATACATAAGAGATTTATAAGGAGCCAAGGGAAGAAAATGCCAACCAGTTGGGAAGAACTGGGCAGCTAATTTAACTAGATCATCAATTGATTTCATATGTCTTTCAATATGAAATAAATTAGTGGAATAGACAGGGATGTACTCGGATTGAGTACGTTGACCAGCAGGAAGATTACTGGACGAAGCAAAAGGATCAATAATCTGAGGGGGCTGGGCCAAAGCCGAACTGTAGGGCTTTGTTCCAGAAATAAAAGGGGCAAACCTATTGACTACGGTAAGAGGGGTAACTGGGTGTGGGATTACAGCTCCCAAGGGCTTCTGACTAGGCGGGCCTGGGCCTGGAGGGCCAGGGGGCCGAACACTTTTACTGGATCCTCTCACACTCATTTTTCTGAGGGGTACCTGAATTAATAAATTCCCGAGTCAAAAAATCAGGAACTGAATTATCACTACCTTTAATATAATCAATATCAAAATTAAAAATACTTAAAATAGATTGCCATCGGGCGAAAATATGTTTAGCAGTTATATTTTTAACATCCTTTTCTAAAATATACTTTGCTGACTTGCAGTCAATGCGAACTAAAAACTTTTGATTTAATAAATCATTTTAAAATTTACTAATACATAAAACTAAAGCTAAAATTTCTTTTTTAATTGTGCTATAATTTAATTGGGCTTGATTCCACGAGCCAGCGTGGAATCGAACAATTTGCTAAGATGAAGCAGGTGTTAATTTCTGCTTCAAGATACCACCGAAGCCAATTTCGGAGGTGTCAGTTTCAGCAATTTTAAAAGCTGACTCATTGGATATGCCAAGGCAGGGAAGAACCTTAACATATTTCTTAACTTGTTGGACGATGGCAGTATGCTCATCAGTCCAGGGAGGAGGATTTTTCTGTAAACGAAGGAACAAAGGTTTATAGATTTTTCTTAAGTTCTGATAAAACTTACCGACGTAATTAAGGGATCCTAAAAAACGCTGGCGTTGAGTTTTATTAGTAATTTTATCAGGAAATTTATTAGCGAATTGGATGACTCTTTGAATAGGACGAACAAGGTCGCGATAAATATCATGACCAAGGAATTTAACTCTAACTTGGAAAAGACTACATTTGGTTGGGGAAAGAACCAAACCATTGACTTTAATAGCCTTGAAGAACGAATTCAGATGTTTGAAATGTTCATCAATAGACTTGGAAAAAATAAGAATATCATCAATATACACAATGATAAAATGACTGAAAGGATTCAAAATTTCATTGAGAATATTTTGAAATTCATTGGGAGTGTTCTTCAAGCCAAATGCTTGAACAACCCATTCATAATGGCCGAAAGGGGTAGTAAAGGCAGTTTTATACCTATCACTAGGATGAATACTGACTTGCCAAAAACCCGACTTAAGGTCAAATTTACTAAAGATGGTGGCGTTACTAAGGCGACTAAGAAGGTCTTCTTTATTGGGTAGGGGATACCTAATCCATTCTAAGACCTTATTAAGCGATTTGTAATTAATAACTAGGCGAGGAACACCTCTCTCTTTCTCAGCTTCATTGTTAACATAGAAGGCTGGGCAAGACCAAGGCGATTTACTATGTTTTATTAACCCTTTTGCAAGCAAGTCATTAATCTCTTGTTTGCAAAGTTCCATTTGCTGATGACTCATTTGGATAGGCCTAGCCTTAGTAGGAATTAAGTGTTCCTTGAATTCCTTAGCATAAGGTAGTCTAACCGCATGTTTCCTACGATGCCAAAAGGCATTAGGAGAATCAGCACATAAATTTTTAACCATAAATAGTCGAAGTTCTTCAATCTTATCTTGAATTTTATCAAGAAGGAGAAGATCTTCAACCTGCTTATATTTAATCTCTTGTTTTAAGAATTTTAACTGAGAGGTTTTACAATTTAACAAGTTGAGTGGCTTTGAAATAGATTCGTCTTGAATAAATTTCAAGTCTCTTTCCTTAGGCTGAGTGATAAATTCAAATACCACTTTCTGCCCAAGATGCTCAGTTGTTAAACCGTTATTACTAGTAGTAAATGGCTATAATAAATATATAAACGGGAGACCTAAAATTATCTTATATGTCAAGTTGCGAATTAAAACAAAAGAAGTTTTAAAACACATATTATCCTGACAAATATGAACTTTAGGCAGTTTATATTTTATTTCCATACTACTACCATTAGCAGAGTTTAATCGTTCACTGGTTTTGACATAGAACTTGGTTGGGATCAAACCTTCCTGAATGCAATTAAGGTCTGCACCAGTATCGATAAGAGCAGGAAGTTGGATAGCAAAAGTTCCATCAACCATTAAACGAACCATGATATACCATTTTTGAATGGTAATATCTTTTAACCTTTTTAATGAATTACCTTGAACCATTAATAAAGATTCATCATCTTTGACTCCTGAAGATTCTGGTTGATCATCATTGTCTGAGGAATCAGAAATGTGAAGTTCCAAACCTTTAGAGGCCAAATTAGTCATATCTTTTCTTAAGTCTGAAATTTCAGTCTTAAGACCAGAAATTTCTTTCTTAAGCTTATTGACTTCTTGATTCAACTCTGGGAGGGTGATTTCTCTCTCAGTAGTCTTAAATCTCTCAAGGGTTTTATTAAGACTAATAACAAGTTTATATATATATATAAATATATATATATATATATATATATAAGTAGTAAAGGGCCACAGATTTTCAATCCAGGCCCTACGAAAAAATATAAATATATATATATATATATATATATATATATATATATATATATATATATATATATATATATATATATGTGTGTGTGTGTATAAAAGCGGTAAAAGGCCACAGATTTCCAATCAAGTCCCGACGAAGAAATGTTAATATATATATTTATTTATTTATTTATAAAAGCGATAAAAAGGTCACGAATTTGCAATCCAGGCCAAATGAAGTCAGAACAATTACATATATATATATAGTTATATATATAAGCAATAAAAGGGCCACGAATTAGCAATCCAGGCCCAACTGAATTGAAAGTTAGTATATATATAGTCAGTTATATATATAATAAAGCTGAAAAAGGCCACGAATCAGCGATCCAGGCCAAATAAAATAATACAAATATATATATATAGTTATATACATAAGCAGTAAAAAGTCACGGATTAGCATTTCAGGCTGTGAAAACAAAAAAAAAGTATATATATATATTTATATATAGTAAAAAGTAAGCTAAAAAGGCCACGGATCTGAGATCCGGGCAAAACCAGAAGATGAAACTTTATATGCACGTTCACATATACGTAATAAAGTAGGAAATGACTTCTGATCGTAAAAAAACTTATAATAGGCAGCTCCACGGGTTCTTTTCCACTCGGAGGGCTTCAAATATTCGTTTTCACGGGTTAATTTTTGATATGTTGTAGAATATACGTGTGCAAACGTATTGGAAGAATAAAATCTAGGTTTGGAGAACTAGAAGTAGGACTAAGAGTCGAAATGGGTGGAGTTTCAAAGCGTTTTTCTATTTTTTTCTCTCTTTTTTTGCAAGGGTGGGGGGTCTTATTTATAGACCAAAATGGTAGCGGGTCTACCCGCAGAAGCCGCAGGTAGAGGTGCGGCTCCCCAAGTGGGGCCCACTCTCGTGGGTCTAGTTGTCTCAAAGTACGTGCACTCCGAGTAACGTTGGGTATGCTTCGAATCTTCATAACTTTTGATCCGGACGTACGTTTGAGGCATGCTATACCTTTCCGGGAAACCCTTTTTGATAGCTACACAATGACATGGGATTTGACAATTTCTGAATCCAAGAAGATGGGTTTATTGTAATACCCGAGAATTTCCATATATTATTAAATTAATATATTAATGAAAGTTGGATATTTATTTGAATATAAATATTTATGTGATATGAGATGAGTTAACTTAATTACTTCAAATTGAAATGATAATAATTGAGAAGAGAATGTGGAGTTTATTATAAGCTTGAGATGAGAATGTGGAGTTTATTATAAGCTCGAGGAATGCCTTGTGTGGCACAGTGATGAAAAGTATGTAATTTAATTCATAAAAGAAATAATTAATGAGTGAATAATTAATTAATAATATATTATTAATTAATGGCTATTATGAGTAATAACATATTAATGAATAAATGGGTAATTAATGTTTGAGGTTAATATTTATTCTATTAATTGTTTAGTGTAAAATTATGTAATCGTATATTGTATAGTAACTGCAACTATATAATATAATGTATAATGTGACCTTTTGGCATAGCTATATATATATATATATATATATATATATATATATATATATATATATAAACTATATTATAAAGTGTAGTGTGACACTTTAGTAAGACTACGCAATATGGAAATTATATTGTATGAGTTACATGAACATATGTGACCATGTGAGAGATATAGTACTTTAATGAATACTATATGGTATATTAAATTAAGGTGTGTGAATAATTAATAACAATAATTATTTCCATAAGTTACATAATTAGAATAATAAGGTTTGTAATAATACAATATGTCACTATTCAATTAACTCATAATTTGACATTATTAAAATGTACATGGATTTTATATCAATGTGTATACATGTACCTCAATGAGCTATCATGTAATGTTGTTGTGACATTTAAGTCCATGTATGCCCCTAAGTGAGTATAAGCTAAGGTATACATATATGTACTAAGTATATAGTATATGGTCTTCTATCCCCAACTTGCTATTGCTGAAAATATGTTTAGCTAGTCCCACATTAAGTGTCTTATTCCCTCCATTCTCTCATTCACGTGAAGAACAAAAAGGCTAAGAGTCTACTCCCTCTTCTTCTACAAAAATCATTCTAGCTCATCATTTTAGGGGGAGTGGGATTCATAATGCATATTACCAACTACTTACCAACTATCTAATGTCCAACATCTTCTTCCTTCATCTCTTGGTCTGTTTTCATGGACAAAGGCTTGGCATAGGTTTTGAGTTTTCTATAAATTGAGCATCCCTCTTCATTTTCTATGTTGCTAGAATTGTGCTAAGTTGATATAGAGAGGGTGTTGTGAGTGTTTACTCTGAAAATTGAGCAAGCCTTGTGCAATTTGAAGCTAAAAGGTATAATGCTTAAACCCACTTGAAATTCAATTCATAGGAATTAGCCTGAGTTAGTTGTAGTTGAGTATGTGAAAGGATGCTAGCATGTTAATTAAGTTAGTTTGCATGATATAGAAGTAATGTAGTTGTTTACAAGCATGATTGTATAAAGGAACTGAATGTTGATGGAAGCTCTGCAATAGCAGAACATGTCTTGGTTTGGAACCGGAGTGGCGCGGCCGCGCCACTCCCTAGTACAAATGGGGCGCCACCGCGCCCCTCTACAGAAACTGTTGGTGATCTTTGTTAGGTCTTCTGATGTATTGAGCATGTTATATTGGCTAGAATATGCATATAAATCACAATGACATGTGCAATAAGGTTGCTAGGCATATAGTAAGTCATATTAGTTGTTTAGCTTGAATATTTCAAAGAAAGTTAAAGACTTGAAAACTAGTTTTCAATAAACATTGTGTAATGTATATTCTGACCTTGAACATCAAAGCATTAAGTTCCGATATATCTTGACATGCGACCAATATGTTAGAGATGGTGTGGATTATAAAAAGGGAAAAGTCTAATAATTGACTAAACTAGCTATGTATAAATGAACTATGTTGTGAACGTATGAGCATGCTTATGTGGTCTAATTACGAGTATATGAAGACATGATATAAGACTTATGAATCTACCTTGCATGCTTAAATGATTTTGATAGCATTCTAATGGAAACGTAGAATTTCAAAGGTGAACTTGATGAACTATATGTCCTTTGAGTTCTGAAATTGTGAGCATGCTTAGGTGGTATGATTATGTATGAACAAGCATGAAATATGATATGTGTAGTAGCTTGGCATGCTTGGTGGACTAATATGAGATTTTTGAGAAAAACCTTAAGAGTTTGAAATCTAGTTGTTAATAACTATATTATGAGCATCTTGAAATTTATAACAATCATGATAGGATATTCTATGCCTCTAGACATGATCGACGTGAAAGCCTAGCTAGTCTTGTGTATTGTAAACTAGTTGAGCATGGTTAAGACGTGTCTAAATGAGATAGAACTATATAACTCGAAGTGCATGACCAAAATCACTTGAGCATGTGTAAATAAAGCTTATTGCCCTCATTGCATGTGTATATTGAGTAGACGTGAGAAGCCTTGTAATCAAACATGTTGAGCCTCGTTAATTGCAAAGTGTTAAGATTATGATTGAAAGCATGATATAAGAATCAAACTCATTATAACATGTACGTTTATGTATGTTTCTGTAAGTGTTACCATTAGAGTGTGAGGGTGGGCAAGCTAGGCCAAGCAATCGGATTGCTCAGCCCTAGTTTGGACTGGGAGTCGCGCCGCCGCGCCACTCCCTAGTTCAAATAAGGCGCGGCCGCGCCACCTTCCAGAGGAGTCTGACTACTTTGTTTGTAATCTGAGATTGATGCATGCTTGTGTGGTTGTCCTAATCAATAGTACATGTCCAGTGTGGTAATCATGTGTCAATAAGCATGTTAGCGATAGAATTCTATGACGAACAAGTGTTTATAACCTTAAAGTCAAAATGTGATGACAAACTATGTTCCTTAATGCCATAGTGTATTAGAAACTGATTTCTGTGTTACGTGATGATATACATACAAGATCATACGATTATAAGAAGACTAACATTATATGAATTACGATTGTGTATCATAGCAATTCAAGATAGTAGGAGTACATATTGAACTTATATGACTAATGTGTATACTTGAATAGGATAAAATAAGTTCGTTGTGTGCTAGTAAGCTATAAGTTGATAATCTACGCATAAGGTAAGTATCCTAGACCCTTGAATTACTTTATTCAACGGATATTGTAAGCAAGTTTCTAACCTTACTCTTTATTGAGCGTTTATTAATCTTGTGCTATTATTGTCGTACAAGTAAGCTTTTGAGATTAAAATTCAGATATTTTGAATCATATACTTTATGGATAAGATGAAAGTCTATTTATATTCTTCGAACTTTAAATCTTGAGATTGAACTTATAATTGTTGTGATCTATGTCATTTGATTCGGCTAGATTTATATTGTTGAAAAGCGACCCAAACCAATTGATTGGTGCAGGATCTTGTGTTTAGCTGAGATGAATAACCTTCTTTGAAGGGAAATTATATTATCGGGAGACCGACGTGTGCACTTTAGTACGATTGAACGATATACGTGTTAGAGTTTATGCCCTAGAGGCTAATTATTTGATGTAATTGCTTAAACATTTTTGATATTATATTTGATTGAATAGATGAATTATTTTATTATGGTTTTATTTACTGCGTTATATAAATGTTAACATAATAAAAGTCCTTAGAATAGTGATACAAATTATATGGCTTTAAGTATGTGACTTGAACATGAGATCATATAGTTACAATTAGTATCATTACTCTTAAATGTCCCTAGTCGAGTGTCATTGTTAATGGGACAACAATGATACATTAAGACTAGTATGTGGATTGACTGATGGCCAAATCTCATTGGTCATAAATATATGAGATATTGAGTCAATGCATAGGTACATGTTAGAGAACAATGTACTGGACAGACCCACCATGAGAATTCTACGTGGAGCATTATGCAAAGTGTCATAAGCAATTCTCATAGTAACAATGATGTAATGATCCTCCGACCTGAAATCACTATATTACTACACGAGAATTTATGTACTTTGATATCATCAAAGGCCACCTTTAATAGGTAGACGATAAAGGTGATTATTGGGTACATCATGAATCGTGTGAGGAATATGAGTGATCTAGATGGAATTTAACCCTCCTATATATTAGGGGTGATATCCATAGGCCTCTTGATTGAGTAGGACTATGAAATGCATGGCCATGCTCAAATAGTGATTTGTTTCATATAGTCTACTCATCGATCAAGAAAACTCAGATTAAATTATGAAGAGGATGACACATTCCATGCCTCGAGTTTAATCTAGGATGTCAAGGTTAAAAGGATTAAATTACATTGAAACATTGGTCACAAAAAGGTTGTATCGAATCACCGATCTTATTATTATTTGGGTAGCAGTGATGCATTACTAGATGCCGCTCACTGTTTATAATTTTATAATATGATTTTAAAATTATTGCCAACATAATAATAACCTATAGGGTCACACACTTAGAACGTAATTAAAAGGGAATTAATTTAAATTGTATGGATTTAAATATATCAATATGATTGATAGTATTTAAATTATGAATTTAAATTAATAGGATAATTTATATATATATATATATATATATTAATTAAGTAAGACTTAATTAAGATATAATATATATATATATATATATATAAATTCGGATTTTATTTTTCTAATTGGATTAGGTTTTTGGTTAATTCCTTTAACTGCTATATATATGATATATCAGCCGTTTAGGGGATCATCGATATCAAAACCCTAGCCGCTCTTAGAGAGAGACTAGAGAGAAAAATTTCAAAAAGTCCAGATCCTTGGCGGCTAGTACCGCAGCTTTCCTTGCTGCAGATCGTGTGACGATTCGTGGGACGTTCGTGTGGATACCGTAGAGGCGCACATCCGTTGGATTATGTTGAGGATTCGAAGCAGTTCCAGAATCTCCATCGTCTCCTTTCAGGCTTGAATAATCGGTAAAACATATCTTAACCTCTGAATTAATATGTTTTCGCATGGATCTTGTTTTAGGGTTTCGAAAATATTTAATTTTCGCTGCGTTTATGTGCCGAAAACCCTACAATGCATACCGTAGGGTACTTTAGGCTGATCACCTATTGTACTTATTTTATTGGATTTTCAGTATATTACTGTTAATTCTAGTAGAAGTTCATAGCCCTTAGTGACTGCTTAGTATTCAGTTATCTTGAAATCTTAAATTGATTTAATATTGAATCATATTGATATTATTCTGTCCTTAGCGACTGTTATTGAGAACTGTTGATATTCTTGTTATCCTTGAACTATCACACCTTGCTATATCTTTTTAAAGACTTGAGAACTATATTACTCACCCTTGTTGTTATATTACTTGCTGAGCAAACTTGTTGCTCATTCTTGCTTTCCCTAAAACATTTCAGTTAAGGCAGAGCAGTGCGGACCCTCGGGTACAGACAACGGCAAGGGAAAGGCTACTGAATAGCTTAATGTTATGTAGAACTTATGATTGTATTAAGACTTATTATATTATGTATTAGTTATGGTTATGTATGCTTAAGTTATGTCTAAGCTATGTAATCAATGTTTAATTTTCGAGACCTTGGGATGTGAATAAATTATATTAATTAAATATAATTTATTCTGTAATAGTTGTGTATTGTTCCGCTGTGCGATGCAACATTTAGTCGTAATATTTATTGTGGTGTTAGATATTAGAACGTGACAAACCGAATTTGAGTGACCAAGTGGCGGTCCGAATTTGGGGCCGTCACAGGTTGGTATCAGAGCTGTAGTTATAAACCTTAGGAATGAGTGTCCTTAGATTATAACTTAGGAGAACTTAGAAAGTTAGAAGGAGATAAAACTCATATAGAGTTTTCCTAAAGAGACTTAGTGTGTTATGAAATGTAATTTCATTCTATATAATGAACTTATGTTTTATTTAACATTCTAATGGTGTTGCTGTTTGTTTGTCTTGTGTTTGTGATTGTAGGATGGCAGACACAGGGGTACCTAGTAAAGTGGCAGAGGAGGAGCCCAGGGATATACATGTAGTATATAAGGCACCTCTAAAGGCTATACCAGTACAGGCTATTACACTGTTCGAGTCTGACGACGAGGACGAGATTAAGATAGAGTCCTATCCAGAGGAGGAGCCGATGGAGGACGAGCCAATTGGGGATGAGCCAGTGGAAGACTATGATGAGGCTATTATAGAGGAGCAGATGCTAGGAGAGTACGAGGAGCGTATTCTAGAGTTAGATTGCCGGGTACAAGAGCCGGAGGCCAAGGCCCATGAGAGAGAGTCTGAGTTCAGAAGCTGAGGGACGAGGACCACCAGAGGAAGTTAGCCATGTAGAAATTAGAGGTGGAGATTGTTTACCACAGGGAGGCAGGGATCCATATGGGAGCCTTATTCCACAGGTCGGTGGCGAGAAACGTAGATCTGGCAGGGAAGCTAAAAGAAGTAGAATAAAGAGAATTGAGCTAGAAGACTGAGGAAGAAGCACTCCATACTCAGCTAGAGTTGGAGGTTATGGATAGGATACACTTCGAGGAGAAGTGGGAAGTGGCTAACGAGAGAGCTGATGACCTAGAGGATGAGGTCAGATGCAAGAAGAGAAAGATGAACAAGATGGGGTATGTGTTCTGTTCATCTTTTGAGAGGTTGATTGATGATGTGTACCACTACCCAGCGGAGCAGGGACAGACCCTACATACTATGAGCTGAGAGTTGGTTGCGTATATAGCTCAGATCGAGTACAAGAACGCTGTGGAGCGTGGGATGATGGGATGAGACCCTTAGTAAGTCTAGTTATAGTATTTACTTTATGTGATGTATATACTATGTTGTAATCCTAACTTTTTGTGTAAAGTATGGGATAGTGATGTAAACCCCGAGTAAGCATTTGTTAGAGGGGTAGTATGGTAGTAGGTTGGTATGCTCCCCGTCTTTTGTGATATTAGGGGATATATGTGACAACATTTATAGAAATATGCTAGGGAAAATCATGTAATAAAACAATTTGGCATATGAATATAAATGAAGCTTATTTCAGAAATGTGTTATAAAATTTTATGCCTTTAGTATTAAAAGAAATACTTAAGTAATATAACTGAGTAATAATAAAATGAAAATTTGTGATGCAGATAATGCCGTCCAGACGTAGATTGACTGCACCTGAGGAGTCAGTGAACAATGAGAGGGAACAAGTAAACCCGATCCAGAAGCTAGTAGATCTGTTAGGAGAGGCCCGTAGGGGAAGGAACAACGAACCGATTCGCCCCAATCCTCAAGGAGTACCAGTCACAAACTTTAAGGACTTTAGGAGTGTAGGACCCCCAGAGTTCGAGGGTACTACTGACCCAATCATTGCGCAAACATGGGTTAAGGATAACGAGAAGGCCTTCACTATCGCTCTAGTGGGTGAAGACCAAAAGACTGTATTCGCTACATATATGATGAGAGGCGAAGCCAACTACTGGTGGGAGGCAAATCAACAAAGAGCTAGAGAAGGGATAATAACTTGGGATAGATTCAAGACTCTATTTTTCAATACTTCCCGAAAAGTATGAAGGATAGGATGGAGGTGAAGTTCTTAGAAATGAAGCAAGGTGATATGACGGTGGCGCAGTACGCGGATATGTTCAACGAACTAGCGCGATTTGCGGAGCACCAAGTAGGAGATGAAGAGAGAAAGGCGAGACGATTCGAACAAGGGCTGAAGCCGTGGCTATTCAATAAGGTATCAGTTCTTCAAATTGATTCCTTTGCGACATTGCTGGAGAAGGCGATCATTGCAGAAGGTGGCAGTGAGACCTTAAGTCTGTATAACAAGGAGAAGAAAAGAAAGAATACTGGAGGAGAGAACCGTGCTGGAGGAAGCAGTAGTGGAGGAAGCAACTTGGGTAAAAGAAAGTGGGAGAATAATAAAAACAACAACAACAATCAATCAATTGGGGAATTTTCGTGGAGGTTTCAAGAAGAGGGATGAGGGATGCCCAAAATGTGGGAAGAACCATCAAGGTGAGTGCTGGAAGGGACGTGGCACTTGCTACAACTGTGAACAGGAAGGGCACATTTCTCCCAACTGCCCGAAGCAGAAAAAGATGCAAGGATGTTTTGCATGTGGCTCGACGGAGTACCGAATTAAGGACTGCCTGAGGAAGGGAAGTGGTGGAGGTAGCAACCAACAAGGAGGAAACAAACTGATGATCGGCAGACCGGCACAATCCAACCGCCCAACCGCTAGAACCTTTAACATGACCGTCCAGGACGCAGTGGATGCGAAGGACGTGGTGTTAGGTATAATCCTAATCAATGATATAAATTCTTATGTATTATTTGATTCGGGTGCCACCTGTTCTTTTGTATCTGAAGAATTTGCTAGTAGACTTAACACACCCCGAGAACGATTAGAAAATCCCTTGAACATAGAAGTTGCGAATAAGGAAGTAATCCCTGTAGAATACATTTATCGAAATTATCGTGCAAAAATTAGAGAACATGAACTTGTTGGGTTTGTACGAAATCGTGACGCAATCAAATTGCAAAAATTAGCAGAAGCATGGTATATCAGAGTTTAAAAAATTTCTATAAAACCATTACTCGGATCATCCTTTATGCAAATTATTAATTTAAAACGATAAATAAGAAGTTTATGGAATCATACCCTTGTAGAACGAAGATTCCATATATACGAGTTCAACTCCTTGTTCTTCGTGATCTCCTTGAATTTAAAGGTTAGATTACTTCCTATGATCAACGTTAGCCACCCAAGTGTTTAGCCTCTAGAGGTGATCCACCAAGGAAGATGAATTATAAAGAAGGAGGGTGGTTGGATTAGTTTTCTATCCTCTATGGAAAAGGAGTACTCTCCAACAATTAGAATTGCATCAACTGATATCTATTATAAGACTCCTCTTACATAGATATTGGTCAACCCTTCTAATCCTATTAGACATAGGATTTCATTTAATTAATTAAATTCCTTTAATTAATTTAGGCTTCCCACCACATTGGGAATAATTAATTAAATTCATTTAATTAATTTATCTCCTAATCTTATTAGGAATAAATGAGAGTACTAATATTAAATTAATTACTAAAATCTTTTAGAAATTAAAATAACAATAATTGTAATAATATTAATAAGACATCTCTTATTAATTTATATTTAATATTTTTTAAATATTAAATAATAAACATTAAGCTATTTAATTTATTCTATCACCATAGATTAAATTAATTACACTTAATGCATTATTACGATTATGCCATTACCTTCTTAAATAATTATTCTTCCTTTTATGGTGTGACCCTTTAGGTTCTCCATATTAAACCGGTTGTGAATAAATCAATTAGAACAATTCTAATCTTATTTAAATAAATAAATTAAGCTAATAATCTATTTAAATAAATACTATTTATTCTACAATAGGGATAAGCCTCCCTAGCGATCAACGACTTTTCAGATAATATATATTTCAACATTAATCATAAAAGAACCTGTGAGTAAATAGTTACCATACAATTCAATCCTTCCACCTTACAATGTCCCAATTAAATATAAGACATGGATTTACTGTCAAGTCTTATTTTATTTAATTATATGTATTTCGATTAGAAAATTCACAACTCCAAATAATGCAAACTGGAAACTCCTTTCTAATTTTATTCCACCTTGGCCAAGGATTCCTGGGTTGTCATTTAACGAATCACATAGTACATATCTCCTATTTTACTAGAGGTGGTAGATTCTTTATTGATCATTCATTATCTCCATATGTAACTCATTATACCCAAGCATTTTTATATACCCTAAAGGGCTTTAAGGAATAAGTCAAAGTATAATTCATTACATACAAGATACTATGATGATCTCAAGTCCAAGGATCACTTGTACTACTATCATATTAGGAATTCCTATTGACAGGCGAGTAAAACTCCATTAGGTATTTCACAGCGAGTCACGTTCAGTGAACTTATTCTCCAATAAGCACCTACATACTTGCTTTAGTGTCTCCACACAAATGATCATGAGATCAATCATCCTCATCCAATGAGCAAGCAACATATGTACCAATCTATCCAGATTTACTAACCCCCTTTTTAGTAATCCCACGATTGAGAACTATTTTAGTTTTAGTGCTTTCTAAGAATTTAGATCTCATTAGCATGATCATCATCATGATTCTAAAAGCATTGCTTAAAACTATGGGTTATTTATATATTATAAAAACAGCTCCATGTAGATAATTAAATGCCTTTAATAAACAAATATTTTTATTAATAAATAAATAAGATTGTCTCCAAAGTATATGCTTTATCATCATACATGATTAGCTTGTATGCATACTACTTTCAATCTCCCACTTGCACTAAAGCCAATCGCCATGGTATCTCATACCCTTCTTCTCTAAGTGACGATCAAACTGCTGTTATGTTAAAGCTTTTGTAAATGGATCTGCAATGTTATCTTGAGAGTCTATATGCTCCTCTTTCAATGATTTCTTTAATCAAAGTGTCGCAACACATGTTTAGATTCAAGATGAGACTTAGGAACTATTCCTAGTTCTGTAATAAACTTTTCATCTGAAACATCAACTTGCAGCTTCACTTACAGTTATATACGTTGTCTTTGTCACTAAACCAACAGCATTTTGTTGTTTGGAACCTTTCCAATTTACTGCACCATCTTTTAAGGTAACGACTTACCCTAAAGTGGATTTGCTATCGTCTTGGTCAGTCTGAAAACTTGAGTCTGTTTAGCACTCTAGTTTAATTCAGACTCATCATGTGATATGATGACATCCGTAGTGTCAGTTAAGTACTTTAAGATGTTTATCACTGTCTCACAGTAATCTTCTCTAGAATATGACTGATCAACATCAAGTCTCGTATATTTCATTGCATAGATTATAGTAACTCATGGGATCTCTCTTTTACTGAGGATAATTTTGAGAGATACACTCTATGGCTCATCATCATGAGGCACCTTTTGGAGTTTTCCTTGCTAAACGCCTTTAGCATCTAATGAATATACGTTTCCTTGGGTTAAGCCGAATATCCTTTTAAATCTATTAATACATATTTATATCCCCAATGCGGGATGTTCTACCCAAATCATTTATGGAGGAATGTTTAGACAACTTTATTTTGATCGATTTTAGCATAGAAATTTCATTCCCTATCAGTAATATATCATCAACATATAATACATGGAATGAAACAGCGCTCCCACTAACCTTCTTGTACACACATGGTTCATCCTCGTTTTTGATAAAATCAAACTCTTTGATTGTCTCATCAAAACGAATGTTCCATCTACGAGAATCTTACTTCAATCCATGAATGGATTGTTGTAGCTCATATACATGATTTGCTTCAACCATTGAAACAAAAAACCATCTGGCTGTATCATACATACATTCTCCTCTAATAATGTATATTTGAGGAAGGGCGTCTCCACGTCCATTTTACCAGATTAAGTAAAAATAAGCTACAATTGCAAGAAAAATCCGAACGGACTTGAGCATAGCTTCAAAATCCATTTTAGATTTTATAGTCATTTACCATTTCTCTAAGTCTTTATTAATCATAGTCTGTTTGTAATTCAATGGATCATCATCATCCATGATGTGTACCTCATCGTCATCCTCTATGACGAATCCATACCTTTTAGGTATCTTCGGTACTTTTCCAGATTTACGAATAGGGTGTTGTACAGTAGGTATTTCTACTTGGACAGGTTCATCCACTTGATCTGTAGTGATTTGTGGTTCTTGAATTTCTTCAAGATCTATTTTTCTCCCACTTGCCCCTTCAAGGATAAACTCCTTTTCTAAGAAGGCAGTGTGTTTCGAAACAAACATCTTTTGCTCAGTAGGATTGTAGAAATAGTATCCCAAACTTTCTTTAGGATATCCCACAAACGTGCAATTATTAGATCTTGTCCCTAGCTTATAATTTTGAAACTTTTTCACATAAGCTGGACATCCCCAGATCTTAACATGCTTAAGACCAGGTTTCCTCCCTGTCCACATCTCATATGGAGTCTTGGGGAGGTATTTTGAGGGGACCTTGTTTAGTAGATATGAGCCGTTTCTAGGGCATGACCCCAGAATGAAATTGGAAGATCGGTAAAACTCATCATGGATCGAATCATATCCAACAATATTCGATTTCTCCTTTCTGATACTCCATTTAACTGTGGTGTACCTGGTGGAGTCTATTGTGAGATTATACCATTTTCTTTGAGACAATTGAGAAACTCACCGCTTAAGTATTCTCCATCTCGATCTGATCGAAGAGTCTTAATACTCTTTTTCGTTTGTTTCTCTACTTCACTTCTGAACTCTTTGAACTTTTCAAATGATTCTGATTTGTATTTCATTAAATACACATATCCAAATCTTGGGTGATCATCAGTGAAAGTAATAAAATAAGAATACCCACCCCGTGCAATCGCTGTCATAGGTCCACAAACGTCTGTGTGAACCAACGCTAACAACTCTGTAACTCTTTCTCCTTTTCCACTAAAAGGAGATTTAGTCATTTACCCATGAGACAAGATTCACAAGTTGGATATGATTCATAATTAGATAGCTCTAAGAGCCCATCCTTATGCAACTTGGATAATCTCGTTTCATTGATATGACCGAGTCTACAGTGCCACATATAGGCAACTCTTTTCCTTTTCTTAGTTTGTTCTATTTGAAGTATATTTTCATGCAAGTCAAGTATATAAAGTCCATTTCGCAGATTTTCAATACCATATAAAACATTATTTTTATAAATTGAACAACTGTTGTTCTTTATTATAATTTCAAATCCAACCATATCTAATACAGAATTTGAAATAATGTTTCTAATGATATTCGGAACAAAATAACAATTATTTAAATAAATGAACTTTCCCGTAAGCAGTGCTAAACAATAAGTGCCTACAGCTAATGCAGCAACCTTTGCTTCATTTCTCACTCGTAGGACAACCTCATCCTTGTTCAGCTTTCTACTTCTGACCAGTCCCTTCAAAGTATTACGTATGTGAGAACCACAGCCGATATCCAATACCCAAGTAGAATTTTGACTTTCTGAAAAATTAATTTCAATCATGAACAAACCTTAATTGGAAGTCGAAGCTTCTCCAAGCTTCTTCTCTGCCAGAAACTTCTTGCAGTTCCTCTTCCAATAACCCGACTCGTTGCAATGGAAGCACATTCCTTTGCTAGCTGGATTAGGTTTCTTTTATTCCTTTATGTTCACCTTGCCCTTGGTCATCCGAGATCGAAAGAGCTCCTTAGATATCTCATATCTAGCAGTCCTACTTTGTTCACCATACAACTCTTTGAGGTGAAGCAACATAGTAGGAGCATCCATATTTTCATGCTGACGCTGAAGCTCGTTATTCATAGATGCGAGCATGATGCATTCAGCCATAAATGCGTCATTTTGCCACTTTACAATGGTGGCAATTTCTTCCTTAGATGCTAATTCTGGAACAGTTCCAGTGACAGGTGAATTTAGGACATAAGAAATCTTTTCAGCAGTGAGAACTATTCTCAGATTTCTTAGTCAGTCCGTATAATTCGACCCAGTAAGCTTATTAGCATCAAGTATACTTCGCAGTGAAATTAGTGATTTTGACATTTTTTAAAATTCTGCATGTGAAAAATAACATTTTTAGCAAACATTCATTCTATTAATTTTGCATACCAAAATAAATTTAGGTCTTTATTTTAAATTGGTATCTCCCACTATTTTCATCAACCTATATTACCCTCACTTATATAGTTCGACAATATCTAATTAAAGATTTGCTAGTGAGAATAAGGATCCCATTTCAAATGTATATAACCTTATGGATAGCACAACAAGCGATATACAGATAAATAGGTAGACAACTCTTGTCAATTACATCACCATGTAACTCCTTTTATTTTGCCTCTTAAAACATAATGGTCAAGTGTGTGCACATCCGAACTAAAATAATTGAAGTTAAGTTCAGCCTACCACTTCCATAAATTCAAAAAAAAAATGTTCGTCCTTATGGATAGCACAACAAGACTAGATCGTTCAATTTTCTTGACAAGCATCAAATGTGATTAATTAACATCTTAAATACGCAATACTCGCATTGTGGATAGCACAACAAGCTCATATTAAATATTTAATACTCTATTAATTTATCATGCTAGAAGGCAACGTTCGATATTCCAAATATCATTTGAATGCTTCGGACTTAATATAATTTCTTTGAGGGATTTTTTATTATTTGTCTCATCTTGTTTAGCGCGCATGCACATATATATATAAAATATGCGTCATTTTATTAAACATGTGAAGCATGTTTGTATAAAATATAATATATATAATACTAAGCATGCACATATAGAATACTATATTTTACCCTGATTGATTATGAACTTTTATTCTAGTTTGGTTCACTAGAGCCACCAAGTAAACCAAAATGTCAAACCTAGGAGTGCAAGAATTTAAATTTAAACGTAACTATTACATTTAAACCCGGGCTCCATACGAAAGGGTCTTCACTCGCTTCTTGCTCATTGGTCTCCAATTTTTCAAGATAATTCTAACTATTTCTATTACATTAAACTATTTAATTTAAATAGAAACATTGATCAGCAGTCAAGGGGAAGTACATAAGAGGGAGATAGAATTTACATCGAGAAAAAATTAGAGAAGACAAGGTACGCAGACCCTATTTAATAAAACTCATTCATTCAAGCATTCAACTAAAATAAAATCCAATCACATTGGTCAATAGTCCATAATCAACCCCATTTATTTTCATACATGTCACCATATGTATCAATAAATAAATATTCATCTCATGAATTAAAACAATCCATATATATATGAGTATCATTTAATGGGCAATTTTAAATTGCATGAAATCCAATTTCAAGATTAAAATAAACTCTTTATTTTAATTATAAAATTATTAAGAATATTATATATATATATATATATATATATATATATAATCGTATATATTATATATATATATATACTAACCGTCCGCTTTTAAAATCCTGCAGAAAACTTTTCGTAAAAACTGGATCACCTCATATATAATCATTATCTTATATATATATATAATAAAGGATTGCAGGACATATTCAGATGACCCTTTTTGAAAACCTATATATAAAATAACGGTTTTCAAGGTACTTTTCTAAAACGTGATCCTTTTGAAAACTTAATGATTCCACCGAATTCAAGCTGCAGTGAACAATTCGCCTCTTTAAATAATTCGAATTCAGCGAACAAAAGAAAGAAGAAAAATCTTTTTTGTTTTTTTTCTTTCTTCCATAAAAAATAATTTTATACAATTAATTATGCCCAATAAATTATACGAAATACATACCCATACATATATGGAATCAAAATAATTAATAATTGCATAAAGATTTGGCTTTGATGCCACTGTTGGGTTTGTACGAAATAGTGACGCAATCAAATTGCAAAAATTAGCGGAAGTATGGTATATCAGAGTTTAGAAAATTTCTACAAAACCATTACCCATATCATTCTTTATGCAAATTATTAATTTAAAACGATAAATAAGAAGTTATGGAATCATACCCTTGTAGAACGAAGCTTCCACAGGTACGACTTTAACTCTTTGTTCCTCGTGATCTCCCAAAATTTCCGGGTTAGATTCCTTCCTTTGATCAACGTTAGCCACCCAAGTGTTTGGCCTCTAGAGGTGATCCGTCAAGGAAAATGAATTATCAAGAAGGAGGGTGGTTGGCTTAGTTTTCTATCCTCTATGAAAAAAGAGTACTCTCCAATAATTGGAATTACATCAACTGATATCTATTATAAGACTCCTCTTATATAGATATTGGCCAACCCTTCTAATCCTATTAGACATGGAATTTCATTTAATTAATTAAACTCCTTTAATTAATTTAGGATTCCCACCACATTGGGAATAATTAATTAAATTCATTTAATTAATTTATCTCCTAATCTTATTAAGAATAAATGAGAGTACTAATATTAAATTAATTAATAAACTCCTTTAAAAATTAAAATAATAATAATTGTAATAATATTAATAAGACATCTCTTATTAATTTATATTTAATATTTTCAAAATATTAAATAATAAACATTAAGCTATTTAATTTATTCTATCACCATATATTAAATTAATTACACTTAATGCATTATTACGATTATGCCATTACCTTCTTAAATAATTATTCTTCCTTTTATGGTGTGACCCTTTAGGTTCTCCATATTAAACCGGCTGTGAATAAATTAATTAGAACAATTCTAATCTTATTTAAATAAATAAATTAAACTAATAATCTATTTAAATAAATAATATTTATTCTACAATAGGGATAAGCCTCCCTAACGATCAACGACTTTCCATATAATATAGATTTCAACATTAATCATAAAAAAACATGTGAGTAAATAGTTACCGTACAATTCAATCCTTTCACTATACAATGTCCCAATTAAATATAAGACATGGATTTACTATCAAGTCTTATTTTATTTAATTATATGTATTTCGATTAGAAAATGCACAACTCCAAATAATGCAAATTAGAAACTCCTTTCTAATTTCATTCCACCTTGGCCAAGGATTCCTGGGTTGTCATTTAACGAATCACATAGGATATATCTCCTCTTTTACTAGAGGTGGTAGATTCTTTATTGATCATTCATTATCTCCATATGTAACTCATTATACCCAAGCATACCCTTTTATATACCCTTGAGGGCTTTAAGGAATAAGTCAAAGTATAATTCATTACATACAAGATACTATGATGATATCAAGTCCAGGGATCACTTGTACTACTATCACATTACAAATTCCTATTAATAGGCGAGTAAAACTCCATTAGGTATTTCATAGTGAGTCACGTTCAGTGAACTTATTCTCCAATAAGCACCTACATACTTGCTTTAGTGTCTTCACACAAATGATCATGAGATCAATCTTCCTCATCCAATGAGCAAGCAACATATGTACCAATCTATTCGGATTTACTAATCCCCTTTTTAGTAATCCCACGATTGGGAACTATTTTAGTTTTAGAGCTTTCTAAGAATTTAGATCTCATTATCATGATCATCATCATGATTCTAAAAGCATTGCTTAAAACTATGGGTTATTTACATATTATAAAAATATCACCATGTAGATAATTAAATGCCTTTAATAAATGAATATTTTTATTAATAAATAAATAAGATTATCTCCAAAGTATATGCTTTATCATCATACATGATTGGCTTGTATGCATACTACTTTCAGAACTGAGCGTAGACTTGATTCCTATTAGATTGGGAGAATTTGATGTAATACTGCGAATGGATTGGTTGTACAACCATGCAGCTATAATTGACTGTCTGAACAAATGTGTGAACCTTCAGACTCCGAGTAAGTCTAAGATAGTGTTTTATGGTAGCTCATCGCTTAAGCAATCGTGTTGCGTTACGATGATGCAGGCCAAGAAATTGTTAAGGAAATTATGTGTAGGTTATTTAGCTTACATAGTAGATACTCAGAAAAAGGGAGTAGAAATTAAGAATATATCCGTAGTGAATGTATTCCAAGATGTATTTTCGGACAATCTGCCTGGTCTTCCGCCAGACAGAGAAATCGAATTCGTAATAGACTTAGCAACGAGAACGGCACCGATTTTGAAAGCTTCATATCGTATGGCGCCAGTAGAAATGAAGGAGTTGATAATACAACTACAAGAGTTATTAGATAAAGGTTACGTAAGACCGAGTGTGTCTCCTTGGGGAGCACCAGTGTTGTTCATTAAGAAAAAGAACGGATCGATGAGGCTCTGTATCGATTATCGAGAATTGAACAGAGTAACTATCAAGAACAGATATCCGCTACCAAGGATAGACGACCTATTTGATCAACTAAAGGGAGCGAAGTGTTTCTCAAAGATAGACTTACGGACAGGATATCACCAACTAAAGGTACGGGATGAAGACATACCAAAGACTGCATTTCGAACCCATTATGGACATTATGAGTTTTTGATGATGTCATTTGGATTGACTAATGCTCCGACAGTATTTATGGACTTGATGAACCGAGTTTTCAAGCCATACTTGGATAAATTCGTAGTAGTTTTCATCGACGACATCTTGATCTACTCGAAGACAGAGGAAGAGCACGCTGAACATCTGAAAATTGTTTTAGGGGCACTAAGGAAAGAGAAGATGTATGCAAAATTTTCTAAGTGTGAATTTTGGATGGAGAAGGTTCAATTCTTAGGACACGTGGTGGATAAGAATGGAATCTCAGTAAACCCTGCGAAGGTCGAGGCAGTAAGTAATTGGGAGCAACCGAGAACAGCAACAGAGGTGAGAAGTTTTTTAGGGTTAGCTGGGTACTATCAAAGATTTATTCAAGATTTTTCTAAGATAGCAACCCCGTTGACCAATTTGATGAGGAAGGCGGTGAAATTTGCATGGACAGACAAATGTGAAGAGAGTTTTCAGGAGTTGAAGAAGAGATTAAGCGAAGCGCCTGTGTTATCACTACCAGATGATGCGAGAAATTTTGTGGTGTATAGTGATGCATCACACAAAGGACTTGGTTGTGTGCTTATGCAGCACGACAAGGTCATTGCGTATATGCATCACGACAATTAAAGGACTACGAAAAACGATACCCTACTCATGACCTAGAGTTAGCGGCAATAGTTTTTGCGTTGAAGATTTGGAGGCACTATTTATACAGGGAGAAATGTGAGATATACACGGACCAGAAAAGTCTAAAATATATCTTCACACAGAAGGAGTTGAATATGCATCAGAGAAGGTGGTTAGAATTAATTAAAGACTATGACTGCGATATTCTTTATCACCCGGGTAAGGCAAACGTGGTTGCCGACGCTCTAAGCTGAAAAGGAAGGGAGAAGCTATTTCATTTGACGACTCAGGAGGAATTGGTAAAAGAAATGGAAAGATTAGAGATAGAGGTGAGAGGACCGGAGAGGTTTGAAGAGAAGTTATTTGTAATGGAAGCTCATCCAAAATTTTTGGATAGAGTAAAAGAAGCACAAGAGAAAGATGGGGAGTGAGAGAAAATCAGAAAAAGGATCACAGAAAATGAAGAAGAAAGATTCCGATTGGATAAAGACGGTATTTTAAGGTTCGAAGGAAGAGTGTGAGTACCAGCAGTAACCAAGTTAAGGGAAGAGATTTTGCATGAGGCACACAATACGACGTATTCCGTTCATCCGGGAGGCACTAAGATGTACCGAGATTTAAGGAAACATTTTTGGTGGTCCAATATGAAATTGGAAGTCGCAGAGTGCGTTAGTAGATGTCTGACTTGCCAACGCGTTAAAGAAGAGCACCAGCGGCCGAGTGGTTTACTACAACCGTTGGAAATACTAGAGTGGAAATGGGAGCATATTATGATGGACTTCGTGGTAGGAATTCCAGTCACACAGAAGGGATATGATGCCATTTGGGTTATCGTGGATCGACTAACGAAGATCGCACACTTTCTACCAATCAAGATCCGCTACAGTTTGAATCAGTTAGCGAACCTTTACATAAAGGAGATTGTTTCACGACATGGAGTGCCGGTGTCAATTGTCTCTGATCGAGATCCGCGCTTCACGTTAAATTTTTGGAAAAGCTTGCAACAGAGGATGGGAACACAGTAGAGGTTGAGTACTGCTTATTATCCTCAAACAGACGGGCAAAGTGAGCGAACTATACAAACGCTGGAGGACATGCTTAGAACTTGCGTGATGGACTTCAAGGGAAATTGGGACGACTATCTACCCTTAGTTGAATTTGCGTATAACAATAGTTACCATGCGAGTATCGGCATGCCACCGTACGAAGCTCTTTACGGAAGAAAGTGCAGAACGCCATTATATTGGGACAAAGTCAGAGAGCGACGAATACTCGGACCAGAGCTATTACAACAAACCGCAAATGTGGTGACAGTTATAAGAGCCAGACTAGTAGCAGCTCAAGACCGCCAGAAAAAGTACGCAGATTTGCATCGGCAGGACCGAGACTTTAAGGTCGGCAGTTTCGTATTCTTAAAGGTATCTCCATGGAAGGGAAAGATCCGTTTCGACAAAAAAGGAAAGTTGAGTCCAAGATTTGTAGGACCGTTCGAGATACTGAAGCGAGTGGGCGAAGTGGCATACAAAGTTGCATTACCACCCGAGTTGGAGCATATCCACAACGTGTTTCACATTTTTGTGTTGCGATCATACAAGGCCGACTATAGGCACGTGATTTCTTACGAGCCCATTCAAGTGGAGAAGAACTTAGCTTACGAAGAGATTCCTATCCAGATATTAGATAGGAAAGAGCAAACCTTAAGAAATAAAGTTATTTCATCTGTAAAAGTACTTTGGCGTAACCACGATGTCGAGGAAGCTACGTGGGAATTAGAAGATAGGATGATGAGGGACTATCCCCATCTATTTGTGTAACCTTGTAGAAATTCCGAGGACAAAATTTTTATAAGGGGGGAGGATGTAATACCCGAGAATTTCTATATATTATTAAATGAATATATTAATGAAAGTTGGATATTTATTTGAATATAAATATTTATGTGATATGAGATGAGTTAACTTAATTACTTCAAATTTGAAATGATGATAATTGAGATGAGAATGTGGAGTTTAATATAAGCTCGAGGAATGCCATGTGTGGCACAGTGATGAAAAGTATGTAATTTAATTCATTAAAGAAAGAATTAATTAGTGGATAATTGATTAATAATATATTAGTAATTAATGGTTATTATGAGTAATAACATATTAATGAATAAATGGGTAATTAATGTTTGAGGTTAATATTTATTCTATTAATTTTTTAGTGTAAAATTATGTAATCGTATATTGTATAGTAACTGCAACTATATAATATAATGTATAATGTGACCTTTTGGCATAACTATGTAATATATATAAACTATATTATAAAGTGTAGTGTGACACTTTAGTAAGACTACGCAATATGGAAATTATATTGTATGAGTTACATACATAAACATATGTGTCCATGTGAGAGGTATAGTACTTTAATGAATACTATATGGTATATTAAATTAAGGTGTGTGAATAATTAATAACAATAATTATTTTCATAAGTTACATAATTGGAATAAAATGGTTTATAATAATACAATATGTCACTATTCAATTAACTCATAATTTGACATTATTAAAATGTACATGGATTATATATCAATGTGTATACATGTACCTCAATGTGTTATCATGTAATGTTGTTGTGACATTTAAGTCCATGTATGCCCCTAAGTGAGTATAAGCTAAGGTATACATATATGTACTAAGTATATAGTATATGGTCTTTTATCCCCAACTTGCTATTGCTGAAAATATGTTTAGCTAGTCCCACATTAAGTGTCCAATTCCCCCCATTCTCTCATTCACGTGAAGAACAAAAAGGCTAAGAGTCTACTCCCTCTTCTTCTCCCAAAATCATTATAGCTCATCATTTTAGGGGGAGTGGGATTCATGATGCATATTACCAACTACTTACCAACTATCTAATGTCCAACATCTTCTTCCTTCATCTCTTGGTTTGTTTTCATGGACAAAGGCTTGGCATGGGTTTTGAGTTTTCTGTAAATTGAGCATCCCTCTTCATTTTCTATGTTGCAAGAATTGTGCTAAGTTAATATAGAGAGGGTGTTGTGAGTGTATACTCTGAAAATTGAGCAAGCCTTGTGCAATTTGAAGCTAAAAAGGTATAATGCTTAAACCCACTTGAAATTCAATTCACAGGAATTAGCCTGAGTTAGTTGAAGTTGAGTATGTGAAAGGATGCTAGCATGTTAGTTAAGTTAGTATGCATAATATAGAAGTAATGTAGTTGTTTACAAGCATGATTGTATAAAGGAACTGAATGTTGCTGAAAGCTCTGCAATAGCAGAACATATCTTGGTCTGGAACCGGAGTGGCGTGGTCGCGCAACTCCTTAGTACAAATGGGGCGCGGCCGCGCCCCTCTGCAGAAACTGTTGGTGATCTTTGTTAGGTCTTCTGATGTATTGAGCATGTTATATTGGCTAGAATATGCATATAAATCATCATGACATGTGCAATAAGGTTGCTAGGCATATAGTAAGTCATATTAGTTGTTTAGCTTGAATATTTCAAAGAAAGTTAAAGATTTGAAAACTAGTTTTAAATAAATATTGTGTAATGTATATTCTGGCCTTAAACATCAACGTATTAAGTTCCGATATGTCTTGACATGCGACCAATATGTTAGAGATGGTGTAGATTATTTAAGCATGATTTAAAAAGGGAAAAGTCTAATAATTGACTAAACTAGCTATGTGTAAATGAACTATGTTGTGAACGTATGAGCATGCTTATGTGGTCTAATTACCAGTATATGAAGACATGATATAAGACTTATGAATCTACCTTGCATGCTTAAATGATTTTGATAGCATTCTAATGGAAACGTAGAATTTCAAAGGTGAACTTGACGAACTATATGTCCCTTGAGTTCTGAAATTGTGAGCATGCTTAGGTGGTATGATTATGTATGAACAAGCATGAAATATGATATGTGTAGTAGCTTGGCATGCTTGGTGGACTAATATGAGATTTTTGAGAAAAACCTTAAGAGTTTGAAATCTAGTTGTTAATAACTATATTATAAGCATCTTAAAATTTATAACCATCATGATAGGATATTGTAGCCTCTAGACATGATCGACGTGAAAGCCTAGCTAGTCTTGTGTATTGTAAACAAGTTGAGCATGGTTAAGATGTGTCTAAATGAGATAGAACTATATAACTCGAAGTGCATGACCAAAATCACTTGAGCATGTGTAAATGAAGCTTATTGCCCTCATTGCATGTGTATATTGAGTAGACGTGAGAAGCCTTGTAATCAAACATGTTGAGCCTTGTTAATTGCAAAGTGTTAAGATTATGATTAAAATCATGATATAAGAATCAAACTCATTATAACATGTACGTTTATGTATGTTTCTGTAAGTGTTACCATTAGAGTGTGAGGGTGGGCAAGCTAGGCCAAGCAATCGGATTGTTCAGCCCTAGTTTGGACTGGGAGCCGCGCCGCCGCGCCACTCCCTAGTTCAAATAAGGCGCGGCCGCGCCACCTTCAAGAGGAGTCTGACTACTTTGTTTGTAATCTGAGATTGATGCATGCTTGTGTGGTTGTCCTAATCAATAGTACATGTCCAGTGTGGTAATCATGTGTCAATAAGCATGTTAGCGATAGAATTCTATGACAAACAAGTGTTTATAACCTTAAAGTCAAAATGTGATGACAAACTATGTTCCTTAATGTCATAGTGTATTAGAAATTGATTTCTGTGTTATGTGATGATATACATACAAGATCATACGATTATAAGAAGACTAACATTATATGAATTACGATTGTGTATCATAGCAATTCAAGATAGTAGGAGTACATGTTGAACTTATATGACTAATGTGTATACTTGAATAGGATAATATAAGTTCGTTGTGTGCTAGTAAGCTATAAGTTGATAATCTACGCATAAGGCAAGTATCCTAGACCCTTGAATTACTTTATTCAACGGATATTGTAAGCAAGTTTCTAACCTTACTCTTTATTGAGCGTTTATTAATCTTGTGCTATTATTGTCGTACAAGTAAGCTTTTGAGATTAAAATTCAGATATTTTGAATCATATACTTTATGGATAAGATGAAAGTCAATTTATATTCTTTGAACTTTAAATCTTGAGATTGAACTTATAATTGTTGTGATCTATGCCATTTGATTCGGCTAGATTTATATTGTTGAAAAGCGACCCAAACCAATTGATTGGTGCGGGATCTTGTGTTTAGCTGAGATGAACAACCTTCTTTGAAGGGAAATTATATTGTCGGGAGACCGACGTGCACACTTTAGTACGATTGAACGATATGCATACCGTAGGGTACTTTAGGCTGATCACCTATTGTACTTATTTTATTGGATTTTCAGTATATTACTGTTAATTCTAGTAGAAGTTCATAGTCCTTAATGACTGCTCAGTATTCAGTTATCTTGAAATCTTAAATTGATTTAATATTGAATCATATTGATATTATTCTGTCCTTAGCGACTGTTATTGAGAACTGTTGATATTCTTGTTATCCTTGAACTATCACACCTTGCTATATCTTTTTAAAGACTTGAGAACTATATTACTCACCCTTGTTGTTATATTACTTGCTGAGCAAACTTGTTGCTCATTCTTGCTTTCCCTAAAGTATTTCAGTTAAGGCAGAGCAGTGCGGACCCTCAGGTACAGACAACGACAAGGGAAAGGCTACTGAATAGCTTAATGTTATGTAGAACTTATGATTGTATTAAGACTTATTATATTATGTATTAGTTATGGTTATGTATGCTTAAGTTATGTCTAAACTATGTAATCAATGTTTAAGTTTCGAGACCTTGGGATGTGAATAAATTATATTAATTAAATATAATTTATTCTGTAATAGTTGTGTATTGTTCCGCTGTGCGATGCGACATTTAGTCGTAATATTTATTGTGGTGTTAGATATTAGAACGTGACAAACCGAATTTGAGTGACCAAGTGGCGGTCCGAATTTGGGGCCGTCACAAGTTGGTATCAGAGCTGTAGTTATAAACCTTAGGAACGAGTGTCCTTAGATTATAACTTAGGAGAACTTAGAAAGTTAGAAGGAGATAAAACTCATATAGAGTTTTCCTAAAGAGACTTAGTGTGTTATGAAATGTAATTTCATTCTATATAATGAACTTATATTTTATTTAACATTCTAATGGAGTTGCTGTTTGTTTGTCTTGTGTTTGTGATTGTAGGATGGCAGACACAGGGGTACCTAGTAAAGTGGCAGAGGAGGAGCCCAGGGATATACATGTAGTATATAAGGCACCTCTAAAGGCTATACCAGTACAGGCTATTACACCGTTCGAGTCTGACGACGACGACGAGATTAAGATAGAGTCCGATCCAGAGGAGGAGCCGATGGAGGACGAGCCGATTGGGGATGAGCCAGTGGAGGACTATGATCGGGGCTGTCTCGAAGGATTGATCTCAGTCGACTCTGTTCTTCCTTAGGGTTGTCTCTGAAGTTGATTTGGACTCCCAAAGTTGTCTCTAGGGATGATTTGATGCTTCAGGGCAGTCTCCATAAGTTGATTTGGTCTCCCGGGATTATCGTCGGGGTTGCTGTATCTCCTGAGGTTGTCTCTGGGGCTTCACTTGACATCCCCGTGTTGTCGTCGGGAGACTGTATCTCCCGGTGTTGTTGCTGGGGTTTCACTTAACATCCCGGTGTTGTCTCCAGGCGGCTGTATCTCCCGGTGTTGTCGTCAGGGTTTGACTTGACATCCCGGTATTATCAAGGTTAAAAGACTATTTTGCCCTCTTGCAGGGTTAGTAACATAAATGCAAAATTTCGAGTGTCTACATCTCTTTTATTGAGGACAATTTTAGAAAAATACACTCCATGGCTCATCATCATGAGACATCTTTTAGAGTTTGTCATGCTAAACGCCTTTAGCATCAAATGAATATACGTTCCTTGGGTTAAGCCGAGCATCCTTTTAAATATATCTATATAGATTTAAATCCCAAATTTAGATTATTTTACCCAAATCATTCATGCAGGAATGTTTAGACAACTTTATCTTTATTGATTATAGCATTGGTATGTCATTCCTTATCAGTAGTATATCAACATATAATACCAGAAATGTCACAGCGCTCCCACTGACCCTTTTGTACACACTAGGTTCATTCTCATTTTTGATATAAAAAAAAACTCTTTTGATTGTCTCATTAAAATGAATGTTCCATCTTTGAGAAGCTTGCTTCAATCCATAAATGGATTGGTGTAGCTCATATACAAGATTTGCTTCAACAATTGAAATAAATCCATCTAGCTATATCATACATACATTCTCCTCTAATAATATATATTTGAGGAAAGGCGTCTCCACGTCCATTTGCCAGATATAGTAATATCAAGCTACAATCGCAAGTAAAATTTGAATGGTCTTGAGCATTGCTTCAAAGATTTATTTTGGATTTTATGGTCATTTACCATTTCTCTAAGTGTTTACAACTCTTAGCGTTATCGTATATAACTGGATCATCATCCTCTATGATGCGTACCACATCATCATCATCTATGATGAATCCATACCTCCCAGATATCTTCGGTACTATTCCAGATTTACGATTCGGTTGTGGTACAATAGGTCTATCTACAGGTTCTTCCTTTTAACTAATAGTGATTTGTCGTTCTTGAACTCCTTTAAAATCAATTATCCTCCCACTAGCCCTTCAATGATAAACACTTTTATCTTAGAAGGTAGCGTGTTTCACAACAAACACCTTTTGCTAAGTAGGATTATAGAACATATACCTTAAACTTACTTTAAGATGTCCCACAAATCTGTACTTATCAAATCTTGTTTCAAGTTTATCCTTTTGAAACCTTTTCACATAAGTTGGACAATCCTTTTTGTTAACGTACTTAAGATTACGAATCCTCCCTGTCCATAACTCTTATGAAGTCTTGGGGACGGATTTTTGAGATTACCTTATTTTGTAGATATGCAACCGTTTCCAAGGTATTACCCTAGAAGATTACTGGAATGTTGGTAAAATCATTATGGACCGCACCTTGTCAAACAAGGTACGATTTTTCCTTTAGGATACATCAATCAATTATTATGTATCAAGAAACAGTCATTGTGAGAAAACCATTTAAGATGATCTTAAAACTTATTGCACAAGTATTTATTCCTCGATCCGATCGAAGAATCCTAATACTTTGTCAATTAATTTCACCTCTAAATTCTTTGAACCTTTCAAATGATTCAGACTTGTATTTCACCAAATACAAATATTCAACTCTTTGAATGATCATCTCATTTTCTTTCACTAGTTTGTTCAATTTAAAATTATTTTCATGTAAGTCAAGTATGTAAAGTCTATTCAGTAAATTGTTAATTATTTAAACTAATGGACTTGCCTGTAGGAGGTGCTAAACAATAAGTTCCTGCAGTTAATGGACCAACCTTTGCTCCATTCCCACACGCAGGATGACTTCCCATTATTTAGTTTTCTACTTCTGCTTCGTCCCTTCATAAATCTATATTTATGAAAACTATAGCCAGTATCTTATACCCAAGTAGAAACTTTACTTACTAAAAGATTTATTTCAATTATGAACTTGTATTTGTAAGCAAAACTTCACTAAGATTCTTCTGGTTAGCTTCTGCAAGATACTTCTCGCAGTTTCTATTCCAGTGTCCAGGCTTATTGCAGTGGAAGCAAACTCATTTGCTATCCATATCAGTTTTGTTCTTATTATCCTTTATATTTGCCTTTGTATTTACCTTATTTGAATTGTTCTTCTTTTCAGAGGATCCTTTGGTCCCTACCAGTAAGACTTGGTCTTTCTTGGTTGGAAAGTGACTCTCAACAGTTTTCAATATGTTTAAGCAAATCAACGAGGCTAACATCTAGCTTGTACATCTAAAAATTCACAACAATTGTGAGGAGGAGTCCGGGAGTGAGTGTAAGATCAAATCTTGGCTCAATTTTCCATCCATGAAAAAACCTAGTTGTCCTATTTGTAAATTAAATTGATCATCTTAAGGACATGTGTCTTTACTATAGTGCCATCGGTCATTCTAGATTGGAAGAGTTCCTTAGATATCTGATATCTATTAGTCCTACTTTCCTCACCATTCAACTCTTTGAAGTGTAGGAATATTGTAGGAGCATCCATAGTTTCATGCTGACGCTGAAGCTCATTACTCATGGATGCGAACATGATGCATTGAGCCAACTGTGCATCATCTTACTACTTTCTAAAAGTAGCAATCTCTTCCTGAGAGGCATTGTCTGCAAACATTGCAGGGATAGGTGTATTAAGGACATAAGATAACTTTTCAACCTTTAGAACTATTCTCAAATTTCTTAACCAAGCCGTTTAATTCGGTTCGATTAATTAGCATCTAATATGCTACGCAATGATAGTAATTTAGACATTGTAAAATTCTGTAAATAAATTTGTAATTAACAACATTATAGCATACATTATTTTATTAATTACCAAAATAAATTAGGTCTTGTTTTAAATTAGTATCTCCCACTATTTTCTTCAAACTATATTACCCTCACAATATATAGTTCGGCAAATTTAATTAAAGATTTAGTAGTGAGAATAAGGATCCTATTTCAAATATATATAGCATTGTGTGTGCACAACAAACTATGTATAAATAAATAGACAGGCAACTTTTGTCAATTACATCACCATGTAACTCCTTGTATTTTGCCTCTTTGATCATTATGGTCAAGTGTATGCAACCACAACGATCTTAGTTAAGTCCAACCCAGCATTTCCATATAAGTGAAAAGAAAACTACAACCCTTGTGTGTGCACAACAAAGCGGTAATGTTCAATTTCTTATAAACATAATATGTAATAAAACAACATCTTAAATATTTAATACTCACCTTGTGTGTGCACAACAAACTCATATTAAATATTTAATACTCTATTATTTTATCATGCTAGAAGGCGACGTTCGATATTCCAAATATATTTGTACGTTACAACTTAATATTAATTTCTTTGAGGGGTTTGTTATTAATTGTCTCATCTTGTTTAGCGCACATGCACATATATATATAAAATACGCTTTATATTAATTAACATGCAAAGCATGTTTTATAATATATATATATATATATATATATATATATATATATATAATAATAAGCATGCACATATAGAATACTATATTCTACCCAGATTGATTATGAACTTTATTCTATTTTGGTTCACTAGAGTCACTGAGTGAACCAAAAGGTCAAACCTAGGGGGTGCAAGAATTAAATTTAAATATAACTATTACATTTAAATATCAGGCTCCATTACAAATGGAGTCTTCACGCGCTACTTGCTCCTTGATCTCCAATTCTTCAAAATTTAGATCTAACTATTCCTATTATAAAAACTATTTACTATAAATAGAAAGCTTGATCAGCAGTCAAGATGAAGTACATAGGAGGGAGATAGAATTTACATTAAGAAAAATTAGAGAATACGAGGTATACAGACCCCATTTATAAAAACCATACATTCAAGCATCCAACTAAAATAAAATCCAATCACATTGGTCAATAGTCTATAATCAACCCCATTTATTATCATACACATCAACATATGCATCAATAAATAAAACATTCATCTCATGAATAATAAACATTCAATATATACATTGATATCGATTTAATGGGCAATTTTAGTTAGCATAAAATTCAATTCTGAATTAAATAAACTCTTTTATTTTAATCCAAATTTAAATCAAATTAAACCTTTTATTTTAATTTATCTATTTTTGAATAAAAATAAACTCCTTTATTTTTAATCAAATTATTTAATCAAAATAAACTCATTTATTTTAATTAATATGGAATCCAATTCCAAGTCAAAATAAACTATTTTATTTTAACTTTTAAAAACATTTTTGGGAGGAACGGACTATGTGGAATTCAATTCCTTATCAAAATAAACTCCTTTATTTTGATTAATATGAAATCCTATTTCATATCTAAATAAACTCCTTTATTTAAGGAAACATGGAATCCCTTTTCATAATTCACAAATAAACTCCTTTATTTTTAGGAAACATGGAATCCCTTTTCATAATTCACAAATAAACTCCTTTATTTTTAGGAAACATGGAATCCATTTTCTTAATTCACAAATAAACTCCTTTCTTTTTAGGAAACAAGGAATTCAATTTCATCTCTAATTCCAACTCTAATTAGTTAACATGAAATTAAATTCTAATTAAAATAAACATCTTTATTTTAATCCAATTTCAAATAAAAATAAACTACTTTATTTAAATTTAGAATTACTTGAAAAATATGAAATTTAATTATTTAATTTAAATAAACCTTTTATTTTAATTAGAAATCAAATTATTAAAAATTAATTTTCTTTTTTCTGGAGAGAGGCGCTGCGGCGGCGCTAGTGAACTAGCATCAGGCGTTGCGGCGCCACGTCATCAGTGTCAAAAAACACAGAGCTGGCGCTGCGGCGCCATGATTGTACTACAATCAGGCGTTGCGACGCCAGTCTCCTGAAACTGTTTTTCCAGTTCGCGAATTGTGTAGTTTTTCTCCAAGAAACATAATTCTATGCCAATAATTATGCCCAAAAAAATTATTCTAAACACATATCAAATCTGAACAATTAATAACTTACATAAAGGTTTGGCTCTGATGCCACTGTTAGGTTTGTAAGATTGATGGACGCAATCAAATTTTATAAAAATAGCGGAAGCATGGTAAATCAGAGTTTTAAAATTTTACAAATCATATACCCGGATCATCCTTTATACACAATTATTAATTAAAACGAAATAGATTAAGAATAAGATTCATATCCTTGAAGATTCTAGCTTCCTCAAGTACGAGTTCAACTCCAAATCTTTTTTTGCTCTCCTTGAATTTACCGGGTTAGATTTCTTCCTTTGATCAACGTTAGCCACCCAAGTGTTTGCCTCTAGAGGTGATCCACCAAGGAATAATGTTTACTCAAGAAGAAGGGTGTTTGGCTAAACCCTTGTTTCCTTCCCTCTAGAAAATGAGTGCTTTCCCAACTCTTGGAATAAAGTGTCTAACTTTGTTCCATAATAAGACTTTCTTATTTATAGATGTAGGCAAACCTCCTAAACTATTTAGGATTAGGGTTTAATATTAATTAATTAAACTCTTTTAATTAATTAGGCTTCCCAATCCTATTGGAAATAATTAAACTCTTTTAATTAATTAGCCTCCTAATCTTATTAGGAATATATATGAGAGAGAGAGAGAAAGAGTATATTATTAATTAATTCTCAAACTCCTTTAGAAATTAAATAATAATAGTAATAGTAATAATAATAATAAGACTCATCTTATTAATTTATATTTACTATTTCCAAAATATTAAATAATAAATATTAAGCTATTTAATTTATTCTATAAACATATATTAAATTAAATACACTTAACTTATTATTACGATTATGTCATTTGCTTCTTAAATAAATATGCTTCCTTTTATGATGCGACCCTTTAAGTTCTCCATATTAAACTGGTTGTGAATAAATCAATTAGAATAATTCTAATCTTATTTAAATAAATAAATTAAACCAATAATTTATTTAAATAAATAACACTTATTCTACAATAAGGATAAGCCTCTTTAGCGATCAACGACTTCCAAGATAATATAGATTTCAACATTAATCATAAAAGAACATGTGAGTTAATAGTTACCGTATAATTCAATCCTTCTACCATACATTGTCCCAATTAAATATAAGACATAGAATTACTGTCAAGTCTTATTTTATTTAATTATATGTATTTTGATTCCAAAATGCACAACTCCAAATAATACAAATTAAAAACTCCTTTCTAATTTCATTCCACCTTGGCCAATGATTCCTAGGTTATCATTTATCGAATCACGTAGGACATATATCTTCTTTTACTAGAAGTGGTAGATTATTTATTGATCATTCATTATCTCTATATATAACTTAGTACACCCAATCATACCCTTTGATATACCCTAAGGGTCTTAAGGGACATGTCAAAGTATAATTCATCAAACACAAGATATTATGATGATCTCAAGTCTAAGGATCACTTGTACTACTATCACATTAGGAATTTCTATTGACCGACAAGTAAAACTTCATTAGGTATTCCTAAGCGAGCCATGTTCAGTGAACTTATTCTCCAATAAGCAGCTACATACTTGTTTTAGTGTCTCCACACAAATAATCATGAGATCAATCATCCACATCCAATGAGCAAGCAACATATGTACCAATCTATCCGTATTTACTAATCCCCTTTTTAGTAATCCATCGATTGGGAACTATTTTAGTTTTTAAGCTATCTAAGAATTTAGATCTCATTAGCATGATCATCATCATGATTCTAAAAGCATTGCTTAAAACTATGAGTTTATCATATATTATAAAAATAGCACCATGTAGATAAATAAATGCCTTTAATTAAATAATATTTTTATTAATAAATGAATAAGATTGTTACAAAGTATATGTTTTATCATCAAATATGATTGGCTTGTATGCATACTACTTTCAGATTGATCTCATAATCATTTGTGTGGAGACACTAAAACAAGTATGTAGGTATTTATTAGAGAATAAGTTCACTGAACGTGGCTCGCTAAGGAATACTTAATAGAGTTTTACTTGCCTGTCAATAGGAATTCCTAAAGTGATAGTAGTATAAGTGATCCTTAGACTTGAGATCATCATAGTATCTTGTGTGTGATGAATTATACTTTTACATGTTTCTTAAAACCCTCAGGGTATATCAAAGGGTATGCTTGGGTGTAATAAGTTATATTATGGAGGTAATGAATGATCAATAAAGAATCTACCGCTTCTAGTAAAAGAAGAGATATGTCCTATGTGATTCGATAAATGACAACCTAAGAATCCTTGGCCAAGGTCGAATGAAATTAGAAATGAGTTTTTAATTTGCATTATTTGGAGTTGTGCATTTAAGGATTGAAATACATAATTTTAAATACAATAAGACTTGACAGTAATTCTATTTCTTATATTTAATTAGGACATTATATGGTGGAAGGTTTGAATTGTACGGTAACTATTTACTAAAATATTCTTTTATGATTAATGTTGAAATCTATATTATCTGAAAAGTCGTTGATCGCTAAGGGGGCTTATCCTTATTGTAGAATAAATATTATTTATTTAAATGAATTATTAGTTTGATTTATTTATTTAAATAAGATTAGAATTGTTCTAATTGATTTATTCATAACCAGTTTCATATGGAGAACCTAAAGGGTCACACTATAAAAGGAAGAATATTTATTAAAGAAGCTAATGGCATAATCGTATTAATAAGTTAAGTATATTTAATTTAATCTATGATGATAGAATAAATTAAATAGCTTAATATTTATTATTTAATATTTTAAAAATATTAAATATAAATTAATAAGAGGAGTCTTATTATTATTATTACTATTATTATTTATTTTTTGAAGGAGTTTGGGAATTAATTAATAAGATACTCTCATATATATATATATATATATATATATATATATATATATATTCCTAATAAAATTAGAAGGCTAATTAATTAAAAAAGAGTTTAATTATTCCCAATAGGATTAAAAAGCCTAATTAATTAAAAAAGTTTAATTAATTAATATGAAACTCTAATCCTAAATAGTTTTGGAGGGTTGCCTACATCTATAAATAAGAAAGTCTTATTATGGAACAAGGTTACACACTTTATTCCAAGAGTTGGGAGAGTACACCTTTTCTATAGAGATAGAATCTAGGATTTTCTCAAACACCCTTCTTCTTGAATTATTGTTCTTCCTTGGTGGATCACCTTTAGAGGCCAAACACTTGGGTGGCTAACGTTGATCAAAGGAAGGAATCAACTCGGTGGATTCAAGTAGAACGCGAAAAGAATTTGGAATTGAATTCGTACCTGAGAAAGCTGGAATCTTCAAGGATATGATTCTTATTCTTAATCTTTTGTTTAATTAATAATTGTGCATAAAGGATGATCCGGGTATATGATTTGTAAAATTTTAAAACTTTTATTTACCATGCTTCCGCTTATTTTATGCAATTTAATTGCGTTCATGAATCTTACAAACCTAATAGTGACATTAGAGTCAAACCTTTATGCGGGTTATTAATTGTTAAGATTTTATATGTATGTTGATATGTGTTTATAACAATAACTTTTGGGCATACTTATTGGCATAGAATTGTGTTTTGGAGAAACAAACTGCATAATTCGTGAATCTGAAAAACGGATTCTGCCCAGTGGAGCTGCAGAGCCTGCCTAAGGTTTATTGGCAGCGCTGGATCCGGGTTCTCGAAAAATAGGAGGCGCCGCAACGCTGGTTCTGGTTTCTGAAAATGGTGACCCGACGCCGTAGCGCCCTTTGCTAGTCCATTAGCGGCGCCGCATCGCCGGTCACTTAGAAAAGAAAAATAATTTTTTATTATTGGATTTCTAATTAAGATAAAAAGCTTATTTTAAATAGAAATTGGATTTCGTGTTTTTTTTAATAATTCTAAATTTAAATAAAGTAGTTTATTTTTATTTAAATTTAGAATTAGATTAAAATAAAGATGTTTATTTTAATTAAAATTTAATTTCATGCTAGCTAATTAGAGTTGGAATTGGATTCCATGATAACTAATTGGAATTGAAATTGAATTTCATGTTTCCTAAAAAATATAAAAATAAAGGAATCTATTTGTGATTAGGAAGATGGATTCCATGTTTCCTTAAATAAAAGAGTTTATTTAGATATGAAATAGGATTTCATATTAATCAAAATAAAGAAGTTTATTTTGATAAGGAATTAGATTCTACATATTTTGTTTTTTCCAAAAACATTTAAATTTAAAATAAAAGAGTTTATTTTGACTTGGAATTGGATTCCTTGATTAATTAAAATAAAAGAATTTATTTTGATTTAAATTTGAATTAAAATAAAAGAGTTTATTTTGATTCAAAATTAGATTTTATGCTAATTTTAATTGTCCATTAAATCGATATCAATGTATATATTGAATGTTTATTATTCATGAGATGAATATTATTTATTGATGCATATGGTGATATGTATGATAATAATGGGGTTGATTATGGGTTATTGACCAATGTGATTTGATTTGATTTTAGTTGGATGCATGAATGTATGCGTTTTATTAAATGGGGTATGCGTACCTCGTCTTCTCTAGTTTTTCTTGATGTAAATTCTATCTCCCTCCTATGTACTTCCTCTTGACTGCTGATTAAGGTTTCTATTTAATTAAATAGTTTATGTAATAGGATTAGTTAGAATTATTTTGAAGAATTGGAGACCAAGGAGCGAAGGAGCGCTAGAAGACCCGTTTATAATGGAGCCCGGAATTTAAATGTAATAGTTATATTTAAATTTAATTCTTGTACCCTAGGTTTGATCTCTTGGTTCACTTGGTGGCTCTAGTGAACCAAACTAGAATAAAGTCCATAATTAATCTGGGTAGAATATAGTATTCTATATGTGCATGTTTACTATTATATATATTATATATTATAAAACATGTTTCGCATGTTAATTAATATGACGCGTATTTTATATATATATGTGAATGCGCGCTAAACAAGATGAGACAAATTAATAACAAAACCCTTAATTAAATTATATTAAGTTGTAACGTTCAAAGATATTTGAAATATCGAACGTCGCTTTCTAGCATGATAAAACAATATAGTATTAAATATTTAATATGAGTTTGTTGTACACACACAAGGCACGTATTAAATATTTAAGATGTTGTTTTATTACATTAAATGTTTATAAGGATTTGAACATTACTGCTTTGTTGTGCACACACAAGGGCTGTATTTTTCTCTTCACTTATATGAAAATGTTGGGTCTGATTTAACTTGGATCATTTTAGTTCGGATTTGCACACACTTGACCATTATGATCTAAGAGGCAAAATACAAGGAGTTACATGATGATGTAATTGACAAGAGTTGTCTACCTATTTATTTATATATAGATTGTTGTGCACACACAAGGCTATTTACATTTGAAATGAGATCCTTATTCTCACTAGCAAATATTTAATTAGATTTGTCGAACTATATATTATGAGGGTAATATAGTTTGAAGAAAATAGTGAGAGAAACAAATTTAAATAAAGACCTAATTTATTTTGGTAATTAATAAAAGAATGTATGCTAAAATGTTGTTTAATTACAAATTTATTTACAGAATTTTATAATATCTAAATTACTATCACTGCGGAGCCTATTAAATGTTATTTAACCGGACTGAATTAAAAGGATTGGTTAAAGAAAAATGAGAATAGTTCTCAAAGCTGAAAAACTATCTTATGTCCTTAATACGCCTATCCCTGCAATGGTTGCAAACAATGCCTCTAAGGAAGAGATTGCTACTTTTGAAAAGTGGTAAGATGATGCACAGTTGGCTCAATGCATCATGCTCGCATCCATGAGTAATGAGTTTCAGCGTCAACATGGAACTATAGATGCTCCTACTATACTTATGTAATTCAAGAAGTTGAATTGTGAGGAGAGTAGGACTAATAGATATCAGATATCTAAGGAGCTCTTCCGATCTAGAATAATTGATGGCACTACAGTACAGACACATGTCCTAAGATGATCAATTTGATTGAACATTTAGGACAACATGATTTTGTCATGGATGGAGAGTAGAGCCCAGATTTGATCTTGCACTCACTCCCAGACTCCTTCTTATAATTTTTGTGAATTTTCCACATGAACAAGCTTGATGTCAGCCTCGCTGATTTGCTTAACATGTTAAAAAATTGTTGAGAGTCACTTTCCAACCAAGAAAGACCAAGTCTTTTTGGTAGGAACCAAAAGATCTTTTGAAAAGAAGAACATTCAAAGAAGGTAAATAGAAAGACAAATACAAAGAATAATAAGAACAAAACTGATACGGATAGCAAAGAAGTTTGCTTCCACTACAATAAGCATGGACACTGGAATATAAACTGCGAGAAGCATCTTGCAGAGGCTAACCATAAGAAGCTTAGTGAAGCTTCGGTTAAATATATAATTTTGTTCATGATTGAATAAATCTTTCAGTAAGTAAAGTTTTTACTTGGTATTGGATACCGACTATGGTTCTCATAAATATAAATTTATGAATGGACCAAATAGAAGTAGAAATCTAAACAAGGGGAAGTCTTCATGCGTATAAGGAATGGAGCAAAGGTTGGTCGATTAACTGCAGGAACTTATTGTTTAGCACCGCCTACGGGCAAGTCCATTAGTTTAAATAATTGATATTATATTCCAACATTTATAAGAAATATTATTTCAAGTTCTGTATTGGATATGGATGGTTTTGATATTATAATAAAGAACAATAGTTGTTCTATTTATAATAAAATGTTTCATATGGTGTTGGTAATTTACTGAATGGAATTTACATACTTAACTTACATGAAAATAATTTTGCAAATTGAACAAACTAGTAAAAGAAAAGGAGATGATCATTCAAAGAGTTGAATATCTGTATTTGTTGAAATACAAGTTTGAATTATTTGAAAGGTTCAAAGAATTCAAAAGTAAAACTAATTGGCAAGGTATTATGATTCTTCAATTGGATCGAGGAATAAATATTTGTGCAATAAGTTTTAAAATCATTTTAAATGGTTTTCTCACAATGAACGCTTCCTGATATATAATAATTGATTAGTGTATCTAAAAGGAAAAATCGTACCTTGTTGGACATGGTGCGGTCCATAATGATTTTACCGACATTCTAGTATTCTTCTGGGGTAATGCCCTAAAAATGACTGTATATCTATAAAATAAAGTAACCTCAAAATCCGTGCCCAAGACTTCATAAGAGTTATGGACAGGGAGGATTCTAATATTAAATATGTTAAGATAAAGGGTTGTTTAGCATATGTGAAAAGGTTTTAAAAGAATAAGTTTGGGACAAGATTTGACAAGTACAGATTTGTGGGACATCCTAAAGTAAGTTTAGGATATATGTTATATAATCCTAATTAGCAAAAGGTGTTTGTTGCAAAACACGATGCCTTCTAAGATAAAAGTATTTATCATTGAAGGGCTAGTAGGAGGATAATAGATCTTGAAGGAGTTCAAGAACCACAAATCACTATTAGTCAAAAGGAGAAACCTATAGATAGACCTATTGTACCATAACCGAATCGTGAATTTGGAATAGTACTAAAGATACCTGGGAGGTATGAATTCATTATAGATGATGATGATGAGGTACACATCAAAAAAGATGATTATCTAGTAATAAAAGATAAGGCTAAGAGTTGTAGACATTCAGAGAAATGGCATATGGCCATAAAATTCGCAATAAATCTTTAGAGTAAATGGCAAGGTGAAACCTTTAAGGCCAAATCAGTTTGGAAAAGGTTTTCAAATAAATTCAAGGAGTTGACTGTGATAAAATCTTATTACCGGTAGTAATGCTCAAGTCCATTTGGATTTTACTTGCGATTGCAGCTTATTATTACTAAATTTGGCAAATAGACATGGAGACGCCCTTCCTCAAATATAAATTATTAGAGGAGAATATATGTATGATACATCCAGATAGATTTATTTCAATGGTTAAAGCAAATCATGTATATGAGCTACAAGAATCCATTTATGGATTAAAGAAAACTTCTCAAAAATAAAACATTCATTTTGATGAAGACAATCAAAAGAGTTTGATTTTATCAAAAACGAGAATGAACCTAGTGTGTACAAAAGGGTCAGTGGGAGCGCTGTGACATTCCTAGTATTATATGATGATATATTACGAATAAGGAATGACATACCAATGCCATAATCAGTACAAATAAAGTTGTCTAAAAATTCCTCCATGAATGATTTGGGTAGAACATCTTATATTTTTTAGGATAATGATCTATATTGATAGATTGAAAAGGATGCTCGATTTGACCCAAGGGACGTATATTCATTTGATGTTAAAGGTGTTTAGCATGACAAAATTCAAGAAAGGTCTTATGATGATGAGCCATGGATTGTATCTCTCTAAATTGTCCTCAATAAAAGAGAGATCGAATGATTTAATATCATGTATGCAATGAATTGTACGAGACTTGATGTTGATCAGTCATATTCTGGGGAAGTTCAATGTAAGAAAGTGAAAAATATCTTAAAGTACTTAACCGACACTAAATATGTGATCATAATTCATGGTGGGTTTGAATAAAACTAGAGGACTAAAAGAATCATGTTTTTTCAGACAGACCAAGACGACAACAAATCTACTTTAGGTTGAAGAGTTACCTTAAACGGTGGTGCTATGAATTGAAAAGGTTTTAAACAGCAAAGAGTTGCTGGTTTAGTGACAAAGACAAACTATATAACTGTAAATGAAGCTGTAAGTTGATGTTTCAGATGAAAAGATCATTTCAGAACTTGGAATAGTTCCTAAGTCTCATCTTGGATTCAAACATAAGTTGCGGCACTTTCATTTGATTAAAAAAATCATTGAAAGAGGAGAAGTCACTATAGAGATAGTGAACTCTCAAAAACGACATTGCATATCCATTTACTAAAGTTATCCAACAGCAGGATGATCGTCACTTAGAGAAGCAGGGTATGAGATACCATGGCGATTGACTTTAGTGCAAGTGGGAGATTAAAAGTAGTATGCATACAAGCCAATCATATTTGATGATAAAAAATATACTTTGTAACAATCTTATTCATTTATTAATAAAAGTATTATTTAATTAAAGACATTTATTTATCTATATGGTGCTGTTTTTATAATGTTTGATAAACCCATTTTTTTAAGAAATACTTTTAGAATCATGATGATGATCATGCTAATGAGATCTAAATTCTTAGATAGCTTAAAAACTAAAATTGTTCTCAATCGTTAGATTACTAAAAAAGAGATTAGTGAATCCGAATAGATTGGTACATAGGTTACTTACTCATTAGATGAGGATGATTGATCTCATGATCATTTGTATGGAGACACTAAAGCAAGTATGTAGGTGCTTATTGGAGAATAAGTTCATTGAGCCTGGCTCGCTAAAGAATACCTAATGGAGTTTTACTTGTCTGTTAATAGGAATTCCTTAAGTGATAGTAGTATTAGTGATCCTTAGACTTGAGATCATCATAGTATCTTGTGTATGATAAATTATACTTTGGCATGTCCCTTAAGACCCTTAGGGTATATTAAATGGTATGCTTGGGTGTAATAAGTTATATATGGAGATAATGAATGATCAATAAAGAATCTATCGCTTCTAGTAAAAGAAGAGATATGTCTTATGTGATTCGAAAAATGACAACCCATGAATCCTTGACCAAGGTGGAATGAAATTAGAAAGGAGTTTTTGATTTGCATTATTTGGAGTTGTGACACCCCCAAATTCGGGTACTTCAAGTTTCACGGGATTTGGTGTTCACTATACAAATATCACCTATCTACTTACCCATAATAAGTGCAAATCATGCAATTGATAGAAATAAATCCATCATCTCCCCTTAAGGGGTTACAACATCTAAATAATAATACATAATCAATCCCAGGTCATACTTAATCTTAAATCTCTGTTGCGGAAACGTAAAAAAATAATAAGTCTTAAACATTACACATAAGTCTTAAACAAATATTATCAATTAAACAACAAGTCTTCATCACTTGTTGACTTTTCCCTTGCCTTTGCTAGTGGAAGGCTCGTCAGATCTTTCGTTCTTAACTGCAATGTTATTATTACGCAAGAGTGAGCACGATTGCCCACAAGTATAATAATATAACAATAATATAATAACATGCGAGTGAATTAAAGATTTCTAAATAATGATAACTCGGCTTTTAAAGCAAGAATGAATAACAAGAATCAAAAGAACATCTGAGGGACCTTGAACCATGTCCTAGGTTGTCAAGTATGTTTACATTTACACCTTTAACAGTCATAGACTATGGACTTTACTTCTTGTACTTAAGGGGATCAGCCCTTAGTACCCATACTGTGCACAAAATCTTAACACTAAAGCATCATCAATCCCCTATAATAGGGTTGTTCATCTCAGTTTAACATCAGAGTCCGCACCAAAGGAAGTTTGGTTTGGATAAGCTCGTTAATAGTTCTAGAATTTAGAACATTCATCAACTATGGACTAGTAGAATCAATAAAGGTTCGCTAGTCTTACAAGGTTCAACAATAATCGATATTCAAATTGAATAATAACTTCTCAAGAGTATACAATCGAATAAGTATTGTATAACTGGAATCATGCTTTTAAAGGTAATATAATATCTCATATAAAATCTCAACTTGACTAACAAGTATAAAAACTTGTATCATGATAATATTTCAAGAATAGAAAACTTGCTCAATAAAAGTAAACTTTGAGTTTAGTAACTTGCTTGACATAAGAATAAGGAATAGAACGCTTATTCAACTTAAAGAGTTTAGATAAGAAACTTGCTTAACGATAATGAGTTAGGGATAGAATACTTGCCTCGTGCGCAAGCTACAAATATAGTTACAATTCAATTCCTCAACGTCCTACATATTACATTATGCATACGATGTCGATTAGTTTCATAACTTCTATGTTCAACTGTTGAACCTTTCATTCAAGTTCAACTTACAACTTGGTTCCTAGTGTTAACTTATTAACCAACCACATAACATAAGTATGAATTCACAATATGCATATCATATAGGTATAGTCCTTCAAACAATCATAATCAAGTTTTACAATCACAATATTCAAATTCGCACTTAGTTTGTTAACTTGAACCTTCACATTATCTTATACATGTCAATAACTTAGTTTATTAACATGAACTTCAAATCATATAATATGTGTTAATAACATATTATATCATAGCATTACATGTTCATCAAGTCCTCAAGTATGTTATATCATAGTATTACACATGGCACGACGTTTCGACGTTCATTCGTCGCACGCCCGACTCGTCCCTCTTGCGTACGCTTAACATGCTCATGCAATTTGTCTAAAACATCATTGATTAATGTTAAACATCATTATATTTTATAATATTCATGTTTTATAACTTATAACAACATCTTTTATCGTCGAGAGCACTACACTTGTGTACGGGCATGTCCGACGCCCTCCGCTTGCCTCTGAATACGCATCAGTCACAAAAATGACCATTTTGACCCATGTTAAATACTTCAAATTGAAAAACTTAAAGAATAAAAGTTGTAGGTCTACTCGTTATCTTTCCGAATCATCCTTAATTGCCTTAATCGGAGTTTGTCTGAAGAAGTTATGCTTATTTTACTATAGGAGGTCAAAATAGTCTTGGTGTACACTTTTTACACTCCGGGCACCACCCACCCCCGCTGGGGAGGGGATTTAAGCCTACACAGCCCCGCTGGGGTGGGGCCCCATGCTGGTGGAACTCTGGTTCGTGATTTTGACAGTTCGTTGGCCCAATTATTTCCAATTAAATACAAATTAAACTAGTATCGTGATTTCTATGAAGTATAAACTTCATAGAAACATCATACAATGTTACTAACATATTTTTAACATCTTAAATCATGCAATTACTTGAATCAAATCATGAAATTTCACTGTTCTTGATGGTTTTGAAGAAAAACATAAAATTTGACGTCACGGATTCGTTATAACTCCGAATTCGTCCGTTCAAAGTTTGTTTTCTTTGGTTTAACATGTATTATCATAATTTACTGACAAATTTAAGTTAAATAAATAATTCATGGCATACAAATGTTCGTAAGGGCCATAAGGGTCATATATACAACTTTTATACTCTGTAATTTTTGAAAAAAACCCAATTAAAACATAATTACATGAAAATTGATGGTTTAAAAACATACATAGATAGTAGAAAATATATTATGATTATATCCTAACATTTATATACACATAAATTATCAATTCATGCATTGATCATAAAATAATTATTTTACAGAGAACTCAAAAATAGTTGTTAATGAAAAACTTTGATTATAGCATGTTTATATGAAATCGATTACTCTAACATATGAACATATGATATAAATCATATTATTAACATATAATAACACATATATGATTTAATCATAAAATTGTTCTTTACAGAGAACTTTAAAACACTTTTCATGGAGAAAACATAAGAATGTGAATTATAACCAGGGAGATGAAGAGATTACCCTTGTTAGTTTCTTTAGGTGATGATGATTACTCTAGAATCTCTACCCTTCTCTTTAACTCACAAATTTTTTTCTCTCTAAAATTCTCTCTAGTTTCCTCTGATGGAAAGTTACGTTATATTAAACAAAGGAAGTCTGATATAGCTATACACGTCTGATAATAAATAAGTATACGTATATAATAAACTGACAACGTAATGGTCAGTTAACCCATAATGGTTAACTGTCCCAACTTCTCATAGGGCCTTCTTTGGCTAATCATTTATATCTCCTTTCCATTTAATTTAATTAACTTGTTATCATATAGTTTAATAATGTCACACCTTTATTAATCAAATAATCTTATTTAAATTAATTAAACAAAATAGAACAATTCCATATTAAATCACATAATTAAAATCCTCATTTATTAATTATGTAAAATCTTTAAATCTCTAATTAATTGTTAAATTAATTAGAATAACATTATGCTTATTAATTAATTCATTTAATCAAATAAGCTCAATTAAATACATACTTTGATAAATAAAATTCTTCACATTAATTTAATCAATTTAACACATATAATTAAATTAATCTACCACAATTTTATCAATTAATTATTTGACTCAATAATTAAATCATCGAAAAATATTTATTTTAATTCAATAAATATTTAAATCATATTACAAAATCTCGTTCGTCACATCTTTCCCCCCTTAAAAGGATTCTGTCCCTAGAATCACGGTTCAATTAAATTTTATCCCGTTAAATTCTCCCCCCTTACAAAGATTCTGTCCCCATAATCATTTACACATAAATTAAGCAAGTAAATGTGGGTAATTCTTCATCATATACTCTTCGAGTTCCCACATAGCCTCTTCAGCGTTGTGGTTTCTCCAAATTACCTTAATAGAAGGTATAACTTTATTTCTGAGAACTTGCTCTTTTCTGTCAACAATCTGAACAGGAATTTCTTCATAGGATAAGTCTTTCTCAAAATATAGGGATTCATATTCAATCACAAGTTTGTAATCGGGTTTGTAGGGCCGTAAAACTAAAACATGGAAGACATTGTGGACATTTTCTAGCGCCGGAGGTAAGGCTACCTCATATACGACTTCTCTAATCCTTCGTAGAACCTCAAAGGGTCCAATGAACCTCGGGCTCAATTTTCCCTTCTTACCGAATCTGATCTTTCCCTTCCAGGGAGAGACTTTCAAGAATACAAAGTTACCCGATTCGAACTCCACGTTCTTACGGTGTGGATCGTCGTATTTCTTCTGTCTATCCTGAGCTGCTACCAGTCTTGTCCGGATTACTTTGACTATCTCTGCTGTTTACTATACCAGTTCTGGTTATAGTAACTTTCTCTCGCAAACTTCATCCTAGTAAAGTGGAGTTCTGCACTTTCTGCTGTACAACGCTTCGTAAGGCGGTATGTCAATACTAGCGTGGTAACTGTTGTTGTAACCGAATTCAATGAGCGGTAAGTGATCATCCCAATTTCCTTTGAAATCCATGATGCATGCTCTCAACATATCCTCCAATGTCTGAATCGTTCTTTTGCTCTGCCCGTTTGTTTGAGGGTGATATGTCATACTCATTCTCAACTGCATCCCCATGCACTCTTGTAGTCGCTTACAGAAGTTCGATGTAAAGCGCGGATCCCTATCAGAAATAATTGACACCGGAACTCCGTGCCTCGAAATAATCTCTTTCACATATAACCTTGCCACTGGTCTAAGTTGAATCTGATAATGATCGGAAGGAAGTGTGCGGATTTCGTCAATCGGTCAACGATAACCCATACTGCGTCGTAGCCTTTCTGAGTTGTCGGAAGGCCAACCACAAAATCCATTGTAATATGTTCCCATTTCCTTTCTAAGATCTCTAAAGGTTGTAGCAACCCACTCGGCTTCTGATGTTCTGCTTTTACTTTCTGACATGTCAGACACTTTTTAACACACTCTACAATATCTCGTTTCAGATTCGGCCAATAGGAATGTTGTCGTAGATCTTGATACATCTTGGTATTACCAGGGTGAATAAAATATCGTGAGCTATGAGCCTCACTCAAAATGTTTTCCTTAATCTCTGGCACTGGCGGTACCCAAACTCTACTATCAAATCTCAACAGTCCCTCACTGTCTATCTTGAATCTCAGTTCGGTTCCTTCAGATATCTTCTTTTTCACCTTCTCACATTCTTTGTCCTGAAGTTGAGCTTCCTTAACTTTAATCAGTAAAGTTGTACCAGCCTATATCTGGAACAGCTTTTCGTCAATCTCCATCGGATACTGCACTTCCAATTCTAGCTTTTCCATCGCTAAAATTAGCTCCTCCTGAGCGGTCAACATCATCAACTTCTCCCAACCCTTTTTTCTTAAGGCTTCGGCAACCACATTTGCTTTACCCGGATGGTATAAGATCTCGCAGTCATAGTCCTTAATTAACTCCAGCCACTTTCTCTGGCGCATATTCAAGTCCTTCTGTGTAAAAATATATTTCAGACTCTTGTGGTTTGTATATATTTCACACTTCTCCCCATAGAGATAGTGTCTCCAGATCTTCAAACCAAATACCACTGCAACTAACTCCATGTCATGGGTCGGATACCCCTTCTAGTCGTCCTTCAATTGTCGTGACGCATATCCAATGACCCTTCTATTTTGTATAAGCACACAGCCTAGTCATTTATGCGACGCATCACTATAAACCACCAAATTTCCTGTGTCATCCGGAAGAGATAACACATGTGCTGTACTCAACCTCTTCTTAAGTTCTTGAAAGCTTTCCTCACACTTTTCTGTCCAAACGAATTTCACAACTTTGACTTTTGAAGGATCTACCGAGATTCCGTCCTTATCAATTACATGCCTAAGAACTCTACCTCTCTATCGGTCGAAAGTTCTGGCTGATCATCTGGAACTGCATCCATGAAATTTCTCACGACTGGTATTTCTTCTAACTTTGGGTTCTCTTTACGACTATTGACTATGTAAGCTAAATATCTTATTCAGCCTCGTCTCAATAACTTTCTGGCCTGCATCATCGTCAGACAACTCGCTTGTCTAGGCGACTTGCTGCCATAAAACACAACCTTTGACAGAGTCATAAGGTTAATATACTTTCTCTGGCAATCAATTATAGTCCCATAATTAAAAAGCCAATCCATTTCCAAGATATCGTTGATTTTCCCAAGTCTAATCGGAGTAATATCTACGCTCATCACATTACCCTTACTATTCACCCTATAGTTCTTGTGTACATATTTAACATGGATCACTTCCCTATTTACAATCTCTATGTTCATAGGGTATTCTCACTCGTCTTTAGGAAATCCTAAGTTCTTAGAAAAGTCATCGGACATAACTAAACAAGTAGCACCCGAATCAAATAATACATAAGCATTAACTTTATTGATCGGAATGATACCTGACACCTCATCGTGAGACTGCGCAGCATCCTGCACTGTCATGTTAAATGTTCAGGCGGTAGGTTGATTTGTTGCGGTTGGTCATGCAATCGTCAGGGCGTTGCCATTGTTGCTTCCCATGTTTCCTGTAACGAATGAGAATTGTATATATTAAATTTTAATATTTATTGAATTAAATAAATATTTTAATTGATTTATTTATTGAGTTAAATAAATAAATTATGTGATTGTTGTGGAGTAATTTAATAAAGTGTAATATGTTAATTAAATGAATATTTAATATTTTATTTAATTACTGTGTGATGATTTTATGGTACCGTTCTAATTTAATTGAGATAATTGAACTAGATGTATTTTATGTGATAATCGTTGCATGAAATTATAATTAGCGAGTAATTATAATTGGTATGTGGCAATTTTTATATGGATTATTGATGTTAGCTTTTATTTAATTAAATTAGAAGGTTGAAATTTAATTAAATAAAGTCTAACATTTAATCTATGTGTTAAAAGAATAAAAATGGTTTTAAATTAGTTTTACCCAAACGAGGCTCTTGCACTTGTTTTAATCTCGTTTTGCCAAACAAGGCCTTAGCTAATAATAATCTATTTTTAAAAAATAAAGTTGTTTTGCTAAACAAGCCTTATGGCTTTTTAAAATTCAAATTTGTAACTCAAGTATTAATTATAATTAATATATTTATTATGGGTTAATTAGTAGTTGTTAGTTATAGATATATTATATACGTATTATATGTATAACATGTTAGAGTTTATGCCCTAGAGGCCAATTCTTTGATGTAATTGCTTAACATTTTTAATATTATATTTGATTGCATAAATGAATTATTTTATTATGTTTTTTATTTACTACGTTATGTAAATGTTAGCATAATAAAAGTCCTTAGAATAGTGATACAAATTATATGGCTTCAAGTATGTGACTTGAACATAAGATCATATAATTACAATTAGTATCATTATTCTTAAATGTCTCTAGTCGAGTGTCATTGTTAATGGGATAACAATGATACATTGAGACTAGTATGTGGATTGACTGATGGCCAAATCACATTGGTCATAAATATATGAGATATTGAGTCAATGCATAGGTACATGTTAGAGAACAATGTACTGGACAGACCCACCATGAGAATTCTACGTGGAGCATTATGCAAAGTGTCATAAGCAATTCTCATAGTGACAATGATGTAATGATCCTCCGACCTGAAATCACTATATTACTACACGAAAATTTATGTACTTTGATATCATCAAAGGTCACCTTTAATAGGGTGGACAATAAAGGTGATTATTGGGTACATCATGAATCGTGTGAGGAATATGAGTGATCTAGATGGAATTTAACCCTCCTATATATTAGGGGTGATATCCGTAGGCCTCTTGATTGAGTAAGACTATGAAATGCATGGTCATACTCAAATAGTGATTTGTTTCATATAGTCTACTCATTGATCAAGAAAACTCAGATTAAATTATGAAGAGTATGACACATTCCATGACTCGAGTTTAATCTAGGATGTCAAGGTTAAAATGATTAAATTACATTGAAACATTGGTCACGAAAACGTTGCATCGAATCACCGATTTTATTATTATTTGGGTAGCAGTGATGCATTACTAGATGCCGCCCACTGTTTATAATTTTAAAATGTAATTTTAAAATTATTGCCAACATAATAATAACGTATAGGGCCACACACTTAGAACGTAATTAAAAGAGAATTAATTTAAATTGTAAGAATTTAAATATGTTAATATGACTGATAGTATTTCAATTATGAATTTAAATTAATAGGATAATTTATATATATGTATATTAATTAAGTAAGACTTAATTAAGATATAATATATATAAATTCAGATTTTACTTTTCAAATTGCATTTGGTTTTGGATAATTCCTTTAACTTCTATATATATGATATATCAGCCGTTTTAGGGTCATCATTAGAAACAAAACCCTAGCCGCTCTTAGAGAGAGACTAGAGAGAAAAGCTCCGAAATCCAGATCTTGGCGGCTAGTACTGCAGTTCTCTTTGCTGCAGATTGTGTGACGATTCGCGGGGCGTTCGTGTGGATACCGTAGAGACGCAGTTCGTTTGGATTGCGTTGAAGATTTGAAGCTGTTCCAGAATTTCCATCGTCTCCATTCAAGCTTGGATAATCCGTAAAATAAATCTAAACCTCTGAATTAATATGTTTTCGCATGGATCCTGTTTTAGGGTTTTGGAAAATTTAAATTTTTGCTGCGTTTATGTGCCGAAATCCCTACATATCAGTATACGTTAGTTAAACAAGAGTTAGTTAGTGTTATAGAAAACAAATAAAGAACAGAGAAAAGATAGAGAGAAAGAAGGAAGAGGAAGAGGAAGTTTGAGAGAATCAAACACACCACCATCATCATCTTCATCTTTTCTCCTAATCAAAGCTAGAAAGGGTATAATCTTAACTCCATGATTTCTAAATTATGTTCTTCAGTGTTTTCATAGTTTAGGACTTCTTTGTAAAATTAGTTTTCATAAAATTGATGTAAACATAAAATTTATATGTGATGTGTTATAACATGTTTATATATGATTCATATAGTTGTCTAAGTGGTTAAATTCTCGTAAATACGATGAACATGAAGAACTCATGTTCATAGTAATTTAGAGTGAACTTATTTTTGAAAATAGTCTTTAAATTATCAAAATTGGTGGTTGATTATGCTTTGTTATGAAAATTGATCATGGAGTATGATATTATGTTAAGAAATAAAGTTAATACAATTGGAATTACATGAATTGGTTTAAAAACGAACTCACAGTATCAATTTTCGTTAAGAACGCTTAACAATGGTGTTTTCTTCAAAAAATCATGAAAATTTTGTTTTGATTATGTGTTGTAGTATTTATGTATGTTAAAATCATGTTAAGAGTCTAAGATTTTGTTTCATAAAGTTTCATGTATATTATGTTGATAAAAATCGGACTTTGGTGCGAAGAAATAAGACAATTGGGTTATTTCTCTGTACAATCGCGAGCTGGGGGGGATCCCACCAGAGGGGGCCAGGGGCGGACAGAGGGGGCCAGGGGCGGAGGGAGGGGGCTCCAGGGGGGTCCACAGACCCCCCGGCCGCTGAAAAAATTAGTATGTAGTAGGTATGTGGGTGGGTTCAGCCTGAAATCCAGTAATGGTGGGGTCCGGGGAGCTCTGCGTGCGCTGGGAAGAAGAAGAAAGGGGAAGAAGAAGAAGAAGAAGAAATAAAAAAAATATAACTTTATAATTATGTAGCCTACGCATAATATAAATGTTGACATATTAATAAATTTTTATCCGTTTGCAATTGTAAAATGGTCAAAGAAATGAATCTCTAATTTAAAAAGGAAGAAGTACTAATAATTTACCTAGATTTTTTGCATCTTTTTGACACTTTTGGAGGCAGGTCGTCTAACAAACTTTATTAAATAATCTATTTATTTTGCAAGAGAAAAAAAGAGAGTTCCATTTATAAATTTTGCAAACACTAACTACTTTTCATTTTATATATGTATACTTTTTAAAATAATAAGGTGTTTATTCATTAATAATGTCATTATATACATGAATATAACTAAGTGATAGGATTTATTTTTTTTGAAACGAAAGGAGTATTTCTGTTATTTAAAAATAATAATTACTTCGTTTCACAAACTTTATTTATAAAATTTATCAATATTAAATATGTATTTTTGTTCTATATCTATCTCAAGTGAATAGGTTGTTAGGTTAACATTAACCACACTATATTAAAATATGATGATAATATATACCCATCACTACAAAAATAATTATTTTTATACTCTTTTTAAAAAGAGTAATGGACGTGTTTGATCTTTTCAATATTTTTCTATTTGTGAAGCGAAGTAAATAACAGAGGAGGTCTGTATATTGGAGGGTCTGGTAGAAACAGAGGAGGAGAGGAGAGGAGAGAAGAGAGCCGCTGCTATCGCCGGTCGTCGCGCCGACGCCCGCCCGCTGGACCCCCCGGCTTAAAATCTCTGGCTACACCACTAGAGGGGGCCCCCGCCCCAGCGGGGCTTTAATCCTGAGATGACCCGCCCCAGCAGGGCTTCATGCTGTCCGAGAATTTTAGTTTGGTTCCAAGTGGTTTTTGTGCAGTACTTGTTTAGCTAACTTAATGTGATGACATGTTAAATGTAATATACAATGAGATAACATGCTTTCGATATGTTTAAGATAATTTGAAGTCTTATGTGAATATGTTATATATGTACTTGGATATTATTGTCATAAGGTACTATACGATAGTTTAAAATGTTATGTGCGTATGTTGTGCATGTTGTGAGTGTAGACTCGTGTATGTGTTTAGTTAGTGACCTATGTTGTAAACCACATTGTGAGTTGAACTTAAGTAAGAAGTTCAACAATTTAAGCGTCATGGTTATGTACTAATTGATGTTATAAACATAATGTAAAATGTAGGATAATTGTGAAAATGAATTGTAATTATAAAGTGTAGCTTGCACTTGAGGCAAGTTTCCTAAACCTTTCTTTTACCTTTGTACAAGTCTTCTCATTGTATTCTTTCATTGAGCAAGTTTTCTATCCCGAAACACTTGTTATTTATATTGTACAAGTTTTCTAATCCTTACTCAATATATTATACAAGTTTGTTTCCGATTCTTAACTTGTTAATTATTATACAAGTTATGTTGTCTTCTAATATTCATATTGAACAAGTGTTGAAGTATTGTTGAAGTAATGCGATCTTGACTTATTTGTTCAAGCAAGATCTACTAATCTTTCAAATGCTTTAAGTTATTTCAAAAGCATGTTTAGCTATTATGAAGTCTGTTGTTATAGCTTACATTTGGTTCATAATTCTTATATTATCGAACTGTTAAAGTATTGTGAGTCAATTCAACTACTCCTTAGTTGATGATAGTTGAAACTCCAAATTTCCTTTTAGCTATCCAAACCAAACTTTCTTTGGTGCGGACTTGAATCAAATACTGAGATGAACAACCCTATTTATTAGGGGAGGTTACTATGCAAAAGCGTTAAATGTTTATGCACAATACCTGGTACGAAGGGTTGATCCCCCTAAGTACGAGTTAAGAGTCCATAGTCTATATGACTGTTAAAGGTTTTAAATAGAAATATTTATAACCTAGGACATGGTTCAAAGTCTTATGACCCTCAGATGATTTCAATATTCGAAATTCTAAATATTGATGAAAGAATTATTATTCAATTCTTGATTGTTGATCAAATTAAAGTTATTCAAATCTTTAAAGTTATTCAGTTATGTTATATTATTGTTGTATTTCAAGTGAGCTTTTGTTTGCTCACTCTTGCATATTTAATAATCCCTTGCAGTTAAAGCCGAGAATGTTAACGTATTGTCAACAAGAAAAGGTAAAGGCAAGATGAACAAGTAAAGACTTGTTGTCTTTTGATGTTGATTGTAATAAGATTTCATTTGTGATGTTATATTTCCGCACTTATTTGTTTATGTTAATGTTAGCAAACCTGGGAGATTTTGAATAAGGTTGTAATTCCTTTTTAAGGAAGAATTTTAATATTTATTCAAGGTTGTAATTTATTTTACATTCCTTATTTTTGGGTAGATGTATGTTTTATTTAGATAGTGAGCACCAAATCCCGTGGAAATGAAGTACCTGGATTTGGGGGTGTCACAGGTTGGTATCAAAGCCGTAGGTTATGAACCTTAGGTTGGGGGAAAAACATTAGATAGTAGCCTTATAGGAAGAACAAAAAGATAGTAGTGATAACCAAAGATAATAAACTACCTTATGTGCTATGTGTTTACGTTTAAGTATTCGAAGAGTGTCGATCGATATCACGTAATAATTGAACTTTAAAATTCTTTTGTCAGGATGACGAACGTTGGAGAGTCCAGTTAGGCTAGAGAGGAGTTACCTCAGATGTCGAGGGATGAGGAGCCCTGAGACATCCATGTTATCTAGGAGCAGTTGGTTAGGAGAGGGCCATCTCCATTGATCACCACAGTTGTTCAGGAGCATGAGCCGGTATCTGACCAAGATGATGAGGACGAGGATGAGTCGAAGGAGTTAGAGGAGGAGGAGGATCCCGAGGATGCTGAGATGTACGAGGCAATCTACGACCGCAACGTGGAGCTATATGGTCGAGTCGGAGAGCCCGAAGAAACCATACAGCAGCGGGATGAGATGATTGAAGAGCTAGACATCGAGATTGGAAACGTGAACTGGGATATAATTCACGCGGAGAGCGATAGAGACGATGCACGGGCCGAGCTTGCGAAGTTGAAGCACGACATCCAGGAGGAGTCAACAAAGCGTGTCAGAGCGGAGGAAACAAGCTTGAGGGCTACTCAATATGCCGATCGAGCTGAAGACGAGGCTGAAGCAAAGAGGGCCAAACTGAGCGAAACGGAATACGCTTTCCATACGGCTGTAGATAGGGCCCAGGATCGTGTCTTCTATTACCCATCTCAGTTCCAAGGTTTACCATGGTACGTGGTGGATCGTAGGACGGCATTCCGGGTGATGGAGGAAGAATGCAGAGAGGCTGTGCGACGTCTTAATATGCCTAGATAGTAGAGTCTTTCATTATCTATTTCTTTATGTTATTAATAAATGTAAATCCTAGTATTTGAGATAATAATGGGATAAGATAATGATGTAATCCTGCAACTTGTTCCAGTTCAAGAAAGATGATGTAATAGTAGAGATACAATCTATTCTATGTTTTAAAACTACGAATGAATTAATAAAGAAATTTATTGACGTGCTATGTGTTCAAATGTTAATTGAATTATTTAAAGGTTTAACTTGAACTTGAATACTTAAGTATTGAGTAAAGGATCTAATAAGTATATTTCTTAACAGAAAATGCCTCCTAGAAGAAGACCTACACGTCAAAACCTTGAGAGTTCGACGAATAACAACAATAATAACGATGGGATGAATCCGAACTCAGTTCAGTAGTTGGTGAACCTGCTGACAGGAGCACTTGCGAATCAGCCGCAAGTGCAGGGTACGACTTTTAAAGAGTTTAAGGCAATAGGACTGCCTAAATTCCAAGGATTGGTAAACCCGATAGATGCCCAAACATGGGTAATGGAGATGGAGAAAGTCTTTAAAGTGGCTAGGGTTAGCGAAGACCAGAAGACGACATTCGCGACTTTCATGTTGAAGTTAGATGCTAGTTTCTGGTGGCAAGCCAACAAGACTAGAGAGGGGGAAGGAGTGATACCGTGGGAACATTTCAAAGAGATGTTCTTTGAAATGTACTTCCCCGTTAGCTCGCAGGACCAGATGGAGGTCTAGTGTCTAGAGCTTAAGCAGGAAAGGATGACGGTGTCGGAATACGCTGTGAAATTCAAAGAACTGGCCAGGTTAGCTACATACCAGGTCAGTACCGATGCTAGGAAGGCGAGGAGGTTTGAGCGGGGACTGAAGCTCTGGCTATACAGCAAGATCTCCATATTCCAGCTGAACACGTTTGTAGCAGTGCTGGAAAAGGCCATACTCGCAGAAGGTAGAAGCGACGCGGTGACCAAGTTCAATCAGGATAAGAAGAAGAAGAGTGAGATGGAAAACAAGGCTGGCGGTAGCGGGGCTATCAACCAAAAAAGGAAGTGGAATGATAACACGTCTGCTAGAAGTCAATAGGGAAACCAATAAAAGAAGAAGATTGAAGCATGTGTGACATGCAGGAAGAATCATACTGGAGTGTGCATAAAGGGGAGGCGGGAGTGCTTCAACTGTGGTCAGGAAGGCCACATTACACCAAATTGCCCGAACCAGAAGAAGGGAGCTTGTTACACCTGTGGATCCAAGGATCACATGGCTCGTAATTTCCCAAAGAAGCCAGCTGCAGGGTCAACAGGGAATGGAGGAAATGGCAGCGGCAGCACTCTGACTATCGTTGGACCACTGCAGGTTGTTCAACCCACTGCCCGGACATTCAACATGACGGTGCAGGATGTTGTGCGGTCAAAAGATATGGTGTCAGGTATTATTCTGGTCAATAGTATAAATGCATATTTATTATTTAATTCGGGTGATACTTGTTCATTCATATCTGATGATTTTGCTAAGACCCTAGACTTGCTTAAAGAGGAATTAGTTTACCCCTTGAACATAGAGATTGCGAATAGGGAGGTTATTCCTGTTAGGTTTGTTTACAAGAACTATAGATTGGACAAAAAGGGTCAGGAATTAAGGGTGGATTTAATTCTGATTAAACTTGGGGAATTCGATGTGATACTGGGTATGGATTGGTTGTTCAACCATTGGGCAATAATCCATTGTCAATAGAAGACGATAAACCTTACGACTCCGTCAAAGTTAGTGTTCTATGGTAGCAAATCGCCTAGACAAGCGGGTTGTCTGACGATCATGCAAGCTATGAAACTTTTGACGCAAGGCTGTGCAGGATATCTAGCCTACATAATAGATACTCATAAGGAGAGTCCGAAGATAGAAGAGATATCAGTGGTTAGGGAGTTTGTGGACGTATTTCTGAGCGACTTGCTAGGCCTTCCGCCAGATAGGGAGATAGAATTTGTAATCGATTTAGCGCTAGGAACTGCTCTGATTTCAAAAGCTCCGTACAGAATGGATCTAGTCGAGATGAAGGAGTTGATGGTTCAATTACAGGAACTACTGGACAAGAAGTATATTCAGCCGAGCGTTTCACAGTGGGGAGTGCCAGTTTTATTCGTGAAGAAGAAGGATGGATCGATGCAGCTTTGCATTGATTATAGGGAGTTGAATAAATTAAAGAATATGTATCCTTTACCTAGGATCGATGACTTGTTCAATCAACTAAAGGGTGCTAGATACTTCTCAAAAATCGATTTGAGAAGTGGGTATCATCAGTTGAAGGTAAGGAGGGAATATATACCGAAGATGGCTTTTAGAACTCGGTATGGACATTACGAGTTTTTAGTGATGTCATTTGGTCTAATGAATGCCCCAGCTGCATTTATGGACTTAATGAATAGGGTATTTAAGTCATTCCTAGATAAGTTCGTAGTGGTGTTCAGAGATGACATCCTAGTTTATTCCAAGATCGAGGAGGAACACACTGAACACTTAAGGCTGACCTTAGAATAGCTGAGACGAGAGAAACTTTATGTAAAATTCTCGAAGTGCGAATTTTGGTTAGAACATGCTCAATTTCTTGGCCACATGATTGACAAAGATGGGATTTTGGTAGATCCGTCGAAGGTTGAAGCCGTGATTAATTGGGATCAGCCAAAGACACCATCTGAAGTGAGGAGTTTCTTTGGATTGGCAGGTTATTACCGAAGATTTATCCAAGACTTTTCTAGAATCGCAACTCCGTTGACGAATTTAACTCGTAAAATAATTAAATTTGTTTGGACAGAAAAGTGTGAGGAATGTTTTTAAGAATTAAAGAAGAGGTTGAGTATTGCGCCTGTGTTATCTTTACTGGCTAGTACTAGGAATTTCGTGGTATATAGTGATGCCTCACATAAGGGATTAGGCTGTGTGCTGATGCAGAATGTCAAAGTCATTGCCTATGCGTCGCGTCAGCTGAAGGATTATGAAAAAGGGTATCCGACCCATGATTTAGAATTGGAGGCAATGGTGTTTGCTCTGAAGATTCGGAGACACTACTTATATAGAGAAAAGTGTGAGATATACACCGATCATAAAAGTCTGAAATATATCTTTACACAAAAGGATTTAAACATGCGCCAGAGAAGATGGTTGGAACTGATCAAGGACTATGACTGCGAGATACTTTACCATCTTGGTAAAGCTAACGTCGTCGCCGACGCTTTAAGCAAAAAGGGTCTGGAGAAGTTGAATATGTTAACTGACCAGGATCGGTTGATAGCAGAGATGGCTATGTTAGAGCTGGAAGTGAAGTATCTAAAGGAATCGGATGAGAAGCTATTTGAAGTAACTACTGGTTCTACTCTGGTAGACAAAGTGAAAGAGGCACAACTTCACAAGAAGAGAATAGCCGGGGGTGAAGAAATCAAGTTCAAGATCGATAACGAAGGACTATTACGATTTAAAGGAAGAATATGGGTATCGCCAGTACCAGAAGTCAAAGAGGAGATTTTGAGCAAAGCTCACAGTTCAAGATATTCTATTAACCCTAGAAGTACGAAGATGTACCAGGATCTCAGACACCATTTTTGGTGGCCGAATATGAAGAGGGATGTTGTTGAATGCGTTGCGAAATGCCTAACGTGCCAGAGAGTTAAAGCAGAACACCAGAGACCCAGTGGATTGCTACAACCGTTAGAAATTCCAGAATGGAAGTGGGAACATATCATGATGGATTTCGTGGTTGGTCTTCCAGCGACTCAGAAGGGATTTGATGCGATATGGGTGATAGTGGACCGACTGACGAAGTCAGTCCATTTCCTACCGATCAAGATTAAGTTTAACTTGGATCAGATAGCGAAGCTGTACGTTAAGGAGATTATATCTCGACACGGTGTTCCGATGTCGATTGTGTCCGACAGAGATCCGCATTTTACGTCGAATTTCTGGAAGCGTTTACAAGAATGTCTGGGAACGCAATTACGAATGAGTACGACATGCCATCCTCAGACTGATGGCCAGAGCGAGAGAACGATCCAGACGCTAGAGGATATGCTTAGAGCTTGCATTATGGACTTCAAAGAAAGCTGGGATGATCATCTACCGTTGGTGGAGTTCGCCTACAATAATAGTTATCATACGAGTATCGGCATGCCACCTTACGAAGTGTTATACGGCAGGAAGTGCAGAACCCCATTATGGTGGGATGAGATCGGTGAACTCCAACTGTTGGGACCGGAATTGGTACAGCAAATTGCTGAAATTGTGAAGCTGATCAGAACGAGATTGGTTGCTGCTCAAGACAGACAAAAGAAGTATGTCGATCAACATCGTCAGAATCGAGAATTTTTATCAGGAAACTTCATTTTCCTGAAGGTATCTCCCTGGAAGGGGAAGATTCGATTTGGCAAAAAGGGGAAGCTGAGTCCCGGATTTATTAGACCATTTGAGATACTGCAAAAGGTGGGCGAAGTGGCTTACGAGGTTGCGTTACCTCTGGAGCTAGATAATATAAATAACATTTTCTATATTTCCGTGTTGCGACCTTACAAACATGACTACAAGCATGTAATAGAATACGAGCTTTTACAGTTTGATAAAGACTTAACATATGAAGAAGTGCCTGTTCAAATAGTTGATAGAAAGGAACAAGTACTTAGAAATAAAGTGATACCTTCGGTTAAGGTGATTTGGAGGAACCACAGTGTTGCAAAAGCCACGTGGGAACTCGAAGATGTAATGAAAAAAAGTTATCCCCATTTATTTGTGTAATTTCTAATATACCGATTCTGAGATAGAATCTTTTTAAGGGGGGAAGAATGTAACAGATGAGATTTTTTTTATGTGTGATTCTGGGGACAAAATCCTTTTAAGGATGGAAGATTGTAACGAATGAGAATTTTATATATTAAATTTTAATATTTATTGAATTAAATAAATATTTTAATTGGTTTGTTTATTGAGTAAAATAAATAATTTATGTGATTGTTGTGGAGTAATTTAATAAAGTGTAATATGTTAATTAAATGAATATTTAATATTTTATTTAATTACTGTGTGATGATTTTATGGTATAGTTCTAATTTAATTGAGATAATTGAATTAGATGTATTTTATGTGATAACCGTTGCATGAAATTATAATTAGCGAGTAATTATAATTGTTATTTGATAATTTTTATATAGATTATTGATGTTAGATTTTATTTAATTAAATTAGAAGGTTGAAATTTAATTAAATAAAGTTTAACATTTAATCTATGTGTTAAAAGAATAAAAAGGGTTTTAAATTAGTTTTACCCAAACGAGGCCCTTGCACTTGTTTTAATCTCGTTTTGCTAAACAGGACCTTAGCTAATAATGTAAAATGTAGGATAATTGTGGAAGTGAATTGTAATTATAAAGTTTAGCTTGCGCTTGAGGCAAGTTTCCTAAACCATTCTTTTACCATTTCTACAAGTCTTCTCATTGTATTCTTTCATTGAGCAAGTTTTCTATCCCTAAAAACATGTTATTTATATTGTACAAGTTCTCTAATCCTTACTCTTTACATTATACAAGTTTGTTTCCGATTCTTAACTTGTTAATTGTTGTACAAGTTCTGTTGTCTTCTAATATTCATATTGAACAAGTGTTGAAGTATTGTTGAAGTAATGCGATCTTGACTTATTTTTCACGCAAGATCTACTAATCTTTCAAATGCTTTACGTTATTTCAAAAGCATGCTTAGCTATTATGAAGTCTATTGTTATAGCTTACATTTGGTTCATAATTCTTATATTATCGAACTGTTAAAGTATTGTGAGTCGATTCAACTACTCCTTAGTTGATGATAGTTGAAACTCCAAATTTCCTTTTAGCTATCCAAACCAAACTTTCTTTGGTGCGGACTTGAATCAAATATTGAGATGAACAACCCTATTTATTATGGGAGGTTACTATGCAAAAGCGTTAAATGTTTGTGCACAATACATGGTACGAAGGGTTGATCCCCCTAAGTACGAGTTAAGAGTCCATAGTCTATACGACTTCTAAAGGTTTTAAATAGAAATGTTTATAACCTAGGACATGGTTTAAGGTCTTGTGACCCTCAGATAATTTGAATATTCGAAATTCTAAATATTGATTGAAGAATTATTATTCAATTTTTTATTGTTGATGAAAGTAAAGTTATTCAAATCTTTTAAAGTTATTCAGTTATGTCATATTATTGTTGTATTCCAAGTGAACTTTTGTTTGCTCACTCTTGCATATTTAATAATCCCTTGTAGTTAAAGCCGAGAATGTTGACGTACCGTCAACAAGTAAAGGGAAAGGCAAGATAAACAAATGAAGACTTGTTGTCTTTTGATGTTGATTGTAATAAGATTTCATTTGTGATGTTATATTTCCGCACTTATTTGTTTATGTTAATGTTAGCAAACCTGGGAGATTTTGAATAAGGTTGTAATTCCTTTTTAAGGAAGAATTTTAATATTTATTCAAGGTTGTAATTTATTTTACATTCTTTGTTTTTGGGTAGATGTATGTTCTATTTAGATAGTGAGCACCAAATCCCGTGGAAACGAAGTACCTAGATTTGGGGGTGTCACAGGTTGGTATCAAAGCCGTAGGTTATGAACCTTAGGTGGGGGGAAAAACATTAGATAGTAGCCTTATAGGAAGAACGAAAAGATAGTAGTGATAACCAAAGATAATAAACTACCTTATGTGCTATGTGTTTACGTTTAAGTATTCGAAGAGTGTCGATCGATATCACGTAATAATTGAACTTTAAAATTCTTTTGTCAGGATGACGAACGTTGGAGAGTCCAGTTAGGCTAGAGAGGAGTTACCTCAGATGCCAAAGGATGAGGAGCCCCAAGACATCCATGTTGTCTGGGAGCAGTCAGTTAGGAGAGAGCCATCTCCATTGATCACCACAGTTGGTCAGGAGCATGAGCCGGTATCTGACAAAGATGATGAGGAAGAGGATGAGTCGAAGGAGTCAGAGGAGGAGGAGGATCTCGAGGATGCTGAGATGTACGAGGTAATCTACGACCGCAACGTGGAGCTACATGGTCGTGTCGGAGAGCTCGAAGAAACCATACAGCAGCGGAATGAGACGATTGAAGAGCTAGACATCGAGATTGGAAATGTGAAGTGGGATCTAATTCATGTGGAGAGTGATGACACATTGCACGGGCCTAGCTAGCGACGTTGAAGCACGACATCCAGGAGGAATCAACAAAGCGTGTCAGAGCGGAGGAAACAAGCTTGAGAGCTACTCAACGTGCCGATCGAGCTGAAGACGAGGCTGAAGTAAAGAGGGCCAAAGTGAGGAAATGAAATACGCTTTCCATACGGCTATAGATAGGGCCCAGGATCGTATCTTCTATTACCCATCTCAGTTCCAAGATTTACCATGGTACGTGGTGGATCGTAGGACGGCATTCCGGGTGATGGAGGAAGAACGTATAGAGGCTGTGCGACGACTTAATATGCCTAGATAGTAGAGTCTTTCATTATGTGTTTCTTTATGTTATTAATAAGTGTAAATCCCATTATTTGAGATAATAATGGGATAAGATAATGATGTAATCCTATAACTTGTTCCAGTTCAGGAAAGATGATGTCATAGCAGAGATACAATCTATTCTATGTTTTAAAACTACGAATGAATTAATAAAGAAATTTATTGACGTGCTATGTGTTCAAATGTGAATTGAGTTATTTAAAGGTTTAACTTGAACTTAAATACTTAAGTATTGAGTAAAGGATCTAATAAGAATATTTCTTAACAATAAATGCCTCCTAGAAGAAGACCTACATGTCAAAACGTCGAGGGTTCGAATAACAACAACAATAACGATGGGACGAATCCGAACTCAGTTCAGCAGTTGGTGAACCTACTGACATTAGCACACGCGAATCACCCGCAAGTGAAGGGTACGACTTTTAAAGAGTTTAAGGCAGTAGGACCGCTGGAATTATAAGGATCGGTAAACCCAATTGATGCCCAGACGTGGGTAATAGAGATGGAGAAGGTCTTTGAAGTGGCTAGGGTTAGCAAAGACCAGAAGACGGCATTAGCGACTTTCATATTGAAGTTAGATGCTAGTTTTTGGTGGCAAGCCAACAAGACCAGAGAGGTGGAAAGAGTGATACCGTGGGAACTTTTCAAAGAGATGTTTTTTGAAATGTACTTCCCCGTTAGCTCGCAGGACCAGATGGAGGTCAAGTTTCTAGAGCTTTAGCAGGGAGGGACGACGGTGTCGGAATACGCTGTGAAAGTCAACGAATTGGCCAGGTTCGCTACATACCAGGTCAGTACTGACGCTAGGAAGGCGAGGAGGTTTGAGCGGGGACTGAAGCCCTAGCTCTACAGCAAGGTCTCCATATTCCAGCTAAAAACGTTTGTAGCAGTGCTGGAAAAGGCCATACTCGCTGAAGGTGGAAGCGACGCGGTGACCAAGTTCAATCAGGATAAGAAGAAGAAGAGTGAGACGAAAAATAAGGCTGGTGGTAGCGGGGCTATCAACTAGAAAAGGAAGTGGAATGATAACACGCCTGCTGGAAGTCAACAGGGAAACCAGCAAAAGAAGAAGATTGAAGAATGTGTGACATGCGGGAAGAATCACACTGGAGTGTGCATGAAGGGGAGGCGGGAGTGCTTCAACTGTGGTCAGGAAGGCCACATTACGCCGAATTGCCCACACCAGAAGAAGGGAGCATGTTACTATGACGCCCCCAAATCCGAGTTCCTCTCTTTCCTCGGATCCGGTGCAGTCACGATACTACTATCGTCAAACTATTACATCTTTTATTCATAACTTAAAGAATATAACTTCGTTTATTACAATTTAGAATATAAATTCTTTCCATTTCAAGGATCTGTATAATGACCCCGAACTTTAATGAGTTCCGATCTTGGTCATTTACCATTCCTGTCTTATATCATGTTCGATATTATAAAAATACGGAATAACTTAAACTTTTTCAATCTTCTTTGAATAAAATCTTTTATTGATTTCATAACTTGAATCAATTACATATCCTTGAATCAAACTATATTATGATTCACTTTATTCGAATTACTGTATAAACGTTTACATCTCAACTTGATACCCTCTATGTATTAACTAATACATCTTTACAATACGACAAGTATTAAACATCGTAAACAACTATCAAGTACAACTCCTAGAACCTAAACATGGTTTAAGCAATCATCTAAATAGTACTCTTCGTTGCGATACTATTTAACTTTATCAATCAAGAAGCACGTAGTCTTTACCGTGAGTCCTTAACCTGCAAAAGTGGTTATTTACAAGAGTTAGCTCGACAACTCAGCAATTCTAACAGTTTTCATGCATCACATAGCATATAACATCATACTCAGTTCATGCATTTATAATCAGTTTATATTTACTAAGCATGTTACTTCTCACATAACAAGCATATCATCAAAGATCAACTTTCAATCTCATACATATCTCATATACAGTTCATATATAAGTTCATATCATTACATCATAATATAACTCAACTAACAGTTATTGAATTCATATATCAAATAGGAACTGAAAGACTTGCTTGTTGCGTAGTTTAACAACTACGACTTAACTGCTTAAAGATATCTTCACTTTGTATAATCCTACATAATTATACAATTATGGATTCATACTTATCAGTTATACGCATCCATACATTCTCAACATAATAACAATTGATTACATTGTTGTCTAACTTGGTTCATAGAACCTTCGTTTTACTGTCTCATCGTATTCTTAGAATATCCATGTACGTATAGGCATACCTTAACCATACATACTTACTATCATCATTCATATACATGTATCACATACTTAACTAAATGTATTCGACATATATTTAGGACTCATATGATTCTTATTGTTCATACGTTTCTCAAACATTAACGGAATTACAGTTTCCGAGTTTTATATAACCATTGTACAAATCAACACTTAATGCATCATTAAGATTCTGTTTTATAACTCAGAAATAATAATGTAACATGCTACTATGTTCATCACGTATATATGTGAGGTGCCATACTAGTTAAGACTCATGCTCACAAATACCTTTACCATATACGCACAACTAACATCGATAATTGCTTTAAAACATATCTAAATCATGCTTAACTAACTTTTATAGTGTCTAGTAAGGTGTGTGCACATACATGTCATTTAAAAGCTCTAGCATGCGTGCTCAAACATATTAGAACACTAATACACTATGATCACGCAACTTAGTTTGCAAAAAGCTCAAATCTTACTTTTGAAACCATTACGACTTAAACCATAAATGCTAGGGTAAACTTAACACTTTTAAATTTATATGTCATGCCTATCTAGACCATGCAATCATGCTCAAAAAGTCAGAACATAAGCATCAATAGTATATGTCAAGGCTCATTTTAAAACTTTCTTTAGAAATCGCATACTAACGAAGTCAAAAATGTTCATGCTATGTTAAGGTACATACTCATACATGTTAAACCTGATTTCATGCATATATAAGTCATTTATACAAGCTACAAATATCAGAACACACATATTACGTATGTGTTAAAGTTTACTTTAACAAGTCTAAGTTCATTTATAAACTATGAAACTTTTTGTCAATAGTGTATGCTAACATGATTTTACAAGCTTATGTCATATCATTGTACTAATATTTACAAGTTAGTCAGGTTCGCATGCTTGTTCTAAGTGACGCCAATCAGTTACATATGACAGAACTGGACAGAAAACAAATTCCAGAAACTGGTCCGGCGCAGCTGCGCCGCTGGCCAGTACAAAACTGGCGCAGCTACGCAGGTGGCCGGCCAGAGATATAGCAGACTGCTTCGACCGCAATTGCAAACCCATCTCAAATTTCTTACGAAAATCATTTCAGCCACAATGTAACATAGTTCTAATATACTTGTGAACTTATATGCTTACTTAACAATCATATTCTAGTCACTTAATTAATCATTCCATGATCAATTCAAGAATTAAGAACTTAAAAATTCACAGAAAAGAAGAACATGAATATAAATGTTATACTTCTGTAATTAATGTTTGCTGCTATAACAAGTCTCTCCCTCACTGATATCTCTCTTAAAACTTACTAGCTATCAATTCTTCACTTAAGGGAAATTCTCAGCAAAAGAAAATGGAAGGAGAAGAGCTACTTTTATAGGTAAATGATTATATAGTCCAAGACTTTGCTTACCATTTCAAAACAATGGAAGAAGCAATTATATGAAAGGGTAATTGAGAGTAGTTGAAGTTCATCATAACACCCATTCCCCCCATAATCATTAGCTACATTGCTGAGATTGAGAAGAGATAGAATAGACTAGCCATGTGGGAGCTCACGTGAAGAAGAGATGAGGACACTCTTTGTTGGACAATGCTACTAAATCTCAGCAAATGAGCAACAAGACTTACATATAACAGTTATGTTATAATATATAGACATTACATACCATGTATACTTAGGTTATACATTTAATTTAGTCACAATGAATAAATAATACTACCATGTAGTAATTTTACCTTGCACATATATAATCTATGTACATTTCATCAATCACTGAATATATGCAAATGGGTATTATTATGACTCATCATCATAACGGTTATTATTTCAATAACTTATTTAAGTACTTATCAATAAACAATTGCTTACTCCTTATAATATTCATGTGGTACATAATAAGGTTCACCCCCCACATGTAGTCACATACCTCATGTACACACTTATTTAACACCAAATACAATTCAATTGGGCATTACTTATTATTATAATGGTTATTATTACAATTATAATAACTTATTGAAATCATTTTCAATTTACAATAGTTTATTGATATTAATATAAGGTAATAGGGTATACATTAAGGTTTACCCCCACACATCATGTTACATAAGCAATAATATTATGTAACTCACATAATGAAATTAATCTTACTATATAGTCTATATATATAATATATGGCCACATTAATGCATGACATTGCATTATATAATATAGTTTATATATAATTTTATGGTCACACTTATGTGTTGCACTACACTTTATATATCACATGTGTCATTACTATATGTTATACTTTTAAATTATCACATTAAATAAATATAAATCTTATTATATTTATAAATTATTTACTCATTAATCAACATATTATCAAATAATTACTTGATAATAGTATATTGCCCATAATAATAATTAATATTAGAAGACAATTTATCTCATTCCTCATCAATTTAATAAATATAATTCCGATTATATTTATAACCAATTTTTTTATTATTATACTATCACTGGCCATAATAATAAATCAATATACTATTATAATAAAAATTAACAATTAATATAGATTAATTGTTTAATTAAAAATTCCTCCATCCTTGAATTAATTCATTCATCACCGAATCTATTATCGTGCCACACAAGGCATTTCTCACAAGCTCCATCTTAAGCTTATTATCACTTCCACCACACTTAATATTCTTTTAATATAATGTTCGTGTGACACATGCATTTTAATGCTACGCTACCTCAATTAATTATACACTTATAATTTGTATAACCTTTACGCTTAGAATAATTAAGATTTACTCTATTAATTATTTAAATAATAATATCCACGATAAAATAATAACTTAAGTTATTTAATAACTTAGTTTTTTTTCATTAATTAACTCTCTTGAAAATACATTAGAAATTATGTATTTTGTCAATACATAAAATATATGTTTTCTCCAAATAAAGACATTCATTATTAAAAAATAATTTACTTATTGTCTCAAGATATTATTCTTATAATATCTATTAAAATAATTATATGTACGGCACATGTATATATATTATATATAGAAAATAGATAATAAATTTATTTTCTATTATAATAAATTATTTTCATCAATTTATTTACATATAGGAAATATGTTTTAATATATTTACCATATTAATTAATCATATCTCAAATATTAGTTAATTCTCTAATCAATATTCATTTAAAGATATATATTGATTACCATCTCTCTTTAATAACGTATATATATTTATTAACGTTATTCGCACATCAAACTTTCTCACATATTACCATTCTAAGTAATATATATCAAAAGTACTAGTTATAAGTTCATATTCAACACATATATTAGTTCACCTCTTTACTCAAGTGAATTAATCCTCCTTTTATTAAATCACCATAGTCGATTTAGGTTTTAATATTATATTATTCCATAATATAACTTTCAATTTCACTCAACCAACATTTATACTTATTAGTTAATTCCCTTAACTAATTCATGCTTTACTATCTCAATTCATCCATGAATAGCTTAAGTTCGAACAATAACCTATATTACATCATACTATTCACTAGTACATATATTATTCAAGAAAAAAAGGTGATTATTTATTAAAAATATTTAATATCACCAACTTACTATGATAAAATAATTCTATAAATTATTTAATATCGATAGGAAATCTTGTCCACCTCCTTTACCTCAACTCAATTGTCTCTACGATAAATAATATATCTATTAGTCACAAAATCACATATTACATAGTTCATATTACTCTATGTAACACAATACTTCCTTCCTCATAACACACATATATATATATATATATATATATATTCAAATCCAATATATGTCTTAAGAATTTTATTTATTAAATTCTTATTATAGATAATTCTTAAAAATTTGGGTTCTCACAGTTACACCTGTGGATCCAAGGATCACATGGCTCGTAACTGCCCAAAGAAGCCAGCAACAGGGTCAACAAGGAATGGAGGAAATGGTAGCGGCAGCACTCTGACTATCGTTGGACCACTGCAGGTTGTTCAACCCACTGCCCACACATTCAACATGACGGTGCAGGATGCTGTGCAGTCAAAGGATGTGGTGTTAGGTATTATTCTGGTCAATAGTATAAATGCATATGTATTATTTGATTCGAGTGCTACTTGTTCATTCATATCTGATGATTTTGCTAAGACCCTAGACTTGCCTAAAGAGGAATTAGTTTACCCCTTGAACATAGAGATTGCGAATAGGGAGGTTATTCCTGTTAGGTTTGTTTACAAGAACTGTAGATTGGACATAAAGGGTCAGGAAATACGGGTGGATTTAATTCCGATTAAACTTGGGGAATTCGATGTGATACTGGGTATGGATTGGTTGTTCAACCATGGGGTGATAATCGATTATCAGAAGAAGACGGTAAACCTTACGACTCCATCAAAGTTAGTGTTCTATGGTAGCAAATTGCCTAGACAAACGAGTTGTCTGACGATCATGCAAGCCAAGAAAGTTTTGACGCAAGGTTGTGAGGATATCTAGCCTATATAGTAGATACTCGTAAGGAGATTCCGAAGATAGAGGAGATATCAGTGGTTAGAGAGTTTGTGGACGTATTTTCGAGCGACTTGCCAGGACTTCTGCCAGATACGGACATAGAATTCGCAATCGACTTAGCGCCAGGAACTGCTCCGATTTTGAAAGCTCCGTACAGAATGGCTCTAGTCGAGATTTAGGAGTTGATGGTTCAATTGCAGGAACTACTAGACAAGAAGTATATTTAGTCGAGCGTTTCACCGTGGGGAGCGCCAATTTTATTCGTGAAGATTAAGGATGGATCGATGCGGCTTTGCATTAATTATAGGGAGTTGAATAAAGTTACAATCAAGAATAGGTATCCTTTACCTAGGATCGATGATTTGTTCGATCAACTGAAGGGTGCTAGATACTTCTCAAAAATTAATTTGAGAAGTGGGTATCATCAGTTGAAGGTAAGGAGGGAAGATATACCGAAGACGGCTTTTAGAACTCGGTATGGACATTACGAGTTTTAAGTGATGTCATTTGGTCTAACGAATGCCCCAGCTGCATTTATGGACTTCATGAATAGGGTATTTAAGTCATTCCAAGATAAGTTCGCAGTGGTGTTCATAGATGACATCCTAGTTTATTCCAAGATCGAGGAGGAACACACTGAACACTTAAGGATGACCTTAGAATCGCTGAGACGAGAGAAACTTTATGTAAAATTCTCGAAGTGCGAGTTTTGGTTAGAACGTGTGCAATTTCTTGGCCACATGATTGACAAATATGGGATTTCGGTAGATCCGTCGAAGGTTAAAGCCGTGATTAATTAGGATCAGCCAAAGACGCCATCTGAAGTGAGGAGTTTCTTGGGATTGGCAGGTTATTTCCGAAGATTTATCCAAGACTTTTCTAGAATCACAACTCCGTTGACGAATTTGACTCGTAAAACAGTTAAATTTGTTTGGATGAAAAAGTATGAGGAAAGTTTTCAGGAATTAAAGAAGAGGTTGAGTACTGCGCATGTTTTATCTTTACCGGATAGTACAGGGAATTTCGTGGTATACAGTGATGCCTCACATAAGATATTATGCTGTGTGCTGATGCAGAATGGCAAAGTCATTGCCTAAGCGTCGCGTCAGCTGAAGGAATATAAAAAAGGGTATCCGACCCATGATTTAGAATTGGCGACAGTGATGTTTGCCCTGAAGATTTGGAGACACTACTTATATGGAGAAAAGTATGAGATATACATGGATCATAAAAGTCTGAAATATATCTTTACACAAAAGGATTTAAATATGCGCCAGAGAAGATGGTTGGAACTGATCAAGGACTATGACTGCGAGATACTTTACCATCCGGGTAAAGCTAACATCGTCGACGACGCTTTAAGCAGGAAGGGTCAAGAGAAGTTGAATATGTTAACTGATCAGGATCAGTTGATAGCAGAGATGGCTAAGTTAGACCTCGAAGTGAAGTATCTGAAGGAATCAGATGAGAAGCTATTTCAAGTAACTACTGGTTCTACTCTGGTAGACAAAGTGAAAAAGGCACAACTTCATGACGAAGAATGCGAGAAGATCTGGAATAGAATAGCCGGGGGTGAAGAAATCAAGTTCAAGATCGATAACAAAGGACTGTTATGATTTGAAGGAAGAATATGGGTACCGCCAGTTGATAGTAGTGTGCATACAAGCCAATCATGTATGATGATAAAGCACATACTTTGTAAACAATCTTATTTATTTATTAATAAAATATTCATTTAAGGCATATAATTATCTACATGGTGCTGTTTTTATAATATGTAAATAACCCATAGTTTTAAGCAATGCTTTTAGAATCATGATGAGATCATGATAATGAGATCTAAATTCTTAGAAAGCTTAAAAACTAAAATAGTTCCCAATTGTGGGATTACTAAAATGGGGATTAGTAAATCCGGATAGATTGGTACATATGTTGCTTGCTCATTGGATGAGGATGACTGATCTCATGGTCATTTGTGTGGAGACACTAAAGCAAGTATGTAGGTGCTTATTGGAGAATAAGTTCACTGAACGTGACTCGCTATGGAATACCTAATGGAGTTTTACTCGCCTGTCAATAGGAATTCCTAATGTGATAGTAGTACATGTGATCCTTGGACTTGAGATCATCATAGTATCTTGTATGTAACAAATTATACTTTGACTAATTCCTTAAGGCCTTTTAAGGCATATATAAGGTATGCTTGGGTGTAATGAGTTACATATAGAGATAATGAATGATCAATAAAGAATCTACCACCTCTAGTAAAAGAGGAGATATGTCCTATGTGATTCGTTAAATGACAACCCAGGAATCCTTGGCCAAGGTAGAATGAAATTAGAAAGAGGTTTCTAATTTGCATTATTTGGAGTTGTGCCTTTTCTAATCGAAATACATATAATTAAATAAATTAAGACTTGACAGTAAATTCATGTCTTATATTTAATTGGGACATTGTATGGTGGAAGGATTGAATTATACGGTAACTATTAACTCACAGGTTCTTTTATGATTAATGTTGAAATCTATATTATCTGGAAAGTCGTTGATCGCTAGGGAGGCTTATCCCTATTGTAGAATAAATGTTATTTAATTAAATAGATTATTAGTTTAATTTGTTTATTTAAATAAGATTAGAATTGTTCTAATTGATTTATTCACAACCGGTTTAATATGGAGAACCTAAAGGGTCACACCATAAAATGAAGAAGAATTATTTAAGAAGAAAATGGCATGATAGTAATAATGCATTAAGTATAATTAATTTAATCTATGATGATAGAATAAATTAAATAGCTTAATATTTATTATTTAATATTTTAGAAATATTAAATATAAATTAATAAGAGGAGTCTTATTAATATTATTATTATTATTATTTTAATTTTAAAGGAGTTTAGGAATTAATATAATATCAGTACTATCTCTCAATCCTAATAAAGATTAGGATATAAATTAATTAAAAGTATTTAATTAATTAATTAAATAAAATCCTATTCTAATTGGATTAGGAGGGTTAACCTAATATCTATATAAGAGAGTCTTATATAAGAAATAAGGAACGTGAATTTTTCAAGAGTTGGGAGTACACATATTCTATAGAGATAGAAACAAGGGTTAAGCCAATAACCCATCTTCTTGAGTTCTTCATCTTCCTTGGTGGATCACCGTTAGAGGCCAAACATTTGGGTGACTGACATTGATCAAGCGAAGGAGCCACTACAGAGGAATCAAAGGAATCAAAGGAGTAGAACTTGTACCTGAGGAAGCTTAGATCTTCAAAGGTATAATTCCATGTTCTCTCTTTTCTGTTATTGATAACAAGCACAAAGCATGATCATGGTTATGGGTTTGTATAAATTTTGAAAACCTAGTTTTTACGCTTCCGCCCTATTTATGTGATTTGATTGCATGATTGCGTTACGTACAAACCCAACAGTGGTATCAGAGCCTAACTTTGTGCTAATTATCAATTTTATAATTCCATGTATGAATTGATGTGAGAATTGGATCGTTTTTCTGGACAAAAATCATTTTCTGCAAGTTTCTGCGGCGAACGGCGCAGCTGCGCAGCTTCCCAGTTCATTACTGGCGCAGCTGCGCCGGTCTGCAAAAACTGCTGCTTCCGTCTACATGCGCAGCTGCGCAGCTGCCCAGTTCATTACTGGCGCAGCTGCGCCGGTACCAGGACAGGTCCTGAAAATTGATTTTAATTAATTAAGTAAACTGTTTATTTAATTGATAAAGTTTTAAAATAAAGAAGTTTATTTTATCTGAAATATGATTTCAGAATGCTAAAATTAAAGGAGTTTAATTTGGATTTATTTTTGATTAAAATAAAAGAGTTTATTTTGTTTCAAAAATAAAATTTAGCAAAACTTTTGTCCATTAAATAACATCGATCCATATATGGAATAGCATTGTTATTCATGAGATGAATAGATATTTATTGATGCATATATTGATGTGTATGATAATAAATGGGGTTGATTATGGACTATGACCAATGTGATTGGATTTTATTTTGGATGAATGCTTGAATGTATGGATTTTATAAAATGGGGTCTGCGTACCTCGTCTTCTCTAGTTTTATTCTCGATGTAAATTCTATCTCCTTTCTATGTACTTCCCCTTGACTGCTGATCAAGGTTTTTATTTAATTTTAAATAGTTAATGTAATAGAGATAGTTAGAATTATTTTGAAGAAATTGGAGACCAAGGAGCAAGGAGCGCGTGAAGACCCGTTTGTATGGAGCCCGGGTTTAAATGTAATAGTTACATTTAAAATTTAAATTCTTGCACTCCTAGGTTTTACCTTTTGGTTCACTTGGTGGCTCTAGTGAACCAAACTAGAATAAAAGTCCATAATCAATCCGGGTAGAATATAGTATTCTATATTGCATGCTAAATATTATATATATTATATTTTATACAAACATGCTTCGCGTATTTTATATATATATGTGCATGCGCGCTTAAAAGATGAGACAAATAATAACAAACCCCTCAAAGAAATATTATTAAGTCTGAAGCGTTCAAATGATATTTGGAATATCGAACGTCGCCTTCTAGCATGATTAGTTAATAGAGTATTAAATATTTAATATGAGTTTATTGTGCTATCCACAAGGCGAGTATTGAATATTTAAGATGTTAATTAATCACATTTGATGCTTATCAAGAAAATTGAACGATCTAGTCTTGTTGTGCTATCCACAAGGACAAAAATTTTTCTTTTTTGAATTTATGGAAGTGCTAGGCTGGACTTAACTTAAATCATTTTAGTTCGGATGTGCACACACATGACCATTATAATTTAAGAGGCAAAATAAAAGGAGTTACATGGTGATGTAATTGACAAGAGTTGTCTACCTATTTATTTGTATATCGCTTGTTGTGCTATCCACAAGGTTATATACATTTGAAATGGGAACCTTAATCTCACTAGCAAATCTTTAATTAGATGTTGCCGAACTATATGAGTGAGGGTAATATAATTTGATGAAAATAGTGGGAGATGCCAATTTAAAATAAAGACCTAAATTTATTTTGGTATGCAAAGTTAATAAAATGAATGTTTGCTAAAATGTTGTCTTTTCACATGTAGAATTTTAAAAATGTCAAAATCACTAATCTCACTACGAAGCATACTTGATGCAAATAAGTTTACCGGCTCGAATTATGAGGACTGGCTAATAAATCTGAGAATTGTTCTCACTGCTGAAAAGTTTTCTTATGTCCTAAATTCCACTATCCCTGAATCTGTTTCAGAAACAGCCTCTGAGGAAGAGATTGCCACTTTCAATAAGTGGCAAGATGATGCATCTGTGGCTCAATGCATCATGCTCGCATCCATGAATAACGAGCTTCAGCGTCAGCACGAAAAAATGGATGCTCCTGCTATGCTGCTTCACCTCAAGGAGTTGTATGGTGAACAGAGTAGGACTGCTAGATATGAGATATCTAAGGAGCTCTTCCGATCTCGGATGACCGAGGGCACTGCCGTCGAGACTCATGTTCTGAAGGTAATCAATTTGATTGAACGCCTTGGACAGCTTGGGTTCGTCATGGATGGGGAGTTGAGTTAAGACTTGGTCTTGCAGTCACTCCCTGAGACCTTCTCGCAGTTTGTGGTTAATTTTCACATGAATAAGCTAGATGTCAGCTTACCTGAGCTGCTTAACATGCTGAAAACTGCAGAAGGTCACTTCTCATCCAAGAAGAACCATGTCTTGATTGTGGATTCTTCCAATAAAAGGAAGAGGCCCAAGGTGTCTTCTGAAAAGAAGAAATCTAAAAAGGCTAAGGGAAAAGGGAAAGAAAAGGAGCAAAAGAAACCTGAACCAGCTAAAGGAATGTGCTTTCATTGCAATGAGCCGGGACATTGGAAGAGGAACTGCAAGAAGTTTCTAGCAGAGAAGAAGCTTGGAGAAGCTTCGACTTCCAATCAAGGTTTGTTTATGATTGAAATTAATTTTTCTGAAAGTCATAATTCTACTTGGGTATTGGATACCGGCTGTGGTTCTCACATATGTAATACTGTACAGGGACTGGTCAGAAGTAGAAAGCTGAACAAAGATGAGGTGATCCTACGAGTGGGAAATGGAGCAAAACTTGCTGCATTAGCTATAGGAACTTATTGTTTAGCAATGCCTTCGGGAAAATCCATTTATCTTAATAATTGTTATTATGTTCTGAATATTATTAAAAACATTATTTCAATTTCTGTATTGGATATGGAAGGTTTTGACGTTATTATAAAGAACAATGGTTGTTCTATTTATAAAGACGATGTTTTATATGGTATTGGAAATTTGCGAAATGGACTTTATACACTTGACTTGCAAGAAAATATATTTCAAATTGAACAAATTAAGAAAAGGAAAAGAGATGATATTAATTATACCTATATGTGGCACTGTAGACTCGGTCATATCAATGAAACAAGATTATCCAAGTTGCATAAAGATGGGCTCCTCGAGCTATCTGATTATGAATCATATCCAACTTGTGAATCTTGTCTCATGGGTAAAATGACTAAATCTCCTTTTAGTGAAAAAGGAGAGAGAGTTATAGAGTTGTTGGCATTGATTCACACAGATGTTTGTGGACCTATGACAACAAGTGCACGGGGTGGGTATTCTTATTTTATTACTTTCACTGATGATCACTCAAGATTTGGATATGTGTATTTAATGAAATACAAAGCAGAATCATTTGAAATGTTCAAAGAGTTCAGAAGTGAAGTAGAGAAACAAACAGGCAAGAGTATTAAGATACTTCGATCAGATCGAGGTGGAGAATACTTAAGCAGTGAGTTTCTCAATTGTCTCAGAGAAAATGGTATAATCTCACAATGGACTCCTCCAGGTACACCACAGTTAAATGGAGTATCTGAAAGGAGAAATCGAACACTGTTGGACATGGTTCGATCCATGATGAGTTTTACCGACCTTCCAATTTCCTTCTTGGGATATGCCCTAGAAACGACTGCATACCTACTTAACAAGGTACCTACCAAATCCGCCCCAAAGACTCCATATGAGATGTGGAAAGGGAGGAAACCAAATCTTAAGCATGTTAAGACTTGGGGTTGTCCAGCTTATGTCAAAAAGTTTGAAAATGATAAGCTACAGACTAAATTCGATAAGTGTAGATTTGTGGGATACCCTAAAGAAACCGTAGGATATTATTTCTATCATCCAACTGATCAAAAGGTGTTTGTTGCGAAACATGCTACCTTCTTGGAGAAAGAGTTTATCCATGAAGGGGTCAGTGGGAGCAAGATATATCTTGAAGAAGTTCAAGAACCACAAGTTACCACGGACCAAAGTCAGGTACCTAACCAAGTAGAAGAACCTACTGTACCACACCCTGTTCGTAAATCTGGAAGAGTACTGAAGATACCTGAGAGGTATGGATTCGTTATAGAGGATAACGATGAGGTACACATCATGAATGATGATGATCCATTGAATTACGAACAGGTATGAGTAATAAAGACTCAGGAAAATGGCTTGAAGCCATGAAATCCGAAATGGACTCCATGTATGAAAACAAAGTATGGTCTTTGGTTTCACCACCTGAAGGTATTAAACCTATTGGGTGTAAATGGATTTTTAAGAAAAAGACTGGAGCAGACGGAAAGGTAGAGACCTATAAGGCCCGACTGGTTGCAAAAGGTTTCAAACAAAGACAAGGAGTTGACTATGATGAAACCTTCTCACCAGTAGCCATGCTCAAGTCCATTCGGATTTTGCTTGCGATTGCAGCTTACAACGACTATGAGATCTGGCAGATGGACGTGAAAACGGCCTTCCTCAATGGAAAACTTGAGGAGGATGTGTATATGACACAGCCAGAGGGATTTATTTCAAAAGTTGGAACAAATCAAGTCTGTAAGCTACAACGATCCATTTATGGGTTGAAGCAAGCTTCTCGTAAATGGAACATTCGTTTTGATGAGATAATCAAAGAGTTTGATTTTATCAAAAGCGAGGATGAACCATGTGTATACATGAAGGTTAGTGGAGCGCAGTATCATTCCTTGTATTATATGTTGATGATATATTACTGATAGGGAATGACATTCCTATGTTACAATCCATTAAAATTTGGTTATCTAAAAACTTCCTCATGAAGGACTTGGGTGAAGCATCCTATATTTTGGGGATAAAGATCTATAGAGATAGATCTAAAAGGATGCTCGGCTTATCCCAAGTAACGTACATTGATACGATGCTAAAGAGGGTTAGCATGGAAGATTCCAAAAGAGGTCTCATGCCGATGAGCCGTGGAATAAATCTCTCCAAGAAACAGGCCCCAAAGACACCTGAGGAGAGAGACCGTATGAGTAAGATCCCTTATGCTTCTGCAATAGGATCTATTATGTACGGTATGATATGTACTAGATCGGATGTTGCTCACGCACTTAGTGTAACAAGCAGATACCAGTCGAATCCAAGAGAAGAGCACTGGAAGGCAGTGAAAAATATCCTAAAGTACTTGAGAAGGACTAAAGATATTTTTCTTGTCTACGGTGGGTCTGAATTAAAACTCGAGGGATTCACGGACTCAAGTTTTCAAACAGACCAAGATGACAGTAAATCTGTTTCAGGGTATGTGTCTACCTTGAACGGAGGTGCAGTGAGTTGGAAGAGTTCCAAGCAGCAAACGGTTGCTGATTCAGTGACAAAGGCAGAGTATATAGCTGCAAGTGAAGCTGCAAAGGAAGCTGTTTGGATGAAGAAGTTCATAACTGAACTTGGTGTGGTTCCTAGCATTGGAGAAGCAGTTCCCGTATACTGTGACAACACCGGAGCGGTTGCACAGGCTAAGGAACCCAGGTCTCATCAGAAATCTAAACACGTGTTGCGGCGATTTCAATTGATCAGGGAGATCATTGAAAGAGGAGACGTCACCTTGGAGCGTGTAGACTCTCAAGACAACATTGCAGATCCATTTACTAAAGCTTTAACACAACAGCAGTTTGATCGTCACTTAGAGAAGATGGGTATGAGATACCATGGCGATTGGCTTTAGTGCAAGTGGGAGATTGATAGTACTGTGCATACAAGCCAATCATGTATGATGATAAAGCACATACTTTGTAAACAATCTTATTTATTTATTAATAAAATATTCATTTAAGGCATATAATTATCTACATGGTGCTGTTTTTATAATATGTAAATAACCCATAGTTTTAAGCAATGCTTTTAGAATCATGATGAGATCATGATAATGAGATCTAAATTCTTAGAAAGCTTAAAAACTAAAATAGTTCCCAATTGTGGGATTACTAAAATGGGGATTAGTAAATCCGGATAGATTGGTACATATGTTGCTTGCTCATTGGATGAGGATGACTGATCTCATGGTCATTTGTGTGGAGACACTAAAGCAAGTATGTAGGTGCTTATTGGAGAATAAGTTCACTGAACGTGACTCGCTATGGAATACCTAATGGAGTTTTACTCGCCTGTCAATAGGAATTCCTAATGTGATAGTAGTACATGTGATCCTTGGACTTGAGATCATCATAGTATCTTGTATGTAACAAATTATACTTTGACTAATTCCTTAAGGCCTTTTAAGGCATATATAAGGTATGCTTGGGTGTAATGAGTTACATATGGAGATAATGAATGATCAATAAAGAATCTACCACCTCTAGTAAAGGAGGAGATATGTCCTATGTGATTCGTTAAATGACAACCCAGGAATCCTTGGCCAAGGTAGAATGAAATTAGAAAGAGGTTTCTAATTTGCATTATTTGGAGTTGTGCATTTTCTAATCGAAATACACATAATTAAATAAATTAAGACTTGACAGTAAATCCATGTCTTATATTTAAATGGGGCATTGTATGGTGGAAGGATTGAATTGTACGATAACTATTAACTCACAGGTTCTTTTATGATTAATGTTGAAATCTATATTATCTGGAAAGTCGTTGATCGCTAGGGAGGCTTATCCCTATTGTAGAATAAATGTTATTTAATTAAATAGATTATTAGTTTAATTTGTTTATTTAAATAAGATTAGAATTGTTCTAATTGATTTATTCACAACCGGATTAATATAGAGAACCTAAAGGGTCACACCATAAAAGGAAGAAGAATTATTTAAGAAGAAAATGACATGATAGTAATAATGCACTAAGTATAATTAATTTAATCTATGATGATAGAATAAATTAAATAGCTTAATGTTTATTATTTAATATTTTAGAAATATTAAATATAAATTAATAAGAGGAGTCTTATTAATATTATTATTATTATTATTATTTTAATTCTAAAGGAGTTTAGGAATTAATATAATATCAGTACTCTCTCTCAATCCTAATAAAGATTAGGATATAAATTAATTAAAAGTATTTAATTAATTAATTAATTAAATAAAACCCTATTCTAATTGGATTAGGAGGGTTAACCTAATATCTATATAAGAGAGTCTTATATCAGAAATAAGGTACGTGAATTTTTTAAGAGTTGGGAGTACACATATTCTATAGAGATAGAAACAAGGGTTAAGCCAATAACCCATCTTCTTGAGTTCTTCATCTTCCTTGTTGGATCACCGTTAGAGGCCAAACATTTGGGTGGCTGACATTGATCAAGGGAAGGAGCCACTACAGAGGAATCAAAGGAGTAGAACTTGTACCTGAGGAAGCTTAGATCTTCAAAGGTATAATTCCATGTTCTCTCTTTTCTGTTATTGATAACAAGCACAAAGCATGATCATGGTTATGGGTTTGTATAAATTTTAAAAACCTAGTTTTTACGCTTCCGCCCTATTTATGTGATTTGATTGCATGATTGAGTTACGTACAAACCCAACACCAGTACCAGAAGTCAAAGTGGAGATTTTGAACGAAGCTCACAGTTCAAGATATTTTCTATTCACCCTAGAAGTACGAAGATGTACCAGGATCTCAGACACCAGTTTTGGTGGCCGAATATGAAGAGGGATGTTGCTAAATACGTTGCGAAATGCCTAACGTGCCAGAAAGTTAAAGCAGAACACCAGAGACCCAGTGGATTGCTACAACCGTTAGAAATTCTAGAATGGAAGTGGGAACATATCACGATGGATTTCGTGGTTGGTCTTCCAGCGACTCAGAAGGGATTTGATGCGATATGGGTGATAGTGGACCGACTGACGAAGTCAGCCCATTTCTTACCGATCAAGATTAAGTTTAACTTGGATCAGTTAGCGAAGCTGTACATTAAGGAGATTATATCTCGACACGATGTTCCGGTGTCGATTGTGTCCGATAGAGATTCGCATTTTACGTCGAATTTCTGGAAGCGTTTACAAGAATGTTTGGGAACACAATTACGAATGAGTACGGCATACCATCCTCAGACTGATGGCTAGAGCGAGAGAACGATCCAGACGCTAGAGGGCATGCTGAGAGCTTGCGTTATAGACTTCAAAGAAAGCTGGGATGATCATCTACCGTTGGTCGAGTTTGCGTACAACAATAGTTATCATACGAGTATCGGCATGCCACCTTACGAAGCGTTTGTAACGACCCCAAAATTCATACAATAATATTCTCCTTCTCGATCGTTAATAATACAACTTTAATATCTCATTACATCATTATTCGATATTAAAAATCACTAAAAATGCGGAATATTTAAAACTTTTATAAACTTTCTTTCTATATTGCCCTGAATCGCAACCTTTACATTACATCTCTTTGATTCAAATCTATATCATGAATCATTACAACAAAATGACTATACAAAGTCTTACATAATAAAACAATATCCATCTATATTGGATAACTCTACTTATAACTCAGCGACATATTTCATTCAAAACATTAACTACAATTTAAAATTGAACATAACTAATATTCTTGAACATTGATCTCTATAAATCTCTTAACACGTATCATTACCTTGCGTCCTTAACCTGCAAAAATGGTTATTTGCAAGAGTGAGCTAGACAGCTCAGCAAGTTCTAACAGTTTTCATGCATCACGTATCACATAATAAACATGCTCAACATAAATCTCATAATAATTAAAGTAACATGGCATACATGCTTTAATTCACATAACAAATATAAAGATTGAGTTCCGTACTCAATCAACATTATTTAACCAAACAGTGTAGTCATAAATTGACTTTGACATTTCATGATTACAACATGCATAACATATCATGCTCGCTTGCAATTTAAAACAGTTCATCAAATTCACGTAGACAAGTAGAAACCGAAAGACTTGCCTGGTTCGTGGATTACCAATTATCGAAAAAACTGCTTAATATAATCTGCTTCATGATCCTACATAACGTATCACCATATGCATCAATTATTAGTCACTTAGCAACACTTATCAAACATCTAAGTAAATTCTAATTTACACTTTCTAATTTACACTTCGTAACTCTCTTCCATTCACTCGTTTGACACTCGCTGTCAAATCATATGTATAATTATTACATATCTAATCTTCATTGTTAGTTAACCAATTAAGATTAACTCATTCTTCATTAACTAATAAGTTAATAATTAATCACCACGTAATTTAATCACCTCACATAATCATATTACATTTCACATAATTAACCAATTATAATTACATCTTACGTCAATCAAATTACATTTTAAGTTAAATATAATTATATTTTTACTAACATTTATGTTTTATAACTTATAACAACATCTAATATCATCGACAGCACTATACTTGTGTATGCACATGACCGACGCCCTCCGATTGCCTCAGAATACGCATTAGTCCCAAAAATGACCAATTTTACCCTCGATAACGACCTCAAATCAAAACGTCAAAAACACAAAAGTTGTAGGTCTACTCGTGCTCGTTCCGAATCATCTTGAATCACCTCAATCGGAGTTCGTATGAAAACGTTATGGCCATTTTAGTAACAGAGGTCAAAACAGTTTTGCATTACGACAACTAAACTACCCCGGGCAGCAATTATACCCACTGGGGCGGGTCCCCCAAGGCATAAACACCCACTGGGGCGGGTCCAGGGGCTGGTGGAGATGCTGGGTCGCGAACTGGTGGAGAAATAAGCCAGTTTGGCTTATTCCGTCACACCGAATTCGAATTTTCCCAACATGATAAACATGAAACATGTGACAAACAATATTTTAAGCTTATTAACATGCTCATAACATAAAAATTTCATATAAACACATAATCACAACCAAGATTTTATGGAATTCGAAGAAAAACACAACTTTAAGTGTTCTTGACGGAAATTGCTACTACGAACTCGTTTTTCAATCAATTCAAGTGATTCCAACTGTAATCACTTCTATTCTTAACATACTAACATAGTACTTAATCAATTTTAACAATAACTCATAATCAACATCAATTTTGATAGTTTCAAAAGTTATTTTTCAGAAATTACTTCACATAAAATCACTATGAACACACTTCCTATTGTTTATCAAAAATTCATGGATTGAATTGCTAGAACAACCATATAACTCATATATAATCATGTTATATCACATATTACACATAATTCATGCTCACATGAAGGATTTAAAGAATTTTAAACATAATTCCATAATCTAACACTATGAACATGAATTTCATGGTGTTCATCATATGGTGAATGCCAGCTGTTGGGACTGGAATTGGTACAACAAATCGCTGAAATCGTGAAGCTGATCAGAACGAGATTGGTTGCTGCTCAAGACAGACAAAAGAAGTATGCCGATCAACATCGTCAGAATCGAGAATTTTTACCAGGAAGCTTCGTTTTCCTGAAGGTATCTCCCTGAAAGGGGAAGATTCGATTTTGAAAAAAGGGGAAGCTTAGTCCCCGATTTATTGGACCTTTTGAGATAGTACGAAAGGTGGGAAAAGTGGCTTACGAGTTTGCGTTACCTCTGGAGCTAGATAATATACATAACGTTTTCCATATTTCCGTGTTGCGACCGTACAAACATTGCTACAAGCATATGTAATAGAATACGAGCCTTTACAGTTTGATAAAGACTTAACATATGAAGAAGTGCATGTTCAAATAGTTGATACAAAGGAACAAGTACTTAGAAATAAAGTGATACCTTCTGTTAAGATAATATGGAGGAACCACAGTGCTGCAGAAGCCACGTGAGAACTCAAAAATGTAATGAAGAAAACGTATCCCCATCTATTTGTGTAATTTCTTGTATACCGATTTTTGGGACACAATCTTTTTAAGGGAGAAAAAATGTAACAGATGAGATTTTTTTTAGGTGTGATTTTGGGGATAGAATCCTTTTAAGGAGGGAAGATTGTAACGAATGAGAATTTTATATATTAAATTTTAATATTTATTAAATTAAATCAATATTTTAATTGGTTTATTTATTGAGTTAAATAAATAAATTATGTGATTGTTGTGGAGTAATTTAATAAAGTGTAATATGTTAATTAAATGAATATTTAATATTTTATTTAATTACTGTGTGATGATTTTATGGTATAGTTCTAATTTAATTGAGATAATTGAATTAGATGTATTTTACGTGATAACCGTTGCATGAAATTATAATTAGCGAGTAATTATAATTGTTATATGATAATTTTTATATGGATTATTGATGTTAGCTTTTATTTAATTAAATTAGAAGGTTGAAATTTAATTAAATAAAGTTTAACCTTTAATCTATGTGTTAAAAGAATAAAAAGGGTTTTAAATTAGTTTTATCCAAACGAGGCCCTTGCACTTGTTTTAATCTCGTTTTGCCAAACAGGGCCTTAGCTAATAATGTAAAATGTAGGATAATTGTAGAAGTGAATTGAACTTATAAAGTTTAGCTTGTGCTTGAGGCAAGTTTCCTAAACCATTCTTTTACCTTTCTACAAGTCTTCTCATTGTATTCTTTCATTGAGCAAGTTTCCTATCCCAAAAAACTTGTTATTTATATTGTACAAGTTCTCTAATCCTTACTCTTTATATTATACAAGTTTGTTTTCGATTCTTAACTTGTTAATTATTGAACAAGTTATGTTGTCTTCTAATATTCATATTGAACAAATGTTGAAGTATTGTTGAAGTAATGCGATCTTGACTTATTTGTTCAAGCAAGATCTACTAATCTTTCAAATGCTTTAAGTTATTTCAAAAGCTTATATAGCTATCATGAAGTCTATTGTTATAGCTTACATTTGGTTCATAATTCTTATATTATCGAACTGTTAAAGTATTGTGAGTCGATTCAACTACTCCTTAGTTGATGATAGTTGAAACTCCAAATTTTCTTTTAGCTATCCAAACCAAACTTTCTTTGGTGCGGACTTGAATCAAATACTGAGATGAACAACCCTATTTATTAGGAGAATTTACTATGCAAAAGCGTTAAATATTTTTGCACAATACATGGTACGAAGGGTTGATCCCCCTAAGTACGAGTTAAGAGTCCATAGTCTATATGACTGTTAAAGGTTTTAAATAGAAATGTTTATAACCTAAGACATGGTTTAAGGTCTTGTGACCCTCAGATGATTTCAATATTCAAAATTCTAAATATTGATGAAAGAATTATTATTCAATTCTTTATTGTTGATGAAAGTAAAGTTATTTAAATCTTTTAAAGTTATTTAGTTATATCATATTATTGTTGTATTCCAAGTGAGCTTTTGTTTACTCACTCTTGCATATTTAATAATCCCTTGCAGTTAAAGCCGAGAATGTTGACGTACCGTCAATAAGTAAAGGAAAAGGCAAGATGAACAAGTGAAGACTTGTTGTCTTTTGATGTTGATTGTAATAAGATTTCAGTTGTGATGTTATATTTCCGCACTTATTTGTTTATTTTAAGGTTAGCAAACCTGGGAGATTTTGAATAAGGCTGTAATTCCTTTTTAAGGTAGAATTTTAATATTTATTCAAGGTTGTAATTTATTTTACATTCCTTGTTTTTGGGTAGATGTATGTTCTATTTAGATAGTGAGCACCAAATCCCGTGGAAACAAAGTACCCAAATTTGGGGTGTCACATGTTGGTATAAAAGTCGTAGGTTATGAACCTTAGGTGGGGGAAAAACCTTAGGTAGTAGCCTTATAGGAAGAACGAAAAGATAGTAGTGATAACCAAAGATTACGTTTAAGAATTCGAAGAGTGTCGATCGATATCACGTAATAATTGAACTTTAAAATTCTTTTGTCAGGATGACGAACGTTGGAGAGTCCAGTCAGGCTTGAGAGGAGTTACCTCAGATGCCGAGGGATGAGCAACCCCGAGACATCCATGTTGTCTGGGAGCAGTTGGTTAGGAGAAAGCCATCTCTATTGATCACCACAGTTGGTCAGGAGCATGAGCCGGTATCTGACCAAGATGATGAGGACGAGGATGAGTCGGAGGAGTCAGAGAAGGAGGAAGATCCCAAGGATGCTGAGATGTACGAGGCAATCTACGACCGCAAAGTGGAGCTATATGGTCGAGTCGGAGAGCTCGAAGAAACCATATAGTAGCGGGGCGAGACGATTGAAGAGCTAGACATCGAGATTGGAAACGTGAAGTGGGATCTAATTCACGCGGAGAGTGATAGAAACGATGCACTGGCCGAGCTAGCGAAGTTGAAGCACGACATCGAGAAGGAGTCAACAAAGCGTGTTAGAGCGGAGGAAACATGCTTGAGGGCTACTCATCGTGCCGATCGAGCTGAAGACGAGGCTGAAACAAAGAGGGCCAAACTGAGGGAAACGGAATACGTTTTCCATACGACTATAGATAGGGCCCGGGATCATGTCTTCTTTTACCCAGCTCAGTTCTAAGGTTTACCATGGTACGTGGTGGATCGTAGAATGGCATTCCGGGTGATGGAGGAAGAATGCAGAGAGGCTGTGCGACGTCTTAATATACCTAGCTAGTAGAGTCTTTCATTATGTGTTTCTTTATGTTATTAATAAGTGTAAATCCCAGTATTTGAGATAATAATGGGATAAGATAATGATGTAATCCTGTAACTTGTTCCAGTTCAGGAAAGATGATGTAATAGCAGAGATACTATCTATTCTATGTTTTAAAACTACGAATGAATGAATAAAGAAGTTTATTGACGTGCTATGTGTTCAAATGTGAATTGAGTTATTTAAAGGTTTAACTTGAACTTGAATACTTAAGTATTGAGTAAAAGATCTAATAAGGATATTTCTTAACAGAAAATGCCTCCTAGAAGAAGACCTATACGTCAAAACCTCGACGGTTTGACGAATAACAACAATAATAACGACGGGACGAATCTGAACTCGGTTCAGCAGTTGGTTAACCTGCTGACAGGAGCACTTGCGAATCAGCCACAAGTGCAGGGTACGACTTTTAAAGAGTTTAAGGCAGTAGGACCGCATAAATTCCAAGGATCGGTAAACCTGATAGATTCCCAGACGTGGATAATGGAGATGGAGAAGGTCTTTGAAGTGGCTAGGGTTAGCGGAGACTAGAAGACGGCATTCGTGACTTTTATATTGAAGTCAGATGCTAGTTTCTGATGGCAAGCCAACAAGACCAGAGAGGGGGAAGGAGTGATACAGTGGGAACATTTCAAAGAGATGTTCTTTGAAATGTACTTCCACGTTAGCTCGCAGGACCAGATGGAGGTCCAGTTTTTAGAGCTTAAGTAGGGAGGGATGACGTTGTTGGAATATGCCGTGAAATTCAACGAACTGGCCAGGTTCGCTACATACCAGGTCAGTACCAACGCTAGGAATGCGAGGAGGTTTGAGCTGGGACTGAAGCCCTGGCTCTACAGCAAGGTCTCCATATTCCAACTGAACATTTTTGCAGCAGTGTTGGAAAAGGCCATACTCGCTAAAGGTGGAAGTGACGCGGTGACCAAGTTCAATCAGGACAAGAAGAAGAAGAGTGAGACGGAAAATAAGGCTGGTGGTAGCGGGGCTATCAACCAGAAAAGTAAGTGGAATGACAACACGTCTGCTAGAAGTCAACAGGGAAACCAGCAGAAGATAAAGATTGAAACATGTGTGACATGCGGGAAGAATCACACTGGAGTGTGCATGAAGGGGAGGCGGGAGTGCTTCAACTGTGGTCAGAAAGGCCACATTGCGCCGAATTTCCCGAACCTGAAGAAGGGAGCTTGTTACACCTGTGGATCCTAGGATTATATAGCTCGTAATTGCCGAAAGAAGCCAGCAGCAGGGTTAACAGGGAATGGAGGAAATGGCAGCGACAACACTCTGACTATCGCTGGACCACTGCAGGTCGTTCGACCCACTGCCCGCACATTCAATATGACGGTGCAGGATGCTGTGCAGTCAAAGGATGTGGTGTCAGGTATTATTCTGGTCAATAGTATAAATGTATATGTATTATTTGATTCGGGTGCTACTTGTTCATTCATATCTGATTATTTTGCTAAGACCCTAGACTTGCCTAAAGAGGAATTAGTTTACCCCGTGAACATAGAGATTGCGAATAGGGAGGTTATTCCTGTTAGGTTTGTTTATAAGAACTTTAGATTGGACATAAAGCGTCAAGAATTAAGGGTGGATTTAATTCCGATTAAACTTGGGGAATTCGATGTGATACTGGGTATGGATTGGTTGTTCAACCATGGGGCGATAATCGATTGTCAGAAGAAGACGGTAAACCTTACAACTCTGTCAAAGTTAGTGTTCTATGGTAGCAAATCGCCTAGATAAGCGAGTTATCTAAAGATCATGCAAGCCAAGAAACTTTTGACGCAAGGCTGTGCAGGATATCTAGCCTATATAGTAGATACTCGTAAGGAGAGTCCGAAGATAGAAGAGATATCAGTGGTTAGGAAGTTTGTGGATGTATTTCCGAGCGACTTACCAGGACTTCCGCCAAATAGGGAGATAGAATTTGTAATCGACTTAGCGCCAGGAATTGCTCCGATTTCGAAAGCTCCGTACAGAATGGCTCCAGTCGTGATGAAGGGGTTGATGGTAAAATTATAGGAACTGCTGGACAAGAAGTATATTCAGCCGAGCGTTTCACCGTGGGGAGCGCCAGTTTTATTCGTGAAGAAGAAGGATGGATCGATGCGTCTTTGCATTGATTATAGGGAGTTAAATAAAGTTACGATCAAGAATAGGTATCCTTTGCCTAGGATCGATGACTTATTCAATCAATGAAGGGTGCTAGATACTTCTCAAAAATCGATTTGAGAACTGGGTATCATCGGTTGAAGGTAAGGAGGGAAGATATATCGAAGACGGCTTTTAGAACTCGGTATGGACATTACGAGTTCTTAGTGATGTCATTTGGTCTAACGAATGCCCCAGCTGCATTTATGGACTTAATGAATAGGATATATAAGCCATTCCTAGATAAGTTCGTAGTGGTGTTCATAGATGACATCCTGGTTTATTCCAAGATCGAGGAGGAACACACTAAACACTTAAGGCTAACCTTAGAATCATTGAGACGAGAGAAGCTTTATGTAAAATTCTTG